>CM073576.1:151075765-151675033 GCA_037074715.1 Magnolia kwangsiensis | reverse complement strand
GCATGATAGATATTTTTGCACCAACTTGAGGGAGAGTGTTGACTTTAAGGGTATTTTGGGTGTATTTGTTTAAGTTAGTATGTGTACATATGTGTGAGGCTATTTATGTTATTTTCTTATTATAACACATTTCTAATAAAATAAAGGGAGACGTGAGAGATTATTCGCATTTTTTTTTTTTTTAAATTTTCTATTTTCCCCTTTCCCTTCATTTTCTTCTTCTTAACTTTTTATTCATTCTTGCAAAGTTTTAAATCTTCCATTTCTTTGGTCCATATGGGGAGCCAGAAATGGGCGTTGTTTCAGGAATGTTGCTAAGGGAGTTGATGAGGTTATTAGCAAAGTTAGAGGCCTTGTTAAGGAATAGTCTGTAGTTGTTAAAGCTGCATCGGTTGGTCTTTGAGTTAGTTTTTGGTCTTGTTGGGTTGTATTTATTTTCTTGCTTTTGTGAGTTTCTAATAAAATAGTTGTTACTTCTCAAAAAAAAAAGGTCTCGGCTCGACTTGAACCCAAATGAGTTAGGACGAGATACTGGGTAAAAAAAGAAAAAGAAAAGAAAAGAAAACCATGGCACAGTCTGCAGCCTAAAGCATAGTACAACCTGCTGCAGTCTCAAATGATTTCTCCCATCCATTACATGTTGGAACTAGTTCTCTTTAGCTCAGTTGCTGGACCAGATCTCTTTGTGGCTGTACACTTTAACGGGTCACACTGCCTAGCTAGTCATGAGCTTACAAAACCGATCTGAATATGTAATGAAGTTTATAGAATAATCAATTGATTGTTTGACGTTGTGTAAAATTCTTTAAGCTGACCCTAACAGCTGGGACAGCATCATGAAATGATGTTGGTAATGCTTGAAGAAACCATCTAAAAGTAGAGAAATGCTCCAGTGCTGTTAGAACACCATAACTTATAATCCTCCTAGTTTCATCAGGTCATTCACACAGTCCTATCAATTGATTTGAACAGTCTATTTAAGTCCAGAATGCATTTCGTGGGCTGCCATACAAAAAATCACACTGATCGGACAATTCAGTCCATCCTTTATTTGGTCATATTTTTCATAGCCATCCTTCTCCCAAGCCATGAATGGGATGGTTAGGGTTACCTAACAAAAGTGATTCTTCATAATCATAAGCAATCCATGATGATCCCTAGCTAATAAATAGAATGAATTGATGATGAGACCTATTTCTGTGTAAAAAAATCTTGACCATCCATGTTAGAGGTTAGTGATAAGATGATTTTGATTTTCACGTCTGTGTGATACATGGTAGCTCTTGAAATGTGTTTCGGACCTGATGAATAGTTCAGATCAATGGATGAGACTAAGCGTTCCAATGCCACTAGGAGCTTCTTCTTGTTCTTCTTATTTATTTAGGGAGGGGGTGCTAGATGCAGTCACAAACACCATTCAATACCCTTGTTATTGAATTTGTTATGTTGGTGTAATTGCACAGATCTCAAGCGATGAAGCTATTGAAACCACAAAACTTCTTGCGCTGAAAGAAGGATTACTGGTGAGTTGTCAGTGCTACTGTTGAGATCTCCATATTTCGTTATAAAGTTTATACTATGTTCTTGTAAATATATCAGAAGGGCACCACTATCTTGATGCCCTAGCCCTAGAATCTGGTTAATCCATTGGTCAGGTGGGCCACAGTTTGCAAAACAACGGTACGGCTCTGAAAATCTTGGCTGAAGTTTTCTAACCCATCCACCTATTTCCGATATTGGGGTTCACATCTTGAGTGGACCAGATTTATTTTTGGGAAAACACGTACAAGGTCAGACCAACCTGATGGATGTATTGGATCTTGGCACATGTGACATGTTTATGAGCTTTATTGCACACATTTGTGATTAGCAGAGCTCTATATAGAGTATGCTGCTACTTGATCTCACTTTTTTTCTTTTTCCTGGTTGCATGCTTGTTACTCTTTTTCCTTTATTATGATGATTTGCAGGTTGGGATATCATCTGGAGCGGCTGCTGCTGCTGCAATTAAGATTGCAAAGAGGCCAGAAAATGCTGGGAAGCTCATTGTTGTAAGTTATTTTTTCTCTGTCCTTTGAATTTGGAAGTTTTTGGGTTGTCGTACATTGTTTTGTAGAGTGTGGCCCACCTGATGATTGGATTGGCCTGATTTTTTCACTGGGTGCACATCATGGTGGGGAAAACCTATTTGATCGGTTGGATGTTGTACACGCACCATGTGGGCCCCACAATAGCCTGGTACACCAGTACCATGTGGTGGTCACACCCCTTTTCTAACTCGAACGTTTTTTAGTTGAAACCTTATTAGACCTGAATTTTTCATTTTTCTGCTCTTTTGGTTTCCCTGTTTCTTTGACCAAAGCTTTTTTTATGATTGAACCTTATTCTTGCCGTATGGTGTTTTATAACATACACTGGACTGGCATTTTTTTTCCCTTTGGGCCACACATGAAGTGGGCCCACCTGATGATGAAACTTGGTTTTGGAGTGTCACATGCCCAGGGACTACAAAAATGGGTTACCTCTTTTCATTCTCTTCTTCCATCAGTTGTCTAAAATCTCAATCCCAGAGCCATTTGAGAGGATGCTCACGCAAAATCTGTTTTTGACTTATTCCTTAAAAGTTTTAAAAAAAGAAGAAAGGCCTCTTTGTTTCAAATACTATCTTCAATTGTTTCTGATAGGTTCAGATCAAATGGCTGTCTCATGCTATTATTGGTTACACTTCATTCATGCACATGCAAATGGATCTTTATATTCATGGATAGAAATACTGGTGCGAAATAGTCAAATTGACATGCTAATCTTGATATTTGTGTGGGAGGTGGCATCTGTAGCATTTGTTTCTTTCAATATTTTTATAGACCATATCCATGGTGGGCCTGTTTGGATGGAGAGAACTGTATGAAAACTGGTTTTTACTAGTTTGGGAGAAAATGCAATCCCCTGCAATTTTGTTTATGTGTATTGTGGTGGCTCATGCAAAACCAGAATGAGAGAGTTTCTTCAATGAACTGACAGAAACACACCCATTTTCATACATCTTTTTCCCTAAACAGCCCCTGGAACCCTAGTTTCAAAACTTGCAGATTCAACTCAAAACCCAGCTGAGACAACTTGACCAGACGAGATTTTGAGTGAGTCTTTTCGAAACTCAGTAGTTGGCCTGACTCGGCCTGGACTCAGACAGACTCATTGAGTCGACTTGACATGAGTAAGGGCTGCTCAAACCAAGTCACTCACTTTAGGGCCATCAACCAAGGGTGGTGACCTTAACCATATATATATATATATATAAAATATGCTGTTGCTTTGTGTTACGGTCTATATTTACTTGTACTAGATGTAACAAATTTAATTTTATTAACCTTCTAATATTTTCAATTTATGATAAGAAAAATATCAAGTCGAGCTAGGTTGAGTCTTCAAGTCAACCTGACTTAGCTGAACATCGAGTCAAGTCGAGTTTTCAGATTTTTGGATTGTGCCTGAAACCATAGTTCTAAAACTCGATGTGTTGACTTGAAACTCAGATGAGTCAACTTGACTCGGTGAGATTCGAGCCGAGACACTGGGATACTCAGTACTGGGCCTGACTTGACCTGGACTTGGATAGACTCGTTGAGTCGATTCGATGGATTGGTCGACTCGATGCGAGTCGGCATGACATGAACCGAGTCACTTGCCTTATGGGCACCAACCCAAGGAGGCTAACCAGTGAGGTCTATATAATGTTGTCGCTTTGTTTTGTGTTCTATATAACTAATATAGATCTAACTATTTTAAATCTATTAACCTTCCTAATATTTTCAATTTATAATAATTAAGTATCAAGTCGAACCAGGTTGAGTCTTTGAGTCAACACCTGACCCAGCTGAACACCGAGTCAAGTCGAGTTTTTGGGTTTTTGAACTCTGCCTGAAACTTTATCAATTAGACATCTGCTTTTCTATCGTTTCGATTTGGGTCACTGACTCTCTCTCTTTCTCTCTCTCTCTCTCTCTCTCTCTCTCTCTCAACAACAGGTAGTTTTCCCCAGCTCCGGAGAGCGCTATCTGTCGACCGTGCTATTCGAGTCTGTGAAGCAGGAGGTGGAGAACATGGTTTTCGAACTGTGAAAGGCTTTACTTCTTTTGGACCATGTAATGCTTGTTTCAATAAAATCTGTAAAAGCCTTTTGAAGGTTGTAATTAGAAGACAGGTGCAGTCATAGTAGGATTAGCAGTGGAAATGGAGTTGCTGTTATCAATCAAGAACAGAAGATTTTAGTGTATATTTGCTGCACACATTCCACTTGGCAGGTCTGTAATGGATCCGGGTCGCTTATTAGGTGGGCCACAAGTGTAAGCTGAACATACACCATAGGTAGACGTTCATTTTTCTTATATACATGTCGCTCACGTCGTGGAGGCCAGTCTGATTTTTGTGCTTGGTCATGTTCACAGTGGGCCCCACCTGATGAATGATCCACATCAAACACGTGTGCCATGAATCACCTCTTCAGTTGGGATTGATGTCTAGCTGTCAAGGGAGGAATGCCAATCAATGACCCAAATTGCATGTGGAACCTGTAGGCCATATCTGAGCTATGTAATTCAATTGACTGGCCAGACAATCCTAGCCATCTGATTAGAGGACTTCCCTCTAATTGAATGTGTGGTGTGTCTATTCATAGGCCATGAATGAATGGCTCGGATCGTCCGGTCACGAGACGCTATCATGTGGCCAATGCGGCATATCATTTTTACTAATATTGTTGTTGTCCCCTACTCTGGCCCTGGCCCTGGCCCTTGGGCTGCAACTTGGGTTCATGTAGTCGGGTTAGATTTGGAAAACTCAAACCTGATTTGAAATTGGGTTGGGTTCATGTTGATCAAATTTAGGTTAGGTTGGGTTGGGAATAATCACATATACAGTTGTTTTGGGTTCAATCTGGTTAGTTTAGGGTTTGATTATAGGGTTATTCGGGTTTGGTTCGGTTGTGGGTTGGGTCCTCTTGAGTCAGGTCAGGCTCAGGTTGTGGGTTGAGTCCTCTTGAGGTCAGGTCAGGCTCGAGTTGACCCGCAACCGGACCAAACGGCCTTAGTTTCCCCTTGACCTGGCCCTAACTAAGATTAGAAAGGCCTTGGCACTGGTCTGCAGGGATGGACTGTGTGAGGCTGGCCTGGTAAGGAAAAGAGTGGAATGATCAAGGGCTCAAATCATCCAATCAAAGGACTTTTGGGGCACATGGTTTCCATCATATATGTAAATGGTTTTGATCTTTGAAACATTACTATGGATCCAAGAAAATACAAATGTAAGTTGAATAGGACTCGCTCACAAGAGTCCTTCAACTTTCAATTGATTTTTTTTTAATGGTGGCCCACTTGATGAATGGAATGGATAAATGGCCCGGCTAGGCCATACATCAGTGGCCCACACCTGGCCCAGCTCACATGCCGAGCCTAGATTTCAAGCCTAACCTGGCCCTTGGTTGCCTACCCTAATATGAATGGTGCTCATGGGTTAGCTTGAGGCCCGCCAATGGATCCTACTCGAACCGATAGCAGTGGTCATGCCCTTTGGGGTTTAACTTGCCCCGCTTTATAAATCTTGGTTCATAAGTGTAGGAGGTCGAGTGTGCCCCCTATAGGTTTTTTCCTTTTGACGTTGAAGCTCCCTGGGACGGAACTATTGCAGCGGCCTTAGTGGTAAAATACATCCCGCGTATTGGGATACTCAAGTTGTGCTTCCTCTCGAGTAGCTACCTCGATCACTTTATTCATCGTCCACATGAGTTGCATTTGAATCCAATCCTGAATCGCAATACGCAACTTACATTTGAATCATATGACTTGCTACAATTCAGTTTTAACCAAATTATTCAAATGTGACTTGCTGCAATTTAATTTTAACCAAATTATTCCGTATCACCAAGCGATAGAATTCTTGTACTTAATCTCTTATTGATTGACTACTTAACCCAAACAACCTTGCTATGCCGCGTTACCCATGTTGGATTTCCGAGATTTCATCATATCAAAGTCAAAAGTCTTATTTATTTTCGTTTCTTACTATAGATAATAAGTTTTGGTTTTAGCATAACTTTTGATCCTTTTGAGTTGTAGAAGTCATGCCCAATATGAAAAAAGCTTAGAAAAGTTAAGAAAATAATGTGGTTAGGCATACTATTTTTGGCTAAAAATAAGAAGTTTAATAGGAATAGAGGTCGTCTATATACAGTAAATTTACTATTATACTAAGTCACATTTTTACGGTAGTTGAGTTGAAGTTTGAGTCTAAAACTCCATCCTAGATTTGAGTTACTTATCTAAAGAGTTTATATATATATTTTTTTTATTCGTTTTATTCACCAATTAAATTATTTTGAAAAATTATTTTTACTCGTATCCGTCGTCCATCCATCGTGAATTCGAGAAAGCTCTACGTGGAGTCTAAAGAGCTCAGTGGATTCAGATTAGATATTGGGACGACCATGATCAACCTCATGAGAGAGAGTACAAGAGGGTAGGCGTTTTTTCAGCTAAGGAAACCTTAGGTAGGTTTTTAGAAAAGAATTTAGAAGCCATGCATCATGTATAGGTTCCTCAGAGTCTCTGTCCGTTTGGAGCTTAGTACGGGCGGCGATGGTATCCCATCTTCGTCGAATGCAAATCGTCCGTTGCCCAGCCATATACAGTTGATGTGGGAAACAGATTGGCTACTCGTCGGTGCTATGTGGGACCCACCATGATGTATGTGTTTCATCCATGCCGTCCATCTATTTTCCAGATCATTTTATAAATAGAGACCAGAAATGATGTATAAAAAAATCTCAAATGGACCACATTAAAGGAAACAGTATTGAATGAGCATCAACCATTAAAAACCTTTTGAGGACCATAAAAGTTTTGGATCAAGTTGATTTTTGTTTTTCCCCTTCATCTGGGCCTGTATGACCTAATCAACAGATTGGATGTCAAATAAACTGTACATTGGGCTTTAGGAGGATTTTAATGGTGGATATCCAATCACTACTGTTTTCTTGTGGTGTGGTCAACCTGAGATATTTATCCTTATCTTTTTTTGGTTCAAACCATAAAATGATCTGTAAAAATGGATGAACGGAATGGATGAAGCACATAAATCATTGTGGGTCCCACAGAGCACCGATCACCAGCCACCGGGCTGGTGGCAGGGGGAGTAGCCAACCGTTTCCGTTGATGTGGTTGAAAGCTACACGGGGCCCACAGAAATAACTGTTAGAAATTGGCTACGTGTGTCAGTTTCACAAGCTTAAAATGAGGCGGATACAAAACTCAGATGGGCCACACGAGGGATTGAATGCTTACCATTGGAAATTTTATGGAGGCTACATACGTTTTAGATCAGAATGGTATTAGTGATTACAGTTTATCGGAATGGTAATAGCCTTATGAACGGTTTGGATGGCATATAACCATCATGGTCGACTCCAGGAAGGTTTTGACGGTGGACATTTCCATTCTCACTTTTTACTTTCGTGTGGCCGTCTTGAGTTTCAGATCTTAGCAGTTTTTATACTCCTGTTCAATTTTAAGCTTGAGAAAGTGATGGACGGAGTGGATTTCTCACACAGCATATTTGTAGGCCCCACATAACTTCCTACCACCTGTGGCCGTGGGGCATCGGCAAATCGCATCCATCACCATCCAAGTTGTCAGCGTTGGTGTACTGCGAAATACGGAAGCGGATTGCGTCGCGCCCCCACCTGGACGGAAATCGGTCCAAGCAGGGGCCTGTGGGCCGCTGTGACGTATGAGTGGGGCCACACAGCATCTTTGTAGGCACCACATAATTTCCGACGGACGCGGATAAGATACTGACAGGTTGAGTAGTGAACTTACGTCACAAAGTTCTGTGGGCCCCACTATGATGTATGTGTTATATCCACACCGTCCATCCATTTTGAGATATCATTTTAAGTCATGAGCCAAAGAACGAGGCAGAAAAAAATCTGTAGTGGACCCCACCACAAAAAAAAATGGGTAGAGTGATTCCCACCATTGAAACTATCTTAAGGCCCACCATAATGTTTATTTGAAATCTAACCCGTTCAAAAGTTAAAAAAGACATGAAATAATAGAAAACACAAATATCAGCTTGATCTAAAACTTTGTGGCCTTTAGAATTTTTTAATGGTGGACGTCACTGTCCCCACTGTTTTCTGTGGTGGGATCCGCTGGACCTTTGGATTTAACTCATTCTTTTGATGTTTCCCTGAAATCATCTCTCCAAATGGATGGAAGGTGTGGATACAAAACACACATCATGGTGGGGCCCACGGAACTTGGTGACGTCACTTCAGTAGCGAGTCTCGCTACTCAACCTGTCAGTAGCTAATCAGCGCCCATTTCCGACGGACACGGATTTCCTGCGAAAGGCGCTTCCTGCCAAGAATGCTGGGTGGGGCCCACTGAAATGTATGTGAGAAATTCATTCCGTCCATCCGTTTTTCGAAATAATTTTAGTAAGTGAGAAAAAATGAGTCGATACAAAACTCAAGGGGGTCACACAAGAGAGAAAATCGGGGAAATAAATTTCCACCGTTGAAACCTTCATAGGCTCAACCTTGATGTTTACATGCTATCTAAACCGTTTATAAGGTCATTACAAATGGGATTAAGTGAAAAAACTAAAAATATAGACTGATACAGAACTTTTATGGCCATGGGAATGCTTCAACGGTGCTCACTGAATTACAACTATTTCCACTTGTGTTGCCCAATTAAATATTGGATACACCTAATTTTTGGTCGCACGTCATAAAATGAGCTGTAAAAACGTATGTACGGGGTGGATTTCACACAAACATATCCGTGGCCCCACCCAACATCCTTGCGCTGGAAGTTCCTGCCAAAGGCTTGCGAAAACCTTTCGCATCCATCGGCATTCACGCTGTCATACTGCGAGATACGGGAGTGGATTGCGTCATGCCCCCGCCTGGACGGAAATCGGTCCAAACAGGGGGTCTGTGGGGCCCACTGTGATGTATGAGCTTTATCCACACTGTTCATCGTATTATTTTAGTTTAGGGTATGAGCCGAAAAGAAGCACTAGGCAGATTCAAGACTTAAGTTGACCACACCACAGGAAGCAGCAGTGATAACGATCCTCACCGTTGAAACCTTCTTAGGGTCCACCGAGACGTTATTCACCATACAACCTGTTAATAAGGACCCAAAAACCTGTGTGAAGGGAAGGAGAATGTCAGCTAAATCCGAAACTTCCGTGGCCTAAAGAAGTTTTTAACGGTGGCCATACAATGCCCTCTGTGTGATTCATTTGAGCCTTAGATCTGTCTCATTTTTGGTTTTGTGTCCTAAAATGATCTAAAAAAATGAATCAACGGCGTGGATAAAGCTAATGCATCACGGTGGCTACACAGAGCACTGCCTGGATCGATTCCTTCCATGCGCCGGCAGGACATAATAAGCTTATCGGAAAGACGCCGGCCGCACATCACATCGTCGCACTTCTCCTAAAAAGGGTGAATACAATTCAAAAGTTGCCTCTTCTTCTACGTGTGATATGATACTCTGTCTACGTATTACGTTTCATACGCAGGCAGTAAGGCCTGTTTGATTTTCAAGTCAGAGGTACTTACTGGTAAATGAGTAATAATTATTTATTAGTTAATTACCACATCGTTTCTCATGCTAATGTTTACCGCTTAACTTTTCCATAATAGGGATGGCTGCCAAATGAATGTAAGGCCTAAATTTATGTGATTTATCAACACTTTTTTCCATGTATGTCAACCTCATTTAGAACATGAATCTAAAAAGGATATAGATCCAAAGCTCCAATAAACTACCTCGTAGGAAATAGTGAAAATTAGATGTTCACCTTATAAACATTTATGTGGCTCTTATAAGTTTTGAATGAAATTAATATTTATACTTCCCTCTTATCAATGTTTTTATAACTTTATAAACAAGTTAGATGGCAAATAAACATTAATTTGGGCTCAATAAATAAAATAACCTTTAATGGTGAATGTTTAAACTGATTATTTCTTGTGATATGGGTTACTTGGGCATTATATCTGTCTTGATTTTAAACTTATGCTCTAAAATCTTAGTGTAAAATAGATAGATGGCATGAATATATCATGCAAATAACAGTAGGATTCACAGTTTAAGTCAACTTTTTTAGAACAATTTTCGAGACAAAAAGACACTTGAAATTTCAAAACGGGTGAAAAGATAATTATGACTTTTCAAGGTTAGAAATGGCTCACGTGACAAATATTAATTAAAATTAAACCGACTTAATTATTGAAATCACTCTATAGATTACAATCTTAAAATCAGGTTTGTTGGAGAACCACTGCGTCTGATTCATGGAGACTTGTTTATCTAAACAAAACCATTGGATATTCTTATTTTTAACCGTCCAATAAATAGTTCGGTAACCAAAAAAGAGTAATGTTTTGTTCGTGATACTTTTAAACTGATACCATACGGTTATGTTGATTAATTTTATTCCACGTTTGCAATTTCTCGGTAATTTCTACCTGCATGAGTATCATCAATCACACCCTGCCAGAGTATCAAAACAATTTCTCTTTTTCTCCGCACGGCTGATTCCGGTCATCACACGGCAACGACGAAAAACAAAATGAGTTTTTATTTTCTGATCTCCTTTGGAATTTTCTTCCATTGATTCCTGCTCGTTTGGCGTTTCGAAGGGCCGTTTTCTTCCTATCGGGTTTGCAAAGCCCACGAGTGTGTACATGGCACACGTGTGGAATATTAAACAGTCTTTTAGGTGGGTTTCACCGTGTGGATGCCCTTTCATATAAATAATGGTGGGCCAGGTGCATTACAATGATCACAACAAGTGGGCAGTTAAAGAAAGCTAGTGTGTTTTAAGCCGTTGATTTTTTTTTTGGGAGCGCCCTGGTTTACCTGATGAATCAACAAGCCTATTTTCCGTACAGGGCATAGAATTAATGGGCCCCATCGAATGGACGGTTTAGATCTTGCAAAAATGTTCCAGACTGGAGTACGTTGTATGTACGGAGCTTGGCAAAAGGTACAGGTCCATAACATGGTATCAAACGTGACAGGGTGACAGCTGGCTGCAAAATCGAAGAGCCCATCATGTGGGTCCACTCATAATTTACGAAAGAAACAAATGAACGGCAGGAAATGATCTGTACGAGATTTTCTACAAGCGTCTGCCTGCATCAACATTGGGACCATCCACTACAACACCCGAGCTCTGTGGGGCCCACCTGTTGTTTGTGTTACATCCACTCCGTCCATCAGGTGAACTACTTGATTTTCATTGTACATCCAAAAAACGAGCCCGATCGAATAAGCTCTGGTGGGCCACACCACAAGGAACATTACAAGCTCACATCTAAAGCCTCTAAGCCCATGTGGTGTGGCCCTTTTTAGTTTTGGATCAGGCAGATTTTTCCAGCGTCCCTTGATCAGCCCTGATTAACCGTTGGATGAATATACATGTCATGGTGGAGCTCACACACAATACCTGGTGGTGGGTGCTCTGTGGCCTCCACAATGATGTATGTGTTTCATCCATGATGTCCATCTATTTTTATAGATCATTTTATGGTATAAGACCAGAAATGAGATATATCCCAATCTCAAGGGGATCACATCATAGAAAACAGTGTTGAATGAATATAGACCATTAAAATTTTTTTGGGGGCCATAAAAGTTTTGGATCAAGTTGATATTCGTTTTTTCCCTTCATCTAGGTCTGTATGACCTAATCAACAGATTGGATGTTAAATAAACAGTACAGTGGACCTTAGGAGGATTTTAATGGTGGATATCCAACTACTATTGTTTTCCTGTCGTGTGGTTCACCTGAGATTTATATCTCTATAATTTTTGGGATAAGATACTAAAATGATCTTTAAAAATGGATGAACGGAATTGATGAAACACATACATCATGGAGGGGCCCACAGAGAACCGAACACCAGCCACGGGCTGGTGGTAGGGGGAGTAGCCAATCCGTTTCCGAAGGAAACCCACTTGGAAAGGACGTTTCATATTAATGGAAAGATATTGCATTCTTAAGAAATCCTAAATGCTTTGGAGTGCAGTTTACAGGAGGATAATATAATCGGCACTTGGGAGGAATTTAAAAATAAATCAAGCAATTGACCAAGCGGCATCTGGTCATCCAAGAGTTGGAGCAAGCTGTGGATGGTCATCTAGAGTCCGGTCCAGCATTCAGAAGATCAATAAGGTGCGTTTAGTCTATGGGTTTAAATGAAATTAGGTGGGTGCAGGTTTTAAGATCCCATGGATCATCCCAACTTTTTGTTTGGGACTTGCATAAGGTATGGATTGTAAAGCTCTATCTTGAAATCAGCGCCGAGTTGAAGTTTCTACAATCCTACTTTAGATTTCGTGTGGCCAGTGGTCGGTACTATGTGGACCCCACCATGATGTATGTGCTTTATCGATGTCATTCATCCATTTTGAAATATAATTTTAGGACTTGATCCCAATAATGAGGTAGATATAAATCTCAAGTGGACCATACCATGGGAAAATAGTAGTGATTGAATTACACCGTTAAAAACCTCCTAAGGCCAACTGTGCAGTCCATTTGAGATTTGAATCAAACTCATTTTTAGACTCATACCATTAAATGACATGGAAGAATGGGTGGATGGCATGGATGAAACACATACATCATAGTGGGGCCAACATGGCACCGACCGATAATGGCAAGATGAGTAGCCAATCCATTTCCTAAACATGAAGTGGGACGGCCTCCGAGCCATGGGATTAGACGACAATCCTCGACATAGCGTAATCATTACAGTTTAGTAATTTCATTCCACTTAAACCCATCTAATCTCATGCTCCAAACACCCCCTCGAGCATATAATAATCATCGGATAGTCATCTAAGAGCTCAATCGAACGGTAGATGATTATTTAGGAGCTCGATAAGTGACTGAGTGAAATACGATCAAGTTAACAAGGAAGTCTGAAGCGGTTACTGAACAGGTGGTAAGAAAGCTTTTATAAGATTGTATAGTGCTAAATGACTATAGCAATTGTTAGAACGTATGAAGCATCCAGAAAGCCAAGTGGTACTGAAACGGTTACCAACAATTATTAGAACGTGGGAAGGATCCAGATGGCCGAATTAATGATATAAGTAGCAAATGAATTCAATTTTATATCATACCAATCCAAATAAACTAAACAATTACATTCCAATATATCTTTCAATTACCAATCAATTTATATTTTATAGTCTAATCTTCTACTTTTCTTGTCAAGCAAATTACATTCTATACTATAATCTTTTACTTTTCAACCTGTTATTTACATTCCGTAGTGTAATTTGTAGTATTAACTAAGTAGCTAGTAATATTTAGTTATATTTTAAGTCTACGCTTGTATGCTGGATTCAGTTTATAATTTGAAAATGTGTTTTGCAGCTGCTCTTCGCAACCAACTATAAGAATCCCTTTCTTATTGTATTTTATTTGTATAGAAAAATCTTTTTGTACGAAAGACAAATGTGTAACCCATCATCAAAGGATCAACTTCACCATCTAAATATCGTCTAATCTAATTTTACACATTAAGCGAGTGGCTGAATAGGCGATTGATCTCATTAGATCTCGATCACACACTATATGTCTGCTTATCTTGATGCGTAGGGCCATTGATATTCGGTTTGAATTGAAGCCGCAATTTTGATTCTGTCACACCCGCGCACGTATAGTAGGCACGCCCAGTGGAATGCAATAACATGAGTCGATATGAAAGTGATGAGAAAGTGAAATGTCCAACCGATCTTTTTGAGATAACGATGACTTTGGCTACAATTTTTTGGCACGCCCAGTGAAATGCAATAACATGAGTCGATATGAAAGTGATTAAAAAGTGAAATGTCTAATAGATCTTTTTAAGATAACGATGACTTTGGCTACATGATATGTAAATGGTGAATCGGTATATAGAAGTGCAGTTCTGAGCTCAAGCCGAGAAATTATGAATTTAGGCTACTACCATCCATAGATGGATGGTTAGCCAGGTGGGAAGCCTGAATATGATCTTTTATGAAAAACACTTACCATGCCGCAAAAAAATATGCCTTTGCCAATTGTTGATATTAGTTTTGTCAGAAATTTGTCGTTGGTACCGCAGCACCACAACTATCTCTTCTATCATAACGAAATATTCATTTGGCTCCAATCCTGGAGATATGAAACGCTACGTTGTCTGTTGAGTTCAGGTAACCAAAGAGGGAGGTCAGTAAATTTATTCCTGAAGAAGGAAACCAGGATATACCTGGGGAAAGTCATTCATTTGTAATCCATTGAATCATGGAAGACAAAAATCAGGTAGGCCCTGAACTACCTCCAATAGCCAAATCACGTCATTCAAATTGTGACTAAATTATTTAAATGGTTCAAGAATTAACAGGCTAAGTTCGCTGTTGCATTACTACATTTGTCAACCATAAACATTATTCGAAATAGATTGACTAACAATTTCCATTGCCACAACCGATTTTGTTGTGTTTTCATTCATAATGGTCGAGTTTGACTAAGATGGCCGAATTTACGATTTTTTGATCGTAATGGCCGAGTTCGACTAAGACGACCAAATTTGTCATTTTTTCAATCATGATGGCCGAGTTCGACTAAGATGGCTGAATTTACTGTTTTTTTTTTTTTTTTTTTAAATTTTAAATTACAATAGCGGAGTTCGACCAAGATGACCGAATTTGCCAATTTTTTTAATCACGAAGGCTAAGTTCGACCAAGACAGTCAAATTTACTATTTTTTGATTATGATGACCGAGTTTGATAAGGACGATCAAATTTATTATTTTTTGATCAAGATGGTCGAGTTCGACCAAGTCGGCCGACTTTGATGTTTTTCGATCAAGATTATCAAGTTTGACCAAGATAGTTGAAATTGATTTTTTTTTACATGGCCGAGCAATCACACTTACTTTACCAAACAACAAATTAATATCGCATTTTACTTTTACCAAAGGTGAAGCAACGTGGGGGGCAATGTTATACCATATTTCTAATTGTTCGTGGGAAACCCAATTGAAAAGGACATGTGTTATATCAATGGAAAGATATTGCAGGGTAAATATCTTTAAGGATGCTTGATGTGTATTTTATGAAATTACATCTGATAGGATGACAAGACAATGAGCAGTTAAAAAGAATTTAAAAGAAAACCAAAGCAATCGATCAAGCGGATGATAGTCATTCACGAGGTCGATCAAGCGGCCGATGGTCATCTAAGAGCTCGAACAAGTAGCTGATGGTCATTCAGGAGTTCAACCAAGCGATTGATCATCATACAGGAGGTTGGCCAAGCGGTCAATGGCCTTTTAGGAGATCGATCAAGCACTCGATAATCATCCATAAGGTGAACCAAGTGGCCGATGGTTATCCAGGAGTTCTATCAAGCTGTAGATAGTCATTTAAGAATTTGATCGAGCGGCGGAGCAGAATGCGATCGAGTCGGCAATGAGATCTGAAGAGGTTACTAGGACATGTTGTAATGAAGTTTCCAAAAGATTGTGTAGTGTTGAATGGTTACAATAACTGTTAGAACATGTGAAGCATTCAGAAAGTTAAGTGGTGCTGAAATGGTTGTTAGCAACTGTTAGAATACGGAAAGCATTTAAAAGGCAGTAATGCTGATTGGTTATAACAACCGTTAGAACATGAGAATGATTTGTATGACCAGATTAATAATATAAATAATAGAGAAATTCAACAAGAAAATGTTATATCATATCAACTCAAATAAATCAAATCTATCTTTTAAATTATCTTTTTATTTACCAGTCCATTTATATTCCATAGTATAATTATTTACTTTTTTTGTTAAGTAAATTATATTCCTTAGTGTAATCTTTTACTTTTCGGCCTATAATTTACATTCTGTAGTGTAATCCATAACGATAACTAAGTAACTGGTAACTTGTAGCTCTAATTTGAGTCTAAGCTTGTGCACTAGATTCAATTAATTAATCAAAAATGTATTTTGCCGCTATTTTTTATAATCGAATATAAAAATACTTTTCTCATTTTCATTTATCTGCATCAAAAAATATGGAAGGCAAATGTACAATCCATCATTAAAGAACGAATCTAGCGTCTTAATATCACCTGATATAATTTTACACATTAAACAAGTAGCTTAATAGGTAACTAATCGTACTAGATCTCAGTATTACATTACATGTTTGCCTATTTCCACGTTTCAGGTCATTATTATTCGATTTGAACTGAAGAAATAATTTCAATTCAGGCACACGCATGCGGTCGAAGATCAAGGCAACAAAACTTGCCGCTGGGTACCAAAGGTGTTGCACAGGATTCCAATTCCTAAAATCGGAAACGGATTGGCTACTCCCCTCCCACCATCCAATGGCTGATGGTCGGTGCTCTATGAGCCCCACCATGATGTATGTGTTTCATCCATGCCGTCCACCTATTTTTAAAGATAATTTTATAATATCATTAAAAAATGAGGTAGATACAAATCTCAAGTGGACCACATTATAAGAAACAGTGTTGGATGAACGTTGACCATTTAAACTTTTTGGGGGCCATAAAAGTTTTGGATCAATCTGATATATTTTTTTCCGTTCATCTGGGTTCGTATGACCTAATCAACAGATTCGATTTCAAATAAACAGTACAGTGGGCCTTAGGATGATTTAAATGGTGGATATCCAATTTCTATTGCTTTCCTGTGGGGTGGTCCACCTGAGATTTATATACCTCTCATTTTTTGGGATTAGGGCTGAAATGGTATATAAAAATGGATGAACGGAATGGATGAAACACATACATCACGGTGGGCCCACAGAGCACCGACCATCAGCAGCGGGGCTGGTGGCAGGGGAGTAGCCAATCCGTTTCCCTAGAATTGCTGTTCTTGTAATAAATGGACGTCTGGGATCTCACACCCGTGCTACGCTGGATGGCTGACGTGGGTTTGGTGGATCTCCCAATTGACGGATGTCGTGATGCATATTCCTTACATTTAGTAATGACAGCTAATTTTAATACATAATAAAAAAATAATAAAAATAATTTCTTAGGGACGACCGGAATATTTATTTTCTGTGGTTACGAAGGTAAGGATAAAGGAAAACAAATAATATATTTTAATGAATTTATTATAATTATTCTATTAAATTTTAATTATAAATAATAACTTAGAATCAAAGTTAATCTAGTAATCAACTTCAAATTCCAATAAATATATCATAAAATCTCAACACAATCTTGTATTATGATAAATTATTAACTAAAACTTCAATCTCACCTTACAAGGTGTGGCCCTTACTATGGGGCCCACCTTGATGTATGTATTCTATATCTACGCCGTTCATCTGTTTTTTTAATTATTTTAATATTTTATCCAAAAATGAAGCTGATTTAATAATCAGGTGGACTATACTATAACAAACAATGATGATTAAACGCCCTACCATTAAAAACTTCTTATGTCATATCTTAATGTTTTATATTTTTTATTTTCCATCCATTCCGTTGATAACGTCACGTAAGCTAGGATGAAGGGAAAAAACGCTTGATCCAAAACTTTTATGTCTCATTAATGGTCAATCACCACTATTTTCTATGATATGATCACCTGATAGTTTGATCTGCTTCATTTTTGGGAAGATACCTTAAAATGATATGAAAAAACAGATGGACGGCATGGATGCAGAATAAATACATCAAGGTGGGACCCACAGGTAAGGGCCGGACCGTCCTGGGTGAGTCCGGGTTCCGCTCCCCTGTTTCCATGCTGTGATCAGCTGAGTATTGGAATCTGTTTGACTATTGCTTTAAATGAGCTGGCGAAGCACATGGACCGCCTAGATATAACGCATACATCACGGTGGGCCCCACAGAGCTTCGGGCTGCGGGAAGATGTGTATTGCAAGCAATCCGTGTCCAGCTCACCGTCAACGTTGCATGGTTTCGCGTCAATCTCGGCTGTCCATCAACTGTCCCTATCATGGATGGATTTACGTATAAAAAATCACATTTATGATGCAATTCACCCTATCGTTTCAACGTTGACATTTTGTCACTTGTGTTTCTACCGTTCGTTTGAAGCAAACTGATTAGACGTCTAGGATTATCCAATCTATCTGTGTTTTAAATCACTTCCCATCATCTACAATACTCCCAACAAGATGAACGGTCTGAAAATGACAAATCATCTTTCCACGTGTCATGTGAAAAGATGGCTCTACTATATTCCTGTAGTGCCGGTTCTACCGTATCATCTCCACCTATAAGGTGTTCTTTCCAGAGTCGTTTCCAATCAAAACCAGGTTTTCTCTTTTCTCTTCCGTCTTTCGCTGCGTTTTTAAAGGTTAGACAATAAAATCTCGGTCGGTCTTTTTTCAGGGCTGCATTTGGATCGCAATTCAATTGGATTGCAATAGTAATGAATAGTGAAGTGGAACTAACCTCAAATCCGAGACGCCCAAATTGCCAATACCATCGTTTACGATTCCAGCTTGAAAAGATGGAATTGCAATTCGAGGGGGTTTGGTCTTCATCGCGAAATGAATTGAATGGATTGCGATTCAGTTCAATTGAGCATCCAAACATGCCATTAGATATTTTTTTAAGTATATTTTTTCGGATTTTGTAGATGGTGAAATAATCCAGTGCAATGAGAGCCCTATAACTTATAGTGCTCCTAGTTGCGTCGATACACTTTGGACAGCCTGATCGTTTGATCTGGACTGTCCATTAAGGTCCACCTGCTTTTTTTATGCGACCATGAAGAAATCAAACTGATTGGACGATCGGATTCATCTATGAGTTAGCCACCTTTTTCTTTTAAGCCATCGAATTCCTAAGTCATGGATGGATGGTTAAAATTACCTGATGGAAGCGATTCTTCGGAACAGTAATGGATCCATGATCAGCTATTCTGGTATAAATGATGCTGACCATCTATCATATTGCTATTGACCAGATGGTTGGAATCATGCGACGGGTGTGGATTTTCATGTTTACCATGAAGTGTACGGTGGATCTAATGGACGGACCAGATTGATCAATTGGATTGTCCTAGTATCCTGATGCAAATGCACTATAACCTATTGTGCTTTGAGAGCCCTAGATGACATGCCTAATTTCAGGTTGGTCTTGGAAGTTATTAATATTTTTCCTTCTTTTTTTAACTATATGAAAATTTCTGTATCAAATTGATAAAAAAATCTTTTTTTATTTTTATTTTTATTTTTAACCTTTTTTTCTTGAAGATAGTTAATACTGTCGTTTCCATGCTTGCAGTTCTTTCTGTTTTTACTTCTAAGGGATGAGTTGGGTTTCAATTATCTTTTTCTTTGCATTCAATGCCTTTGAAGATTGGGAAGAAAATGCTGTTCTAATCATTAGTTTTGTTACCTATGCTTGTAGTGATCTGAAAATGGGGGAAGAAGGTTGCAAAATTGCAAAGGATGTTACTGAAGTAAGTTTCATGAAAACATGAGTTTCAACACGAGGTCATGGGTTTGAGTACCCATTGTGGTGAAATCCCACTGTGGTGTGAGTGCGTGGGGTGTGAGTACGTCTGTTAAAAAAAATTCACAAAAACACCACAGTTTTTTTTTTTTTTTGCTTCTTTTTTTAAACTTTAATTTAAATTAAATATTTTAGAAATTTGGTAGGAGCTATGATCCAGTATGAAATCTTCTGACTCTATCATTGTGCCAATTTTATGTGGGGCCCATGCAAGCCCTCTAACAGGAGGAATCTACTGGAGATTACACAGGACCCAAGAATAACCATAATTGGTTTATGATCACAGCCATACAATTAAGGGCATGCAAAATATGGTGGGAGTAAAAATTGTCATAGCATCCATTTGGAGCCCTCCTATTTTGAATGGTTGTGATAATATGATAAGTGTGAAATTGGGACTATGGACTATTCTTTTAGATATTTAATAGTAGGGGCTATGATCCAGGAAAAATTCTTCAGAAGTTATCGCTGTGCCAATTTTTTATGCAGGGCCATACGATTACACCAATTGGAGGAATCTACTTGAGATCGCACATGAACCAAGAATTGGTGGATAATCACAGCCATACAATTAAGGGCATGCAAAATATAGTTGGAGTAAAAATGGTCTTCACATCCATTTGGCGCCCTCCAATTTGAATAGCTGTGATCATCTGATGAGCATGAAATTGGGACTGCAATTCTTTTAGAAATTTGATAGTAGGAGCTATGATCCACTGCGAATTCTTCAGACGTTATTTTGTGCAGGGCCCATTCGAGCCCACCAATAGGGGGAATGTATTAGAAATTGCACATGACCCATGAATAACCCCAGTGGTGGATAATCACAGCAATACAATTAAAAGGGCATGCAAAATATGCTGGGAATAGAAAATGGTCTTATCATCTGTATTTGGCTCTCCTATTTGAATGGCTATGATCATCTGACAAGTGTGAAATTGGGACCATGCGCAATCCATGCTGGACCCCTTATATTCGATAGCCCACTGTGATCATAGGTGGTTCCACCAGGGCCCCACATAAATTCACACTACCATAAGTTATGAGGAATTCATTACAGATAACAAACATCTCTTGATAGTAGCTATTGTTTAAAATTTATCTATTTTTGGTACTGCTTGTACAGTTAATAGGTAATACTCCGTTGGTATATCTCAATAGCATTGTGGATGGATGTGTTGCCCGGATTGCTGCTAAGCTGGAGATGATGGAGCCATGCTCCAGTGTCAAAGACAGGTATAAAGATTTTAGGTTTTGGTTCAATGAGTTTGTTTAGCTTGTTGTTGTGGCTAATGTTTTAAATAGCTTACACTATGTAGCGTGTAGCTTATGCTATGCAGGGCAGCTTAGGCTTTAACGCTATGTAGCTCATGAAAATAGCTTAAATTGCCCGTAGCCTACACTACATGCTAATTTGCATGAGCTAAATGCTACATAGCCTACACTACACGCTACTTAGCTTACACTAAAAGTTATTTTTCAACAAAATATTAAATCGATTAATGTTTTCAATGATTTCTTACTTTTTTTGTGCTATTTTTAATAAAAATTAGTTTATTTTTTCAATTATTTATAATACAACTGATGATGTTTAGTCAATTCCTTTCTTTATTTATATACTTAATCTTTGCCCTATTTTTCCTATTATTTTATGCTGTGTTTGGTTGCATCAAATATCAGGAAATTTCATTATTATCAGTAATTTAGTGCAAAGTATCATGAAATTTCATGATATTTGGTGCAACAAAGTGCAACCTTAATTAAAGATCTAGAAGTAGTGTATAGCTTACACTGCATGCTATCCTCCTCGTGCTTAATACTTCAGAGGAGTGAACACTACACTACAAGCCATTCACTATGTAAGACACTAGCTGTGTGGCTCATGCTCATTGGGTACGTGTTGCCCCATTGCGCCCACATGTAAGATGGTTGAATGATTGGAATCGTCCATCTTCTAGGCCTTGACATGGATGTTCCATGCTTGAAAGTAATGCCTGATCGGATGGTCATGATCTTGCCCATCAATTTGTGAAGTTGATTGCGGATCACTGACAATGTTCTTTATATTGATGGTGTGGATCATCTGTTTACTTGGATTGTTCTCTGAACAACTCTGCATGTGGGTCCCATGGGGCGATGCATGCTGGATAGATTTGATTTATCATCATTGTTGTCGTTGTCATCTTTTGGCATGGAAAGGTAGCTAATGCTTTATGCTTCAATCTGGCGCACTGCACTAATAGGGTAAGGTGTTTGAAGTATGATAGATTTTCTTCGCTTCGTTGATATCACATCATTGTATTTACGTTGGCAGGATTGGGTATAGTATGATCGCTGATGCAGAGGAGAAAGGGCTTATCACACCAGGGAAGGTAGTTTGTTCTGCATTATGTGGATCTTTTAACCTTTGAGTAGCTTCTTCATTGGACACACTAATGCCTTCTCTTCCTTTACAAAAATCACATGCATTCAGGTGTTCCGAAAACTGTGCGATAAATTTCAATGCATGCAGTCTCTGTATCATTGTCTGTCTTTTTTTTTTTTTCCTCTTTTCATTTGATTTTGATTTGGAACTGATGATAAGTGAATCTGATAAAGCATCATCTCGGCCTTCTTTTCGATTGTTTTCCAAGATTCATTCTCTTACTCATATTGCTTTCTTGTTTCGAACATTCTCTACTTGTTCTGCATAACTGCATTACATTTCTTTGACATTTGATTCTAATTGGATGCGATTGATCAACTAAAGGAAGATTATGTATTGTATATATCATTATATGTTTCCGATAATCTGATATGATGTTAATTCATGGTATGAAAGGTGCAGCTTCTCAAACTGACTTTTTAAAAATATAATTTTATTTTTATTTTGTTCATGCATGTTACATTAATTGCTGAAGAGTGTCCTGATTGAGCCAACGAGTGGTAACACGGGGATCGGGTTGGCCTTTATGGCAGCGGCTAAGGGTTACAAGCTCATCATTACCATGCCAGCCTCGATGAGCCTTGAGAGAAGGATCATTCTCCGAGCCTTTGGAGCTGAGTTGGTCCTTACAGACCCAGCTAGGGGCATGAAAGGCGCAGTTCAGAAGGCTGAGGAGCTGTTGGCAAAGACACCCGATGCTTATATTCTTCAACAGTTTGAAAATCCCGCCAACCCAAAGGTATACTTTGAATTCATATCGTTACAGTTTATGGACGTGTACTGGTATTTGAAAGGTTTGAGTAGCAGTTTGATGTTGTCAGTGTAGTTCTAAAACTCACCCGACTCAACTCAACCCTGTGAGATTCAAGCTGAGTTAATTGGAAACTCAAATCTGAGATTCATCAAGTCATCTCGATAACTCGGTCCACTTGACGCGACTCACTCTCACCTGAGCTGAGTCTCTCACCTTGTCAGGCCTCATTTTAATGAAAAAGTAAACAAAACATGGGGGGATCTGAACCCACAGCCTCTTTTAGAGATAGTAGAGTACTCAAACAAGCTATGGAACAACTAGTTGTTTATTTCTTATTTTATAATACAAATAACAAAGTTAAATAATTAAAATATTTCTTCTTGTTCCTACTATAATTATGGACTCGAGTCGGGTCGAGTTTTTAGTTGACCTCACCCAAATGAACATCACGTTGACTCGAGTTTTTGGATTTTCAAACTATGGTCTGTGTAGATTCATTATGAGACAACTGGACCAGAGGTTTGGAAAGGCTCGGGTGGGAAGGTTGATGCTTTTGTTTCTGGTATTGGAACCGGGGGTACGATAACAGGTGTTGGGAAATTCCTCAAAGAGCAAAATCCTGCGATCCAAGTGAGTTTGATATTTTATTATGATTGACAATTCTAGTGTATTTATTCTGATGCGTGTCTGTATTGTAGTTAATGACAAGTTTTCTACAGAGTTTTTTTTTTTTTAAATTTTAAATTTCTGTTTATTTTAAGTAGTATTACACTATTTTTAGTTGCCGGGTGCCTCTTTTTTTAGATGTATGGAGTGGAACCAGTTGAAAGTGCAGTTTTATCGGGAGGAAAGCCTGGTTAGTATTTTTCCCCCTTTGTGGGCTGTCCATGCATGTGCATTGCCTTGTGACTGGGCTTCATTTTCTACAATAACCTTCTCTTTTCTTTTCTTTCTTTCTTTCTTTTTTTCCTGCCTTTTCTACAAGGACCTTCTTTTTTCTTCTTTCTTTCTCTCTCCTTATTATTTCTCTTCAAGTAATTGTTTTTACTGAAGAGAAGAGCTTTGCTTAGCGCACAGGCATGGGCCATAAAGCTCAAGTATGTGCCACACATGCGCCAACATGGCACAATAGGTCCAAGATCCAACCATTCATCAGAAAGGAAACACTGTATTGATGCCCTAGCCCAAGAATCAGGTTGAGACACTAGCGTCAGGCAGTCCATAGTTTGCAAAACAAATGTACAGCTCTAGAAAACTTTGCTGAAATTTTCTAACCCATCCACCTATTTTCAATATTGGAGCCCACATGCTGAGTGGACCAGATTTATTTTTGGGAAAACTAGTAGTGACCAATTCTAATGGATGGATTGAATCTCACACCTACGTGCCTTTCTGGCACGTGTGGTCAACACAACCAGTCTCGAATTAAGCAAGTAGCACTATGGCAGTTTTGGCATCCATGGATGGAGATGTCCTCATTTTATGAATTTCAGGTTTTGTTTGTTATGGGCTTGTTTGGGTTCAAGGAAATGAGAATGTGAATTTGTAAATCTGTGAATTTGTCAAATTCGTGGATTTGCATTGGATTTGGATTTGGCAAATTCCAAAGTCCACTATTTAGGCATCAAACTACAAATCCATGGATTTGAGGAGCATTTCTTGTAGTGGTAGAGCATTTATTGCAAATGAATTACTTCTTTGCTTCCTTATATAAGAGTCTTTCATCTTGGGGATTTGGATTTACCCCAAAAACATGGATTTATCTTTTCTGGAGGTGTGATTTGGCAATTTCCCGACATAAAACAAACAGGGGAGATTTGAAATCCCTGGATTTCACAAATCCTGCCTAAAATCTCTCACCCCAAACAGCTCTCATCTGTTTTTGTTGAGTTCTACTTCCTTTATCTGTTGGTTAGTTGTGTTGCTTTATTCTTTTACATTGTAGTTTACATTGTACTATGGAGAATGTAGTTTACATTCTCCTTTTTTCTCTTTTCATAAAGGAGCCTGAATTTTTTTCCCTCACATTAATGAACATAAATGCAATTTGTAGATTGTCTTTTATCAATGAAAACCGGGACATTCGGCATTGCTTTTCTCTTTCAGATTTGTACTTCCATCTTGTTGGCATTTTTTTCCTGTGAAAATTTCTTTCACTTCCAGACTGTAGAGGGTGATCATTTCAGTCTCAGTCCTGATTATGCTTCCATTCTCCAACTTCAGTTTGGCTGTCCATCCGATTGCCAGTCCCTTAGTTCTCCTAAACATTCTATGACACCTTCAGAATTTAGTCAGGGTGTCGTAGTGGCGCTTCAATACTACCTACTTAGATGAATCTCTCACTTCAATGCAGTTACCATGTTTGAATATCATCAGTACATTCATTATGCTTGTATGTCTTCCTTTGACCCTCTATCACTACAAGACGGGCCTATTTAATTTGCAACTATCATTTTTTCTATGAACTGGATTTTACTGTTTGGGGTGAATTTCAAATCAGCCCTGTTTTTTTTTTTTTTTTTTTTTTTTTTGGGGGGGGGGGGGGGGGGGGGGGGGCGCGGGTGGGAGGATTTGCTAAATCAGTGGATTTCCCAAATCCACGGATTTGGGGCAAATCCAAAGGCCCTAAAAGAACTAAAGACTTCACTAATATTTAAAACGAATTCTTGTAAAAGATGAAAAGGAAATTCCTTAGAAATAAATGCTCTTCCACTACAGTAATACCTAAATCCATGGATTTGTATCTTGATTCCCAAACAATAGACTTTGGTATTTTCCAACTCCAATCCTACGCAAATCCATGTCTTTGACAAGTTCATTGATTACCAAATTCACATTCTCATTTCCTTGATCGCACACAGGGACTAAATAGAAAAGGCAGAACAACCATCCATTAAAATAATGGACAGTTGTTTTTTATATAATTTTTTTTTTAGCGTGCTTCAGTTTTAGCTATGAGTTTGCTTCCATTGAAACTTGTTGAAATATTACCCATTTCCCAAGCAGCTATGGAAATGATTTCATTAACCAAAGGGATATGCCTCCACGGTGTCAGTTTTTTATTTATTGAAATCTTCTTCTGCAATTGATGAGTTCTGAGAAGACTCCAAGATCAAATTCACCCCTGCTTTGATCTCCATTAACTGCTCATCTTTAACAGTTCAAGATTAGAAAATGGTCTATCATCCGTCTATATTCATCATTTAAAGCCTGTGATTCTCCATTTATCTTTGCATAATTTTCAATTTCATGGCTTGATGGAATGCCTACTTTTAAATGTCCTAGGCCCACATAAGATCCAGGGTATTGGTGCTGGTTTTATTCCTGGCGTTTTGGAAGTCAACCTTGTTGATGAAGTTATCCAAGTAAGTGTTATGAATTGGCTTTCTCGTCAGTATGCATGCACAATTGTTTCAGTTGACAAGTCTTCTTTTCCTGTCTTGATGTTAGGACTGGACCTTTGGCTTAATGGCCATATTTGAACCACACACTGAATTGAACTGCAAACATTTAGTTCAATCATTAGCAATGTTTTAAATAGTGGCAGTGTGCTTAATGGCCATATTTGAACCACACACTGAATTGAACTGCAAACATTTAGTTCAATCATTAGCAATGTTTTAAATAGTGGCAGCGTACTTAATGGCCATATTTGAACCACACACTGAATTGAACTGCAAACATTTAGTTCAATCATTAGCAATGTTTTAAATAGTGGCAGCGTGATGCGTAGTGCTCAGCCCTCTATAGCGTGTAGCACAAATACGTAGATGCTACACGATACTTCTATTTTTTATATTTAAAAATAGGACAAATATAATAAATAGTGGAAAAAAGGGAAAAATATAAAAATGCCTAAAAGATTATTCATTTGATCATTTATAAGCATGTACAAACAAGTTATTAGTTATCATTTATCAAAAGCTAATCCACATATATAAACCAAATCAAATAATTATCACATCAACAACTTTCTAAGCAAACCACTTTAATTAATAATGTCTAATTGAAACCACAAGTCACAATTATGAAAAGAAATAAAAATCCCATAGGTTAAAAGTATCAAGTACAATACAAGTGTCACATTCCTCAACATTAGATACAAAGAAAACATAAAAAATATAATAAAAAATAAAATAGTAAAAAAATACATTGTAGTGTACGTTACGTACGCTACATGCTACGTTGCTGTAGCGCACGCTACGGGCACTATTTAAAACACTGATCATTAGGAATGATGAAACTATAATGATGTTTCCTAGCATTCGCGATGAGATAAATATCCCTCAAATAACCTTAAATAATGAATAAGGATAACAAAACGAACTGTGGTATCTGTTCACAGAGTATGCAAACACATGCACATGAATTTATGGAGGTGTTGTAGAAAAAAAGAAAGAAGAAAGTACTCAAGGCTCATTTACTCGATTCCTTTCAGTTCCAACTTGAAAGCATATTTCTAAAACTTGGTGACTTGACTCGAAACTTGATTGCGTCAACCTGGCTCGACAAGATTTCGAGCCGAGTCACCATGAAACTCGCTGCCAAGCTTGACTTGGTCGAGTCACGGCTAGACTCGTCGAGTAGACTCTCTGAGTCGGTCAAATTAGTGTGACTCAACAGAATTTGAAACGAGTCGCTTGCTTGGTGATTGCTTTTCATAATTATTTTTTTTAAAAATGAAAGTGTAACTTGTGAGATTTGAACCCCTAACCTTTCTTTCGAGAGTCAAGCGACTCACCAACAAGCTATGCATTTCATATATGATAATTTTTGTCAATTTTTATATTTATAGCCAATTACATAGGTTACTTAAATATTCTTATTAATTTAATAATTAAATATCAAGTCGAGTTGACCTGACCCGGCCGGACGTCAAGTTGAGCCAAGTTTCTGGGTTTCTGATCTGTGCTTGAAAGAAATGTACTCGCAACTTTGTGCCTATCCCTCAATGTGAATACTGGAGAAGATACTTACAATGTGGTCATTTCCATTTTGTTGAAGTAATTGTTGCAATTCAACTCATTAGTGAATAAACACTGCCTTGTGAACCTTGTTTGCTTAGAATTTATGAGGTAGAAATGAAAAAAGTCGGCAAAGAAAAGATCCAACGGAAGCAGGAAAAAAAAGAAAGAAAATTGGTATGCTCTCTGTAGGTGTAGCCCATGGATTTCTGACTTTCCTGAGTTGTACTATGCTAATTTAAGTCAGTTCGAACTCAGTTGGGACCGGTATGGGCATTGTATTCAATAATGGTAACTCTGGCCATAATGGCTAATGGCCATTATGATACAGGCTTTAATGGCCATTATGGCCCTCTAACGGTTGGATTTTTTCTTTTTTAAGGAAGAAAATGCATCAACCCCGTATTAGCCATTACAAGCGTTTTTTTTTTTTTTCTCCAGAACGTGTTGCAGTCTATATCTCGTAACGGATACCACCATTACTGTTATGTAATGGCTGTACCATTTTTATTTATTTATTTTTAAGAATGGGCATTGCAGCCCTTTATCTTGTAACGATCCCACTGGTACCATTACATAACGGTCATTACGACTGTTGAGTAACCATTTTGTAATACCATGGTATGGGTCAGTACCACAAATCACCCTCGACTTGGGTGAGTCAGGCCAATTTACCCTCAACTTGGGTGAGTCCTGACTTGACTCAAACCCAAATGAGTCGGGACAAGCTGCTGAGTCGCACACACACACACACACACACACACACAAACATGGCTCAGTCCGCGGCACAAAGCATAGTACAACCTACTGCAGTCTCAAATGATTTCTTCTATGCATTACATGTTGGGATTAATTCTGTTCAGCTCAGCTGCTGGACCAGATCTTTTTTGTGGTTCTGCATTATAACGGGTCACACTGTCTAGTTAGTCACGAGTTCACAAAACTGATCTGAATATGTTACGGAGTTTGTAGAAATAATAAATTGGTCTGCTTGATGTGTGTAAAATTCTTTAAGCCAATCCTAATAGCTGAACAATGTCATGGTAATGATGTTGGTATTGCTCAAGGAAACCGTCTAAAAGTAGAGAAATGCTCCAGTGCTGTTAATCCTCCTAGTCTCATCAGGTCACTTCCACAGTCCATTCAATTTATCCGAATAGTCTACGTAAATCCAGAATGCATTTCATTCGCTACTATGCAAAAAGCACACTGTTTGGACAAGTCACTCCATCCTTTATTTGGTCTTATTTTCCATCCTTTTTTCCAAGTCATGGATGGGATGGATAGGGTTACCTACCAAAAATGATTCTTCATAATCATAAAGCAATCCATGATGATCGCCAACTAATAAATGGAATGAATTGTTGATGGAACCTATTTCTGTGTAAAAAATCTTGACCATCCATGTTATAGGTTAGTGATCAGATTATTATGATTGTCGGGTTAGTGTGATAATTACATGGTAGCTCTTGAAATGTGTGTTGGACCTAATGAACGGTTTGGATCAATGGATTAGGCTGTCTAAGATCCCAATGCATCTAGGAGCACTATATGGTGGATGCAGACACAAACACCATTCAATACCCTTCTTATTGAATTTTTTATGTTGGTGTAATTGCACAGATTTCAAGCGATGAAGCTATTGAAACCGCAAAGCTTCTTGCGCTGAAAGAAGGACTACTGGTGAGTTGCCAGTGCTGTTGAGATATCCATATGTTTGTCTTAAAGTTCAAACTATTTTCTTGTAAATACATCAGAAGGGCACCACTATGCTGATGCCCTAGCCCAAGAATCAGGTTGATCCATTGGTCAGGTGGGCCACAGTTTGTAAAACAAAGGTACGGCTCTGGAAAACTTGGCTGAAGTTTTCTAACCATCCACCTATTTCCGAAATCGGGGCTGACATCTCGAGTGGACCTGATTTGTTTATGGGCAAACATGTGCAAGGTCGGACCAACCTGATTGATGTATTGGATCTCGCACCCATGTGCCATTTATATGTGCTTTATTGAATAGGCGTGTGCTTAGCAGAGCTCTATATAGAGTATACTGCTACTCCATTTCGCTTTTTTTCCTGGTTGCATGTTTGTTACTCTTTTTCCTTCCTGATGATTTGCAGGTTGGGATATCATCTGGAGCAGCTGCCGCTGCAGCAATTAAGATTGCAAAGAGGCCAGAAAATGCTGGGAAGCTCATTGTCGTAAGTTTTCTTCTTCTCCCTTTGAATTTGCGGCTTTTCGGTGGTTGTATGTTGTTTTGTATGGTGTGGCCCACCTAATGATTGGATTGGCCTGATTTTTTTTCTGGGTTTATATCACGGTGGGGAAAACCTATTTTATGGGTTGGATGTCATACATGCCCCATGTGGAAACCGCATTAGACTTGAATTTTTCATTCTCTGCTCTTTTGTTGTTCCTGTTTCTTTGACAATAGTTTTTTTAATTACCTTTTTTTAATGATCGAAACCAAACTCCAGTACTTCACAACTTTTTTTTTTTTGCCGGGGGGGGGGGGGGGGTGCACATATGAAGTGGGCCCACCTGATGTTGTATTGAATCTCACTCAGTTTTGGAGTGTGGCATGCTTGGGGACTTAAAAAAATGGTTGCCTCTTTTCGTTCTCTGCTTCCATCAGTTGAGTTTCTTCAATGAACCAATGGAAATCCACCCATTTTCACACACCTTTTCACCTAAACAGCCCCTGAAACCATAGTTTCAAAACTTGTTGACTTGAAACCCAGCTGAGATAATTCGACTAGACCCAACTGAGATAACTCGACTAGATGAGATTTCGAGCGAGTCACTTGGAAACTCGGTAGTTGGCCTGACTCGGCCTAGACTTGGAGAGACTTGCTGAGTTGAAATGTGTTGGGGCTGCTCAAACCAAGTCACTCGCCTTATGGGCGTCAAACCGGGTCACTTGCCTTATATGCGATTGCACAAGTGCTTGTGCCATCGCATATGCCATTTTGGACCAGTTGATTGCATACGCCATGATGCCATATGTAGTTATTGTGCAATTTTGGACCAGTTGGACTTGCCTTTTCTTCATTTTCTCTCTCCTTTTGCCTATAATAGACTCATCTCCTGTTTTCACAACACACTCTCTCTCTCTATTACTTTTGTTATCTTTTAAAATAAGTCAATAAAATTTATATTTGTTGTTTTTTTTTCCACATTTTCAAGTATGTGTATTCATTTTCATAGTTGTTAGTTGACTTGCTATAGTATAATAGTCTGATAAAACTTACAAAAATAAAAAATAAAAAATCCCTACACTTCAAGTCTTTTCACATATTTTTTCATTTTTCCATGAATTTTCTGGTTTTTTTTTTTAAAATTGTTTGGAGGTTCTGCCATTGCATAAATGCATAGCCTCCTTGGGTTGCACGAGATCGCTTGTGCCATTTGACAATATTGGTTATGTTCTACATTTACTTATACTAGATGTAACAATTTTAAATCTAGTAAACTTCCTAATATTTTCAATTTATATTTTATAATAATAAAAACATCAAGTTGAGTTTTCAGATATTTGATGTATGCCTGGAACAATAGTTCTAAAACTCGCTGTCTCGACTCGAAATTCAGCTGAGATTCAGGGAGATTTTGAGCCGAGACACTGGGAAACTCAGTACTTGGCCTGACTCGACCTGGACTTGGAGAGACTCATTGAGTTGATTCAATGGCTCAGTCAACTCAACACGAGCCGGCATGACTCGTACCAAGTCACTTACCTCGTGGGCATGTATAATGTTGTTTATTTGGTTCATGTTCTATATCACTTATATGGACCTAACTATTAACCCTGCTAGTATGTTCAATTTATAATTATTAAATATCAAGTCAACCAGGTCAAGTCATTGAGTCAACCCAACCCAGCTGAGCACAGTTGAGTCGAGTTTTCTGGTTTATTAACTTTGCCTGAAACTTTATCAATCAGACATCTGCTTTTCATTGTTTCATTTTGGGTCGCTGACTGTCTCTCAACAACAGGTGGTTTTCCCTAGCTTCGGAGAGCGTTATTTGTCGTCTGTGCTATTCCAGTCTGTGAAGCAGGAGGCCGAGAACATGGTTTTTGAACCGTGAAAGGGAACAGTCCTGGTTTAGTTCTTGTGGGTCATGTCATGCTGTTTTCAATAAAACTTTAAAGCTTTTTGAAGGTTGCAATTAGAAGACAGGTGGAAGTCATAGTAGGATTCAATGTGGAAATGGAGATCCTGGTTTGGTTCTTGTGGGTCATGTCATGCTGTTTTCAATAAAACTTTAAAGCCTTTTGAAGGTTGTAAATGGAAGACAGGAGGAAGTCATAGTAGGATTCAAAGTGGAAATGGAGTTGCTGTCATCGATCAAGAACTGAAGATTTTTAATGTGCATTTGGGATGTGGTTTGGGTACTGTCTCTATCCGTATCAAATTCTTCCCTGACCTGTCACGACAGGATATGATTAGATGGTAGGTTGCTTGTACATTTGGGACACGGATTGAGTATTGCCCCTCCTGCATCAAGCTCCATCCCTCCTGATGTGGATTTGCAGCACACATGCCAAGTCTGTAGTGGATTCGGGCTGCTCATTAGGTGGGCCACGAGTGTAAGCTGAACATAGACCATAGGTTGTTTCCCAAGCATTCATTTTTCTTATACATGTGCTGCTCTTGTCATGGGTGCCAGTCTGATTTTGTGCCTGGTCATGTTCACAGTGGGCCCCACCTGATGAATGATTCTCATCACACACGTGTGCAATGTGGGCACATGTGCGGCGAATCACCTCTTCAATTGGGATCAACTTTCCAAAATTCCATGTGGAGCCTATGGACCATATCTGAGTTATTCACTTTATGAGTGCTTTCTGCAATGTGGGCTATGTAATTCGAATGACCAGATTATCCTAGCCATCTGAGTAGAGGACTTCCCTCTAGTTGGATGTGTGTTGCTGCTTATTTTTGCACTTTGGTTTGTCCATTTGGAGGCCATGGACGGATGGCTAGGATCGTCCAGTCACGCGGACACGGTGCTAATGAGTCGCCCATACCTCAACCCTTGGCATGCCATTGTTGGTAAAACGAAAGATCCATTTCGCATATCATTTTTATAGCACTGTTGTGACCCAGCCAGGCCTCGGCCCCTAGGGCTGCAACTTGGGGGTCAACCAGAGTCTGGTTAGGCTTACTAAAACTCCGATCCGATTTGAAAATGTGTTGGGTTTGGGTTGGTTTAGGGTTAATTATAGGGTATTTGTGTTGGGTGGGTTGATTCCTCTTGGGCTCACGCCAGGTTCAAATTGTGGGTCAGGTCAACCCGACCGGAGGTCACCTCATTATTAGAAAGGCCTAGTGCTGGACCGGGTGAGGTCGGCCAGAGCGAAAAGATAAAAGGGTTCAAAACATCCTAATTAAAGAACTTTTGGGCACATGGTCTCCATCGTGGTGAGAACCATCATGTATGTAAATGGTTTTGATCCTTGAAACATTACTTTGAATTGACCCGTTCACAGGTGTCCTTAAACCTTCAAATATTAATATTAATATTATTATTTTAACAATGGTGGCCCACTTGGATGAATGGAATGGGCCAATGGTTGGCCTTGGCTACATCAGCGGCCCACACTAGGCCTAACTCAGACACCGAAATTGTGGGCCCCATTTGTCAGAACTGCAAGTGACAATTACCGTAAAATCACTAATTGTGTTTGGCAGCCTGTAATCAAAATCTTTTGGAATCTAGTAGTTTGGTAATTAGAACCAACAAATTATGTTCGGCAATGTGTTTGGAAGAGAGTGAGAAAGATGATAGCGCCCTGCAAATTGGTGGTAAATTGAATCTATATAAAATAAAATTACATGAATTTACTGTAATTTCAAAAAAGTGCATTTTAGTATATTTGTTGTGAATTAGAATAAAATTGGATTTTAATTCACATCAAATACACTCCTCCAAAGGAACTAATTACCACCAATTCATGCTCCCAGAAAAACCCTCCATTTCCAAATCTAGCGTTTAGAAAATATAAGACGTTTAATGAAAATTTTATTTAATTACAGACGGTGAAACTGCAGTATAGAGATTGTGGTTTCCTAGTGAATGAACTTAAGAAACTATGTTGGAATTTTTTTTTTCTTTAATTACCTGCAACACAGAATGGACCATAAAACCAATGGACATGATGTCCCTCCCAATTTGCATATGATGGTGCATCAGCATAAACTATTCATGTTATGATTCTATTTCTCAAAATCTCTGGCAAAGAGGGGAAAAAGACACTGCAGATGACATTAAAAAAAGTACTGCCTTAGTTACTGCTACATTTCAGTTCTTAATGCTGCATCCTTCATCAATGAAAATCAAAACTCAAAACCGGAAATAACATAAATCACTCAGTAGATTCTGAAGTCCTAAAGCAAAAAAGGACCAAAAATAGACTAAATGGGAGAACAAGCACACTACTTCATTTCTTCTTCCCAGCCTTTGCGGCATCTCCTGCTTTCGTCTGCACACAAAACAGGAAGACAACATCAAGATGATGTTATAAAAATCACAAAAAATAACACCACCACCATTTGGTTTGAAAACCCAAAAGCTCCACTCAACTTTGGAAGTCCAGAGAATCATGTAATTTAAACAAGATAAAATAAAAAGGAACTCAACTAGAGGGAATCAAGTCAACTCGAAATCCAATTGTGACTCACTGAGTTTTGAAAATAGGGCCTGTTTGGAATAGTGGGAAAAGAAACGAACATTTCACCAAGTTTGGATGGCAAAATATTGGGATTTCTAAAGCAACCATTAGACAAACACCATATTCCAATTCTCCTGCAAAATGAGAGCTTTGAGTTCTCCATTTGCTATCCGAACAATTCCCCCTCAATAGTGCTCTTTGAAATCTTGAGAAATCAACACTGGATAATCATTACAATTTTCTTCTTTTCCCGCTATCCAAAAAGGTCCCTAGAGTAATAATCACAAAACAAGGGAATAAAAAACACTAGCTTCACCTTCTTGACACCGCGTATCTTCTTAGCCCGATTCTTCCTCTCCTTCATCTGTTTTCGTGACTTCTCCACCTTTGTGGCCAATCCATTCTGCCAAATATCAAACCATGCCCAAATCAAGCTTCCATTAAAGATAAAACACGTGTGGAGAAACAGTCCAAAAGATCTCATTAACATCAACACAGTATGCATGATGAGGCACATCAATAATAGCATCCAGTTGGAAACACAGTACTACTGGAGCAATTGTGTATATCAGATGATTGGAACGAAATTTCGCATCACATTGGTAGACATGCATTCAACAAGGTACATCAGCTATGGCATTAGGATGAAAAACGCATCAGTATCTGCGGAGGAGAGAGAACAACACACTCAGGCACAAAAGTGGTAGCATTGGCATTATATACAATATGGAAGTTCTAATAGAAGCACTTCCAGTTTCTTCTAGTAGGTACAGGGGATGATTGCCATTCCCAGATCTAGTCTTCAAGCAAATCAAGCATATAACCAAGTTCAGTCTTACCAAACAAAATTCTGTTTGGCCAAACCTAACCAACAGCTCAGTTGCAAGAAGCAAAAACAGGAGTGGGAGGAGACTGGCAGTGCAGCTTCTCAGTGAACTGAAAAAATAAGAATAAAAATAAACAGTGGCCAGGAATGGTTTTTATCCATGAGTTGCAGTTCGGTAGGAAGATATGGGGTCCGTGTGTTGTACATATCACATCCAACCTGTCCATTAGATGCATCCCTTCAGGCTTTTCCCAGGGCCTGAAAATCTGCTTGACCCAAAACTGTGGCAGTCCTCAGTATCACATTCAACCCGTCCATTAGAGATGCATCCCCTCAGGTTATCCCCAGGGCCTGAAAATCCACTTGACCCAAAACTGTTGTGGTCCACGGCACAATAGACAAGGTGGGAGGGGAAGCCCAGCCTTGATTCTCATGAAAGCCCACCTGAGTTGTGGAACAACCTGATTTGTCCTGATCCTTCACCAGGGAAGATGAAGGCTTGGACAGTCTAGAGTCTTTACACAAAGGGTGGACTTCCCCACCTGACCTTTCATTTGAGCTGATCATTGGGCCCTAGAGGTAACGTGAGGTGACGCATCTGATGGGCAGGTTGGATATCATGAACCCATCACATGGGCCCCGCTTATGCCCACTACCAGAACAACTTGCAGTGGTACCGGTGCCACCAAAACCCACCCCTTTGAATAAAGACGTGTATAAAAAAGTATGAAATTACCTTAAAATCTCTACTATCTATATAACATGAGTAGCCTAGTGCAAAATTTTACATGCAATTAGTTTTTCGAAATGCTGATAGATGATACAGGAAAGAGTTTTGACAGAAAGGGCATCTGAGTCATTTATTTTGTCATGTTCGTGTTTGCTGTGGGCTAGATGAATTTGGCTGTTCTGACGGAAATTCACCACCATTTTAGAATGGTGGAGACTTATCAACTCACATTTGAGAATACTTATGCATGGCTATCTACCGCAATCCATTTTGGTGTGGGACTTTTATTTCTTTGTGTTTTTTTTTTTTGAAAGGACATTTTGGCGTGGAACTTTTTTTTTGAAAGATTACTGAACAATGGCGTGGAACTTGCAGAGTAAATCTCCAAAATCACCCTGATCAAGCATGGATGGTTGGAAGTAAAATGGTGAATGGTCCCAATTTCAAGGTAAAATAAGATAGTAACTATTATGTTCTCAGTGAAAATATTTAGGTGTTCTCCCATAGAAGGGTTAGGGATTTGGATTGCAATGAAACTATACTAAGAGACTATCATTTAAAAAAAAATAAAAAAATCCTATGGAGGTGAACTTTTATAGGGCAGCACATCAATTAAAAAAAACCCTACTTTTACATCGAACTCTCCTCTCCCCCACAATTTCCTAACAAGTAAACACAATTTCCTAAGAAGGAAAACATTTTACACTCTAGCAGAGTGTGATGAATGACAAGCAGGCATCCTAAAATGGAAAACATGCCAGATATGCATCTCAAATTAAACCATCATCAACATCAGGACCCCAGAACAATAATAAAACAACAATTACACACTGACATAATAAATAACTGAATAATGAATATAGTGCTGCTAAACATTAGTATATGAGGAAAACGCACTTGACTTCATATCAGTTAAAGACACATGCTAGACATCATGCGAGAACGGCGCTTGACTCGAATCAGTTACAGCCTTTTGAACTAGTAATTGCTATGATGCTCAGACACAAACATCAAAATGGATATGCTGATGCCAATACAACTTTCCATTTGTAAAAAAAAAAATCAAGTATATACATAAGGATATGTATAGAAGTTCCCACTTTTAACATGCCGATCATACTTAGTCCTATGATAAATGTTTAATCCATTCTTTTATAATCTTTCTTACATCCTAATTTAACAAAATGGTTGATGTTTACATCTTTTAAAGCGCACATACATTAGGACAAAAATACAATAAAATTTTCATAATTTCACCAATAGAAGTTTTAATACAATATGAAGGTTTAAAACAGTTCCCACAAGCATTCAGTTCAGGATATCAACAGGTTGGGGGTTCAGGTCAGAAGCACATCCAACCATGGGAATGAGGTTGGATATGAGCACCATATATGAGGCACTGGATCTGAATCTAATCATACTTGGGTTTCCCATTGGATCAGGTTTAGTGGCAAGCACATTCAGAACGTGGTTTGGAGCCAAAATCGGATCCAGATGCCCAAACTTGTTGGGGCCCAGATGTGGATTCAGCTCCATACTCCATACCAAAAACATGCTTTTTAAGGTTTTGAAATACCAAGTATAATTCAATAAAGGATAAAACTTAAAATGTGTGCGTGTGTGGATCCCTGATAGATATATCCTCGTCACATAGCAGACATTAACCAATTTAAAATAGCATCCGAGTTGGACCCAAATCCGACCAAATTATTAATAGGGAGTGAAATCTGAATCCAGTTCAAATTAAATCAGGGTGGAGGGATACTTTAAAAGAGTAAACATGGATCCAGGTAGCCGTTGGCAACCATATATCCAGTAGAATTATTTGTTGTGTCCGGCACAATAAGTTAAGCTTATACAAGTATCTAGGTATGCCATTGGCAAATCAAGCTACTCCAAATAACACTCCAAAAGAGCTTAAATCCATGCAAATAAATCAAGAACATCATCTTGATGCATGTAAAATGAAAGCAAGTTGACCCTTTTCCAGGAGCAACTATCCCCAACAGAACCCCTTTTCAGTGCATACAGAGAATCAGTTCAAACATATCACACACCAACCAACAATACATGGTGGGTAATCCACATGTCAAGATGAACTTTCTTATGCTCAGTTCAAACATATCTAAATTTGCAAATGACTGTTTATTTGTTGGAAAAGCTGCTCCATAAGCAGGAAGGAAAACTGTAGAGAAGAATCATTTCTGAATAGAGAAAACACAGTTTTAAGCCTTCAGAGAAATCAGGAATAATCATCTGTAGAGTCACATGAGCATGACGGGAAAACTGTTCCAACACATTGAGAAATGAAACCAGGAGCATCAGCTGAAGAATAGATAAAACGATTGTATTACCCTGGCAGTGAAAGGTTTTCAAATAAAATGTCCCAAATCCCTTTATCAATAAAAAGCCCCATACTGCAGTTATAAATTAATGAAAGATTGAATCCTACTGACAGATTTCCCAGAAACAAATAACATGCAAGGTAGCACTTGCATGTTAACAGTGTAGTTATGCTACAAGCATGATGATACTGAAAGGTAGAATCTCGTGTGGGCACATTTTTCACGAGGATCCAATAAGACATGGACTAACATCTTAATTACTGCATGGGAACTAAGAAATAAGCATGGGAACTCTAGACGACAAAAAATTAGATGTTTACTTACCCTGATGAGCCTGTACTTCGGCTCAAACTTCTTTGCATTCTCCACAGAGTCATAAATAAGACCAAATCCAGTAGATTTACCGCCACCAAAGTGAGTACGGAACTTGAAGACAAAAATTGAGTTTGGATCTTTGACCTCGTACATCCTCGCCAATTTCTCCTTCAACTCCACCTTTGTAAAGTTGAGAGAAATACATATATCCAGTGATGGGGGAAAAGCTCAATGGAGAAATTAAAATAAAAAATCATAGCCATGGACAGAAACGAAGTGAGAAAAGAGAAAATGTCATACCTTAGATACATTAGCTCTCCCTGGGTGGAGAACATCAATAACCTATGCCAAATGAAGGAGGTTTGGAAAATGAGGATTTCGATGTTCTTTTCTCAAGAGATTCTGAAAACTTTGAAGAAAAAAGGAAACTGGATGGTGAAGAGGGGAAGACTCACAAACTGTTTCCTAGATAAGAGACGGTTGGTCATAAATTTTCTTGTACGGATGGTAACTGCCTTGGTATCTGCCATGATTCCTGTTGGTGATGTTGCTGTTGTTGCACCAAGTAGAAGCTCAGAAGCAAAGCTGGAGAGAACTATAGAAAATCAGAAAATCTACATATCTTACACAGCCCAGGCACTTGCGCATTCACCAAACAACCAAACAATCAAACTCACATGTGTGTATTCTCCTTGAAAATAAGTGGCAGCATGGTTTTTTTTAGTCCAGTAAGGGCACTTTGACAGTCTTAGGGATAGTTAACAAGGGAGAAAAATGTGAATTTGGGCATGTTTAGGATTGTTTTAGATCAAATGACAGTCATATCATGATGTGTAAGGATAAAACCATGCTACCACTTATTTTCAAGGAGAATACATACATGCGAGTTGGAGAGTGCCACACTAGGTCTAGTGGGAAAGGTAAGTCTTCATCAATTTAGCTAGTGTCATGCTAGGGTGGAAAGGCTCACTGAAACAAATACAGCTCAGGCAATACCAAATCGTATCAAGTGATATTAAATACATAATCCAGACCCTTGACCTCATGGAGCTCAACATGGATGGTGTTGGACCAAATGATCAAATATTCACTCCGTGAAACAATCCCATTCATCCTATCAGTGGACCTCTTCCTGCTACAAGGGTCATTGTTTAACTTCTAATCTAACTACACATCATACTAAGGTCTGCAAGTTGAAACATCACTTAATTTGTCCAATGTGATCTTCATGGTGAGGCCTATTGCTTTAAAGGCACTGATGTCCTACACAAGTGGCATGCTAGCAGGAAACACGTACGTTACCGCAAGTTGCTGGGGTAATTTACATGTAGGTGATCAGTTCTCTGATAAATTTGGTCCATTGACAACTGTACTTATATAATGCCCACTTGACGACCACTGTTCAGAAGGCTAGGATCATCCAATCAGTGTAAGACTCGCCCCAACCCATCATAGCAAGTCCCATGAAATGTGTGGGATACCCTTATTCACGATACAGTCGAAGAGGACATACATAGTACACAGTGTCCATCTAGAGATGGGATGATGATACACCAGAGACGGCAGATTTGGAGACACGTACGTTACCACAAGATGTTGGGATAACTTGCATATAGGCAATCATCAGTTCTCTGATAAATTTGGTCCATTGACAACTGTACTTTTAGAATGTCCACTTCATGGCCACTATTCACAAGGCTAGGATCATCCAATCAGCACAAAACTTGGCCCAACCTATCATAGCAAGTCCCATGAAATGTGTTATTGGGATACCCTTATTCATGATACAGTCGAAGTGCACATACATGGTACAGAGTGTCCATCTAGAGATGGGATGATGATACACCAAAGACAGAAGAACTGGAACAAGGTAAAGCCCATAGCAGGGTGATACACCAATCAGAGCTGTCCATGTAGTAATCCTTGCATTGGACAGCCTGCGTTCTAAAACCTCAGATGCTACATCTGACTAGTATAATTGGCCATCTACAGCAAACCCTCCAGGCGGACAGTCCAGATACACTCTCCCCCACCACGTGTACCACAGAAGGGTCCCTATCATATCATTTTGAGTTCCTCTGTTTCGACTCAGGATCCTGCACATGCTGCCATACACAGGGGCCACATGCTAATAGTTTGGATGCCTGTAAATGGGGGAAGTTGTAAATGATTTAAAGGGAAACCATTTACACTCTTCATTTGGATCATGTTTTTTGCCCGTAAATGATTTACAGCATTTACCCCCATCTCATTTACAGGCAAAAAGGTGGGATTTCATTTACAAGCTCTCCATTTACAGCCTAATGGGTATATTTTCAACGATTGGCTCTCCATTTACAGGACTTAAACAATTTACAGGCTATCCAAACATAGACAATCGTTTACATGTAAATCATTTACAGCTTAAAGCCAAACAGGACAGGCTGTAAATCATTTACCACTTAAACCTTTTACAGGCATCCAAATGACCCCTAAAATGGTCCAATGAGTCACCACCATATACGATCCATTATCCCATGATCCCACTTCAGCAACGATCCTAACTTTGATTTTCAGAGTCGAATGCAAGCCATTGAAAAAAAAAAAACATTGTTAGAAATCAACAACAGTGTTGAAGTATATGAGTTGAATAGGTTTATATAAGGAGTTGAATAAGTGAAAATAGGCAACTCATATACTCCAATAAACAGTGGTGGTCACAATCATCAGTTCACCACAATAACCCATACGGCATAGTCCACAACATGGACGGTTCAGATCATCAGACCACTCAGCAAGTCGGCCCCAGTGAAACGCGGCAAAGATGCAAAACGAACTTCATCGTTTCAATCGCACATTACACATAACACCGTAACAGACACAGCAACCTAGCATGGCAAAGGCGTATCGTAACGGGTCCGATATAACGGCCGCTACATCCACCATAATCTGAAACCGGCCTGAGTCAGCTCGTGACTCGGCGACTTAGATCCATTGGATCGTCTCCAAAACCCTAAAAAAAAAAAAAGGACGCGCATACCTTTGAAACGAAACCCTAGAAAACGGAAGTAAGAGAAACGAATTGGAAATTGCAGATCAAACGTTAAAGAAACACCAACAGATAAAACACTAGAAAAGAGAAGATCTCTTACCCGAATCTCTCTCTCTCTCTCTCTCTCTCTCCCCGCCGCTGCTTTTGAAGAGAATGGGAGAGACGGAGGCAAAAACCCTAAAAAAGCAAAGAAGAGAGATTGGCAGCGGCCAAAACCCTAGCTTGTATGAGGTTCGCTAAAGCCCACACGCGTGTAAAGTGCTGCCAATCTACACACGATCACACGTGTGCAAGGTACTGGATTATTCCAACAGTTGGGCCACACTATTTTGATCATCTGATCTGAAGATATGGATAGCTACAAGTGTCAACAAAAAGAAGGATGGCTGGGAAACTTGTTCCAGCCGTCCGTTTATTTTGGGCGTTGTGGCCCACCTGTGGAGTTAAATAAGAGTTCTTTCCTTTTGCAGAAAAGGTCTAAATGGTGTGATTGGCATGATAGAAAGCTTAGATGTCTCACGTGTATTACAAAGGCACGTGTGCTTGCGAGTGGATCTGCGCGAGTATGTTACTAGAAAACTGTAAACTGAGAAATTCAATGGGCCATTTGCGCGTGTAGAGATTAGACACTGAATTCGCCCCACATCTGCCTGAATGGCATACGTGTCCGGGATCCGAGCCATTCATTGGTTGGGTCTTACATTAAGTATGATCTAAGATGGTCAATTCATCTGTGGACGTTGGAAATTGAATGTGTCCATCTTTTAAGTGAGCGGATTGCCTGTGACAGGGCTATGTGAGATCCAAATAGATGTCTGTGGAAAATCCACTCCGTCCATCTGTTTTGAAAGACAGCAATAAGACAGGATTTTAAAAATCTGACAGATCCAGAACTTAGGTGGGCCACACTAAAAAAAAAAAAGAAAAAAAAAAAGTAGAAATAGCAACGTCCACCGTTGACCGTTCATAGAATTATTACCACTCAGATAGAACAAATATCATCCTGATATAAAACTTCTGTCATTGACAGGCGTTCAATCCACACCGTTTCCAATGGTATGGCCCACATGAGTTTTGAATCTGTCTTAATTTTCGAATCCTGTCTCTCTTTCAAAACAGACGGACGGATTGGGTTTGTCAACGACATCTCTATGGGCCCCACACAGCTCCGGGCACAGGCAATCCGCTCCCTTCTTGTAAACGGGTCAACCTGAGTTTTAAGCCAGTTCATGTACGCAGTGGGCCCACCTGATGAATGGCCCATATCTGGTGTAGAACTTCTAAACAGGCACCTGTTTAATGAATCAGCGTACAGTGCGTGGCCGGAATGGTGGGACCAAACTTGATGAATTTATTGTGTATCGACACGGTTCATCTGTTTTTCCATCTTATCTTGTAGCATTAGCGAAAAAATGAAGCCGATCCAAATATCAGGTGTACGAAACAGTGGTGATTAAATACCCACCATTAAAAACTTTTCAGGGGCACCGTTGTACTTCCTTAGTGTTTGTTTGCCATCCAACCTATTGATAAGGTCACATATACTGGTCTAAAACTTTCGTGGCCCATGAAAAGATTTTAATAGTAAATCACCACCGTTTCCTGTCGTGTAGTCCATCTGAGATATGAGCTTTGGATCCTTTTTTATTTTCTGAACTTCCATAATACAGGTCACCTTATCCGAAGATACAGAGTAATTCTACCTCCAAAATCCATACAAAAGTGTTGACTTAAATAGGTGGACTCCATCATCATGTAAATGATATATTTACATTGTCTATCTACTTTTTAGAACATTCCAGGCATGAGCCGAAAAATGAGGTAGGTCCAATGCTTAAATGACCCACGTGAAAGCATCAATGGCCTTTGAAAGTCATTTCTTTCACTAGGCCCACATTGAGGTTTTTTCATCATCTAACCTATTCATAGGGTTCCATAGACATGGATAAAAGGAAAACACAAATATTTAATGGCTTTAGAAAGTTTTTAATGATAAGCGTTCGATTCCCACTCTTTCCTGTGGTGTGGTACACTTGAGAATTGGATTTTACTTATTTTTTGGCTCATGTCCTAAATTCATCTGGCATAACAAATAAACGGTGTGGATAAGTCACATACATCACGATGGGCCCCACATTATTTTCATAAAATTTTCAATTCAGTTAAAAAGTAAGTTGTCACATGTGCAATTGGAAAAATGTGGTAATTAGCTAGGTAAATAATTATTACACATTTACATGGTAATTACAAATAAGCTGAAAAATCAAACAGGCCCTAAAAATGAGCTAGAAAAATAAATGGATGACATGAATATACAGTAAATAAATCAAGGTGGCTCTCACAATCAGGGTTGCACCCTGTTGGGTGAGGCTGGCGCACACGTAATTAGCTCCCTGTTATTGATGGCTTGAGTCTAAATCCCCAACCATCAACGCCCAACACACTGCGAATATAGTACACTAGTAAGATATGATCTGGTTGGAAGATATACACATTTGCCTAATTGATGTCTCTGAGATCCCAACCCTATATCAGTTGGGCCCTACCATGAGCATTTAAAAATGAAATCATATGGCTAAGTCATCACATTGGCCAAATGTCATTGGTGATTACTTTCACTGACCATTTCTTCTTACACACAAGTACCCACTTGATAAGTGGTTTAGTTTAAGTCCTACCTGATGAATGGGTAGGATCTTGCACAAGCCTCCAAGCCCTTCCAATGTTAGAGAATTTTTGGGTCGTCATCCATTCACAGGGTTAAATTAAGGTGAATTTGTTTTTGGGCTATGTACAGGCAGTTCATCACAATGAGAGGTGTTCATCATCCTCAAGTAATCACTTTCTCTAAAAGCTCGAGGCATTATAGAATGGTGTAATAAGGGTCCCTTCGACATTCTTCCATTTGTGCAAGGTGAAAGTCTGTATGTGAACATACTAAGTAAGAGTAGAGGAACACTTACACCATAAACAAGCCAAACCAACCGCCTTGAGGAGAATATATTAAAGGAAACATATTTACTACTTTCAGAATTTCAACACTCTACTTCCACTCTAATATCATGTCAAACAACCACTTTGTTTAGAAGCTCGAGCCATAGATGATGGTGTAACAAGGGTTCTTTTAACATTTTATTGAAGTTGTTACTTTAAGAACAAGAAGAAAGATGCCGAAGGTGGAACTAATGACTAGAGTAAGTTGTAATAAGGGAGCCATGGTCCTATATATCTGGTGTACAAATTAGGGATGTGATTAGGTAATTGGTACGTACACCTCCTACCCTAGTGTGCCTCTTTTGCTCAGGGTGTGGCCTTTCTGCTTAGCACAAGATGTAAGTTTTTATGTTTCATTCTTTTATTTTCTTTCTTTGGCCTTTTTAGGCTAGGTACCTTTTAAGAATAAATTAAAGTGTACCAATTACCTCAACCACAAGAAATTAGTGTCGTTTTAGCTACTTAATTTTTAATTTTTATTTTATTTAAAAAAAAAAGAAAAAAAGTAAAGAAAAAGTGTACACTCCAAAATGGGTACCAACTATCTTAAAATTTTATAAGCATCCAAACAAATCTTGCATGGAGAGCTACGACACAGATGTGAACATGTTGCACTCTCAAGATGGCAGCCATATACACTCAACAAGTGGGCCATGCATGCAAGTTGAGTGTAGAACGTTGGTTACGGTTTTCATGAAACTGCCCATTTATGCAGCGAGTGTGGCCTACCTGGCAAGTGGACCAACCTGATTTCTGGCAAGTCCCCAGTGGGCCCCACCTTATAGAAAATGAATAGATTGGGTCATCGCTTCCATCTCCACTGGCGCAAAATAGCTTTGGTATTTCAATCATGCATTGAAAATGTCTTGAGGTTTTGCTTCTTGTTTTTTTTTTTCTCATTCAGTTCTCTCACCGCACGGATCTTGATTTTTCCCTGTAATTTTATTTTTTTGCCTCTTCTTAAGAATCTTTAAAGTTGATAGTAAATTCTTTCTTAGGGTAGGGCAACGAAAGGCTACTTCAATGGCGGAAAGAGAGCTGGGAAGCGAAAGCCCCTATCATACAGTCAACCACGTCCCCAACAGTTGAAGTCATTACACTCAAGTCATGTTTTAAATACAGTTTCTCTAGAAATTTTATATGATTTATCTTAGGGTAGCAATGAACCCGGTTTGGGCCAGGTCCAGCCTGGCCTGGTGCTCATGGCGGCCATACTACACAGAAATAGACATATAGAGGAACCAAGATATTAATAATTGTAACTGTGACTATAATGGCCACCACTATTACCATTATGATATGGGCTTTAACAGCCATTATGACCCTCTAATGGCCATTACAGCCTTTTTTTCCTTGAAACGGAAAACCATATCAACCTAACAGGCCATTGAATGGTCTATATTCAAGATGCATAGGTTGCTTAGTCAATGATTAAAATGGCGTAACTTTGTAATATGAGATATATAAGGAATTCAGGTTGGGCCAAGCTAAAATGACTTAGCCCAAGGTCGGCCCACATGTCGGGTCGGGCTTGTCGGGTCGGGGCGGGTCAGTCCTGCCATCCTTTATTAATCTATTATCAAAGTCATGGAGAGAAAACAGCAGAAGCAACTTTTGTAGGTTAGTTGAATCCTCAAACAAGCAGGAATGCCGATAAATTAAGTTCACAGACTCTAGAAAGTGGATTTGTTAGGAAAGGATTCAGTTACAAAATTGTCGATGTTCAATTTCAATTTGAATGCAGAAATGCATACTAGGATGATAATTAATTTAGATGGCAATAGAAAATTACATGGAGCACTAGAATCTGCAGAAATCATTGGCAAGTCATAACAAGATCATAGTTATAATACTTTCTGAACCAACTCAAAACTCAGGTGCGTCAACTCAACCCAGTGAGATTATGAGCCAAGTCACTGGGATGCTCAGTACTTGAAGTGACTTGGTCTTGACTGGGGAAGATTTGTTGAGTCAACTCGACAACTCGACTCGAACACCAAACTTCCATTAATGGAAGCAATGCTCTTAACTAGGAGGGTATTTGCTTTCTTGTTGCCTAGTCTTCTATTTTATTTCTCTCTCTCTCTCTCTCTCTCTCTCTCTCTCCATGACTTTGAAAGAATGTAGAAACTCATATATATAGAAAGTAGAAACTCATATTCATGAGTCTCAAATATATTATTAAATGTTTTGAAAGAATGTTTAGATCCGAAAGCATATTCTTACACTGCAAAAGTATCACATATCTTTTGTTAATATTCGCTATTTTCCTGAGCTACTGTACTCATTTGTCTTGGATTCAGACTGCCTTTGCATTTGGCAATATTTTCATGCAGTTTAGTGTTTTTTGGTCATTTGGCAAAGAGCTTGGTGTTTTTGGCTTTAACATTTTAATCTGTTTGCTTGATTTTAGGTGCCCATGCTTCATTTTCAGGTATTGCAGTCTCCAATATGGATGTTTTGCTTTTGATTGTTTTACTGCTTGTTTGATTTGGATTTTGTCAAAAAGGTACCCTATGGATCCAGCCTGATCAAAATTGGGTCGAGTATGGGTTGTGTCGTGTCCTACCATTTTGGACATAGTTAAAATCAGTTTGGTACTCCTGTATTTATATTTTTTACTTTCTTTTTTTTTCTTTTTCTTTTTTTCTGAAAGTTTGGGATATTTATAGATTTGTTTTAATGCAGGATTGTGCAGTCTCCTATCTCTGAACTTTGTTTTGATCAAAACAGCAGTACTGAACAATCTGTATCTCATGAAACTTGTACTGCGAAAGAATTGTGTGAAATTCTTGGTAGTTTTCCCATATACTTTACTTTGCGTTATGACAAAAAAATAAATAAATCAGTTTGTTTGATAATCCTTTTATTTTTATGTTATGTTATAAATCTCAAAGGCAGCACATGATATTTTCTAAAATTCTCAAAGGCAGCATATGTCATAATTTATCATGAAGAAAATACATTGAGTATGGCACTGTAATTGAAATGACAAGGAGAAGATTTGTCATCAATTGATTCCATTTTGAAAAAAATCCTTCCCTTCATCCTTGATTGATTTGCAAACTCATGCAAGTATTTAGAGCATCATGACTGAAGTACTATTCCCATGCAGTCCCACTGATAAAATACATCCAGGTCATGGTTACTTGAAATCATGTTATTGTTGTGTCCTCATGCCTTGACTGGAAGCAAGTGGAATGCATACTTCAGTTATCTAGATTGTGCAGAGAAGTTACAGCAAAGAACAAGTTTGGACATACCAATGGACAGTCGATTGTGAGGATTTCTCTTGTTCCCTTCAAGTGCAGGATGTGGGAGGGAACAACATCACGGTAAGTGTTTTTTCTGACTCATGCCATGAAACTGGTTTGTAAGAGATTAGGATGCTTGTTAAAAGAATGAAAATTTTTTTGAGTAGCAATTGCTTAGAACAGTTTTTTGTCAAACAATATGGGGTCTCTGGTAATGGAGCTGACTGGAATAGGAATGCTGGTTGTTTTAAGTGGTTGTATCAACTAAGCTTTAATAAAGTGCGCTACCTTTCCAAAAAAAATGAGGGTGGAAGCTTTATCTGATTGGTAACCTTCAAATAGATAGTGAAAAGGAATATTTCACACCCAATTCAATGGGAGAATATAACCAAAACCTACCATTTTCTGAATCATAGGGAATTAACCCTTTTGCAGCAACAATTTCAAATTTTTTTGAGAATGGTCTATTTATTGACTCCTCTTTTGTGATGATGTTTACATGTATCATTTGCTTGTTTTATCATTAATATTTCATATCTTGTAAATATAGACTTGATTAAGTAACTTTAGAAACATGGATTTATATGTTGAATGTTTAATTCTTTACTTATATGATTATTCATTTCAATATATTAATTGATTTCCATTTCCCTTTCTTAGTCCTTTCATTTATGGTCCTCTCTCATTTTGTGGGCTGTAGGTCAGGCAGATTTGCTAGGCTTCAACAGATTCAATGCTCATCGGGCCCATGACCAGCCTTATTCATTGCGCCTCATGGCGGTCCTTCCATGGCCACTGCGACGTTTTCTACACAAGGGCAATGAGAGGAATTTCAGCCTCAAGCGCACCAGTTCAATCCGCTCTCGGGATTCAGGTCCAAGTGACCACATTGCATCATTTGATAACATCTCCAGTGAAAGAGAAGGCTTGAGCAAGGATGATAACATTTGTAGTGTAAAAAAAAAAAAAAAAAAAAAAACTAGGATACATGAGTGTTATCTTTTCTTTTCTTTTCTCCCTTTTTTAAAAATTTTTTCTTGCTGATGAAAAAGATTTGCTCTATGGCTATAGGTTATTGGTAGCCATGAGTTCTATAGCTACGAATTTAATTCGTAGCCACATGTTTCAGATCTATAACTGCGGTTGTTCTACGGACTATAACCGTAGTATATATGGATTTTATCCGTAACTTTTGCTAGCGTTTCAATATAAAGCTGACGATTTAGCGGTGTCCAGCACAACCGTCAGTAAAGGTCCTGACCGCCGATAAATCCTTTACCGACGCCACCTTTACCAGCTGTTACCTGACAGCGGGCAAAGGCTTTGCCAGTTTTGACCGTCGGTAAAGGCCAGTTTTCTTGTAGTGTCTGAAAAATATACCAATATGGGCATCATAGCATTGAATTCGGGCCTCAGCCACTCATGCATGTATTGTCCAATAAATACAAAAGCTCGAGTAGAAGTTTATAGTTTATAAAATACAATTTAGAGTTTTTCATTTTGTATAACTTTGGCTTGGGACTTTGTGGATTCCCATGCACTATAATCCTCTTGGTTGGAAAATCCTTGCAACCATATATTTGACATTTTTCAGTTGAATTTGTGGATGAATTTCATTATATTTAACGATTTTTAGTTGAATGTGTTGATGAATTTCATTCTTAACCATCTATCTTCCAATCGCTATCAATGATAAGCACTTAGTCCTTTCCCTCCCACCAACCAACCAACCAAAAGTCATGGGTAGATACATATATAAGAGCAACACATACCAAACAAAGAGAATGAGTGGGAGTGAGGGAACAAATACCCCATTGTTGGGGCTTTTTCTCCTTGTGATGAGAAAGCCAATGGAGAAAAGGGCTGAAAAGAGTCCTAATATTTTGAAAAGGATAGGTATTTGCTCTTATAGTTTGACAATTTTCCTTATATACTTAATAAAAAATCAGAATACAAAGGTGAATCAACCACAGAAAAATGGCCCGTTACGATACACTAGAAGCATATTGGCCCATGATTGTTATGGCTATAAGAGGCTTGGGTTTTGTTTCCTTTGTCATTTTTCTTCCAAAAAATAAAGGATAGGCCTTTGAGAACATGTTCGACCATATTAAAGATCAACAATCAACAATTAACAATCTGGGTGGGAAAGATATCCATAGATACCTGCCGATACTAATTCCACCTGAAAAGTTCAGTTAATCAATCTTGTCATTGAGCTCGACCTTAGAACTCCATCAATGATTCAATGATCTAAACCAATGGATTGATTGGGCTCTACATTGGATGGGTTTGCCACAAAAATCTCTATGGTATTACAAATCTAACTTTTTAATTATGGTCCACAAATAAATAGTTAGCAAGACATACAACAACAATCTACTTGTGTAAATGGCCTGGATCCCTAAACCATGACTTGGCTGCGGATCTTATAGGAGAAAGATTCAATAGCCTGATTATTTGATGTGTCATACACATGCTCTTGAAAATTCAAGCATTTTGCTTACGTGTATCTCAAATTAAGTTGTCCAAGCCATGGGCCCCACCGAAGCTAGGTCATAAAATAAAAGCCCATGTAAGATGTTTGATTCCAATTAGACTATTAGTGGGTATCTAATGGATGGTTAATATGGAAATAACTTGTGTTTGCAATTAAATCAAGAAAAACCAAAGGTCGGGAGTTGAATATCAATGGGTGAATGGTCAAATGGCTAGGGAAATTCAATACATGCAATTAAAGCTGGGCATCGAGTCGAGTAGGACCGAGTTAGGGCTGACCCGACTCGATCCAGTTTTGAAATAGGCCTGAACCAAACTCAACCCGACTCGGTACCAAATCTAACGCGCCTGACCCAATTCGAGTCCGGGTCTGGCCTGGACTAATTCGAACCGAGTCTAACCCAGTCATAAGTACCGAGTTGAGTCAAGTCGGATCGGGTGCAACGGGTATCCACGGGCTGAAATCACAACTCAAAATCTAGATTCACTTGCCATAATTGCAGCCTCTCTATCAGCTACACGACATCTCATATCTAAAACGTCATATCTGAGTTTATATATATATATATATAGACCAAGTTGAATTTCAGGTCGAGTCGAGTTGAGTTATTGGGTGACTTGAGCTCGACTTGGTTTGAGTTTGGATTGGACAAAGTCAACTCAATTCGGATCAACTAACCCACTCGGTTTGGATTGAGTCAAATTTGAACGAGTCGGATGAGTTAAGCTTGCCGAGTCGAGTCATCCTGTGCCTAGCTCTACATGCAATGTTTAAGCTATGACTCACTTTATAGGTGGCCCATAAATTGAATGTGATATATGATCACCATTTGAAGAATAATGACATGATGCATTGCACCTCTCAAGTTTATGCAATATCCCATATATACTCCACAATCCATGCATGTGTTTGTCAATCTAGACCATTGAGTCAAGGTCCTACGTAGATTGACCACATTTCAAAAATGACATCAATGGGATGATCCAAATTGCTAAATCTTTCAAAGAATTTCTCAGCTTGTTAATCAAGATAGGATCTACTACAAAGCCTTGTAGGTTAAGCTTAACCTATAATGAGCGTGTGGGACCCATTGTGATGTGCTTATGATATCCAACTTTCTATCATGTGCACCCCCAAATGTTCTCCTTGAAAGCTAAAATTAGGTGGATCCAAAACTTAGGTATGCCATACCACAGAGAACAATTAGAATGACACCAACCATTAAAAGCATTCCAAATTGAGGGGCCCATAGTGTTTTTTTAGATGACATCTAATCCATTTGGAAGATGTGTCCTACCAGGATGAATAGATACATTTAAAAAAACGCCATTTTAAAACTAAAGTAAGCCCTTTTAATGGTTTTACACATGATTTTATATAGTATGCCCTACATGAGTTTTGGATTGGCTTGATTTTTGGGCACCAGGGAGGACAAAAGAGCGCATACATGATGTACGGATTAGATACCACAAAAGCATCATGGTGAGCCCTACACATTTTTCTGTAGATAAAGCTTAAACTACAGACCTTTGTAGTGGATCAGGGCTGTAATTGAGTTAATAGCAACCAAAAAGTGGGCAATTTTCATCATGTCTTCAAGATAAGCCGGTTAGAAGGATTTTTGGATTACAACCAATCTAAGATGTGTACTATCTATTGAAAGGTCTAGATGTGCAAGAATGTGTCCCACTTATGTTTGATGAACATTAAAATAGGTTTCCTATACCGTGGACATCATAAAAACACAAGGATTAATGGCACCAAACAAACTTATATGTTTCCTTAATTGTAATTTGTTCTTAATAATTTGATATGAGTAATATTATATTATAGAACCCAAAAACTCAACTTTGCTCAATGTCAAGTCAGGTCATATAACCCAATCTTCACGCAATCCGACTTAGTATTTTTAGTAATTAAATAACAGTATTTGAAATATTTTTGAGATCTTCTCTAGCTATCTAAAATACTTTAGATTGATAATATAACATATGATTGAAGGGTGGCTATGATTAGAGTTGGGCATTGAGTTGAGTCGGACAAAGTTAGGGCTGACCCGACTCGACCTGGTTTTGAAATAGACCTGACCCAAACTCAACTCGACTTGGTATCGAGTCTAGCATGCCTGACCTGATCTGAGTTCGGGCCTAGCCTGGACTAATTCGAACCAAGTCTGACCTAGTCTCAGCTACACGACATCTCAAACCTGAAACGTTAGATCTGAGTTTACACACACACACACAAACACACACACACGAGTCAAGTCAATACCGAGTTGGATTTTGAGTTGAGTCCAATTGAGTTACTAGGTGACCCGAACTTGACTCGGTTTGAGTTCAGATTGGACAAAGTTTACTAGGTTCGGATTGACTCACCCACTTGGTTCGGATTGAGTTGGATGAGTCAAGTCGTCCCATGCCTGACTCTAGCTATGATGTTTGTTCTTATTGTGGATGACCTAGGTTTGGACCTCACTGGCCTGTAAAATTTTACAATTGACCCACAAATTAAATGATTTTTTTCTTTTAGTAAATCGAATGATTCTGTTCAAGTATCCACAATTGTCTTGTCGATAATTGATCAAGTCAAATTTTGAATTTCTTGAAACTGGGCCACGTTTCAAAACTGCTGGTAATGTATGCTTTACTATAATAAGTTATTCATTATCACGGAAGTAATTAATATAATGAGAAAACCCATAGCAAAACTTCAGTATGGACATGAATGTTATGCTATAACATATGCTAAAATTTTCACAGGATATCAACTTTTGCACTTTAACATTTGATGGGGATGAATTTGAATTTAATGAGATTAAAAATTTCTAGAGACCAATCTTTATTTTACTAAGAAATTTAAAGAATAAAACTAATTTCTTGATTGGACAACTTGTTCAATTCCTCTTTCTAATTGTAAAAATGAATTTTTGGTGGGTAATTAATCGTGTCTTTCATTTAATATGCAATTACTAAGGGCTAGTTTGGATCGTAAGTTACTTATTCCACAGTAACTTATCTTAGTTTCTACTTATTAAGAAGATAAGCATGTTTGGTAAACAACCTGCTTATCAACTTCTCCTCTCTTCAAAAACTTACAAAAAGTAAAAAAACTAAAAAAAATTAACTGAAGTGATTAGGGACTTTAAAATAAAAAAGTTACTTATAACTAATTATAAACCAAACTTCTGTAAAATAAGTTACTTATCTACTGCTGTAAGTAGAAAAAGTAACTTATTTGGTGGTATCCAAACAGGCCCTAAATGACATTGGTTTCATTCCTTTTGTTATTTGTATTCACATCTCATTTTACAACCAACCATGCTTTATATCTTACCGTAATTAATTTTTTGTATCAATTCTATGTTTTAAAAGTTAGATCAGACTGACATGCATGTTTTGTAGGTGGTTCAATTTAATTGCTAGTCCAAATAGTTAGACTCCCAACTCCTTATGGGTTGGAATTTTACTTAATCTAAAATAATTAAACAAAAAAAAGAAAGATAAAAAGGAATAAATAGGTACTCTATTATTAGCCTTCTGATTAGAGTGTTAACCTTTCAAGTACAAATTATAGATATGTTTGAGTTTGAGCTTGCACTCGTTTGCTTTTATTTTTTATCGAAAGTACTTGACCACTTAATATACTTGGGTTTTTAGTTAACCAGCCCATTTTTGTAGCCAGTTTTGGTCCAAATTGGTCTGACCATCCACTCTAGTTAGGTCTTGAATCACTTCTCATCTAAGTTTGTCCTGGAACCTCCTAAATGGCAATAGCTAAACAAGGTAATGAATGACTCATAACTCTTTCTTAACTGTGTCCAATTCCAAGCTTTTAAGGATAATTGAAGGAATCCCTCTTAAACACCTGTCAGAATTCAATGTTCCATGCACATTAATGAGACTAATGAATGAATGCATCATATAATAAACTATCCAGTCTGGTCAGGTCGTGAATCACTTATGGCATTGTAACCATTTTAGTACAAAAGAAAAGAGAAAGAAGAAGAACCAAGCTGTGTCTTTAATAAAATGAGTTGTAAAAAGCAAAGATCATATATGAAATCTTATTATCAAATAGATACCCTATAATTGTTGTATTCAATACATTTATTTTTATAAATAATTACAATGACTATTTCCGGAGAATCTCCAAACATGATTCGATATATCTGTCTACTGTTTTAAAATAAATCTTTCTCCAACTATTGTTCAATATAAGAAAGGTGATGACACCACAAAATCCACAAACATATGAAAGAGCCACAAATGAGTAGAAAAATAAAGAGCTGTCGACTATTCTGGATGCTTCTTCTCCCTTATCCTTGGAGTGTTGTTGTGGAGTGTTCAACGGGCAATTTCTTTCTAGCGGCTTCCCACATAGATATGAATTCCCGAAGAAACTGTCCTCATTGAATGTGGTGAAGTGATCCTCGTATGGTATCTTTCCCGTAAGATTATTGAATGAGACATTGAAAGTAGAAAGGGAACTCAATTGATTCATGTGGTGGGGGATTGACCCATTCAACTTATTATGAGAAAGATCTAAACTCTCAATGTTTTTCAAGTTTTGAAAGGATATTGGTAAAGGTCCAGAGAGAACATTGTTGGACAAGTTTAATGAGCGAAGTCCAATCAAATCTCCAATTTCGTATGGAATATTACCCATCAAATGATTGGATGACATGTCGATCCCGGTCATCAAGGCTAGCGGAATGCCTTCATAAGAATAACCTATATATTTTGTAGTGAAATCGACCGTAACCCGAATACCATTACCCCTTAGTGGTGATAATAAATTACCTAAAGTTGTAACATTGGAGCCTATCGATTGATTTTTAAAGAAAGTAATGTTGTTCAAGCAAGAGGGTATGCTTCCTAAAAAATAGTTACTGGAGAGATCTAAGAATTGAAGGCTTTGCATTTGACATAACTTCCTTGGGATGAGGCCTTTGAAATGATTTCCCTTTAGGAGGAGTACTCTCATATAACGAAAGACGGGTAGCTTTGCAAACAGATCACCTGATAAGTAGTTATTTCGAACGTCTAGATACACCAAATCAGGACTGTTGGCTAGGCTTGGCGGAACCGTTCCAGTGAAACAATTACTATGAAGCTGTAAATATAGCAAATTTGTCATATTGGAATCTCGTGGAAGTATTTGTCCTTGCAAACTATTGTTAGAGAGGCTCAAATATAACAGTGAGTTCTCACCGGAAGTTAAGCTCCGCGGTATTATTCCAGACAGTTTATTGATGGATAGGTCTAATGCTTCTAATTTTAAGATTTCACCAAAGGAGAGCGGGATGCTTCCATGTAGGTAATTTGAAGACATGTTAAAGAAATATAGGTTTTGAAAGCATACTCCAATGTTAGCAGGAAGTGTCCCGTACACATGATTGTCAGATAGATCAATTACCATGAGCGATGAATTGAGGCTTTGCACAAGTTGAGGAAATGGGCCATCAAACATGTTACTTTTCAATGACAATGACAGAGAAATCTTGAAAAACATCCAGGATGGAATGCTTCCAACAAGTGAATTTCGGGACAAATCTAGCCTCAATAGATCATTTTGAGTAGAGAGAAAGCTAGGGATAATACTGCCACTATGTTTATTCAAGTTGCACCTTCCTAATTTAAGAATTTGTAGTTGAAAAGACGGAGACCAAGTTGGAAACTCTGTTTCAACCTCTAAGTTGTAATTGTTGGAGAGGTCGAGAGTAGTAAGATTCGTGAGGTTGGAAAATATGGAAAATGAGAGCTTCCCACCAAACCGATTATAGGAAAAATCAAGATCTTCGATCATAGTGAGATTGCTAAGAAATGAAGGAATGTTTCCACTTAATTCATAATTTCTATGTAGGTATAAACTCTTCAAAGAGCGCATGTGGCCCAAACATGGAGGAATAACACCTTTGAGTTTGTTATGGTCGAGTGTCAATGTCTGTAAGAACTTCAGCCCACAAAATGCTGCACAATTACAAAGAGATGTTAGTGCTGTATATAATCTAAATAAATTATAAACTAACATGTCTTAGGGATTGCCTAGAAGCTTATAAAATTTTAAGTTGCAACTAATTTACACCTGTAAAAAGTTTGAAAGGTAAATTTTTACATTTTATATATATTTCACGATAAGTGGTACAGTGTTTACAAGTAAAACTTTTTGGGTGTTTAGCTAGCTTGCAAAGTGTTTTATAGGTGGAAAGTGGGTGGTTATGCTAAACGGAGCTTGGAGTGCTAAGTCTAGCTAAAATCTTCAAATCTCATTAAAGGGGATTTTTTATATATGTATATATATATATATTTATTTTTATTTTTTTAAAATTCTTTTACTTCCAAAGAGAGCATAAACGGATGCACATGATGGATGGATTAGATATCCTTTTCTTTTTTTCTTTTACTTCCAAAGAGAGCATAAACAGATGCACATGATGGATGGATTAGATATCCTACATCCACGGTCAGCCACACCCACAATCTAAAATATTTTTAACTATGAGTATCTAATCTCAGCTATTCCCTATCATGTGGCTCACATGGAGTACCAATCAGCCTACCTTTTTGGACCCTAGGAGAGCATTTAGAGATGAAAATAAAAGACGATGTGGATATACCATACACATCATGGTGGGCCCCATAGTATGTGTGTATTATTATCTGCACTCTGCTGTGTATAATTTCTTTCCAAGTGTATTCCTTTATCTATAATCTAAAACCATGGGGATTTGTGCGAGGCAAAAAATGTGGTGTTTACCTCTAAACACTTTATACCTAAATTTTGTCATTCAAACATCACTTATAAAATTTTCACCTATAAAGTCTTTACAACTAAATGGTTTTACAGGCATTGAAATAACCCCTTAGAGTCATTCTATTTTCCTTTGACAAATCAAAAAAATAGAATTTGATTATAATAGAAAATCAACAACTTTGAGAGATAAAATAGCATGTGCCACATATTTTTATTAAGACAGTTTTTATTAATGCAACAATTCCTTGTTGAATTCCTTAGAATAAAATATTCAAATGACAATATCTTATCTTAAAAAATATTGATATTTGGTATTGTTTATCAACATGTTATTCTTTTATATCATATCACTATTGTATGGATTGGATGATGTTGTAGATGATATGAACATGCAATATATTAATTTCATTATTTCCTTTTTTCTTATTTGATAAGTTCATGCATAATTGGAAAAATATGAGAAATGGTTTTTTTTTTTTAAAAAATTATTTTTTAATCAAGTTTTATTCATATGATGATAAGGAGAGGAATATATGACTATTAGTAGTGGAAAAAATGGCCCATAACAATGGTTAAGGGCCGAGCCGATATAGTTTTTCTTTAAAATGGCCATAACAGCCATTATGGCCTGTATCGTAATAGTAATTATAATAGTAGTTATGCCCATCCTTATTGTTATTGAATATTAGAAACCAAAAAGGAAAAAATAATAAAAAAATCAGGACCCATTATTCATCACCAGCCAATGGTAAGAGGAGAAATATAAGATCTAAAAGATTTAAACAATATATGTAGGTTTTTAGTTGTCTAGTGGGACAATGATTTGATTTCTCAAGATGGTTACTTTGTGGCATTTGCTTATGTATGGACCATGTCATTAAATCTTCTTATTGGAGAATCTTAATCTTTCAACTTTTACCTCACACAATCTGATAGGTACAACGATGGTCAATATTCAATTGAAATTTTTTCTAACATTGGTGCTTAGGATAATTTCGGAGATTTTTTAGAGACATGATCCATCCATGGCAGGACACATTAGAGGACTAGTCTTTATAGTTGATTGATGGGCCCCACATCCCACTTGTTACTAATAAGATAAAAAGTTATGTATGTTATGTCAAAGCTTAGGCAGGTGTCTAAGTAGTTTATGATAAGATTCACTCCCAATTATTTCCATGACAATTTGTCCCAAGCAGTCAAAATCATTTCTGTATGATTTTTTTGGTAGAAGCCTATAAAAATAAGCTCATTTCATTTTAATAAATGATAATCATGATTATCGGTTATCAAGATTATTTTTAATCTTTTGGAAAAGAAATTTAATGTCTAATACACAAAGGTATTCAATAATAGTGCCGTTATGATATAGTATGTAAGGGCCATTATGGTCACTTTTTTTTAATAAAAACTGTATCATCCCCATAATAGTGTATTACAAGTTTTATTTTATTTTATTTATCTTTGACAACGACCTTTATGGCCCCATAATATATAATGGTTCCCATCATTATCATTACATATATAATGGTTGTTGTATAACTATTTTTTAATACGTTATTAATATATACTAATAATTAACTAAGATGAGATAAAATTTATTTTTATAAGTCTACCAAGCGGGGCCCTTAGAAAATAACTTGCACATGCATCATCACCATCACCATAGCCTTACCACAACTATTTAGGGTCAAGATTATGAATCTCAATTTTCCAATTAATCCTTTCTAAGGCCCCTATATCTTGGGTAAATTTTGGCATGGCATAAAGCATGACTAGAAGTGTATAGGCTATTCTTCAATTTCAACAATTGGAGGATCACATTCAGGCTTTCACTTCTACATATATTGGTTCTCGGCAAAGCGAAACTTTGTAGTTTTGGAATTTTTTTACAATTAGTCAATTAAGCCTCTGAACCTTTTAGAAGATATGATATATACATATATATTGAAAACTTCGAGAATCCAAATTAAACACAATTTTGTTAAAGATGTGGTTTATTAAAAGAGTTTAGAGCACAATTTGGAAAAAAAAAAAAAGAAGAAGAAGAAAGAGTTGGGGTCACAATCCATTGATGAGCCGTTGGATTTGGTGAAATTTTTTAGCCAAGATGGACTATTTATATAAGATTATTGCAAATGAAGGATTTGAGAGAAGCAAAGTGTATTAACCTACCATTTAATTACCTATATACATTACTACATATATACATGGTGTGTGCTACTTGCGCATAAAAAAGAGTAAGAAGAAGCGAGAAAAATTCAAGTCGTTTATCCATATGGATTAAGACATTTAATAATGGTAGCAATGGCCGCAATGGCTGCTACTGTTGTGATATGAATCATAGTGGCTATTACAACTTTAAACAATGAATTAGTCTTGTAACGGTAGTTATGTGTCATTTTTTGTATTACATAATAATTCTAAGAGTTCTGCTACCATTAATCATTTTTAATACCTTGATGTGGATACATCTATGCCATTAATTTATAAGCATATAAAAGTTTTAATATTTTATAAATAACATCTTATTTAATATTTCATAAAAATTCAAAAGTTATGATTTTTTTTTAAAACTAATGGAATGGGCAAAAATGTTTGTTTGCTCCTTGGGTGAAGATATATCCACACACAATTATATGTTAGCCATTTTTCTCACTCTATAATTTAATCTGAACCATATGTTAATGGGCCTTTTCAATCTTTTTATTTTTGGCATTTGTTTGTTTTTGACCTAATTCTTTTACCATTTTTTTAATTATTGAAAACTGAATTAAACACGAACATTTTTCCGTATCGCTGATATGCTGTTTTTGTAAACTATGATCCTAACCATTGATCTGTCTCTCTCAGTTGTGGATGGACTCCATCCTAAAATTCTCCCTGACTGCAAGATCAGGGCATCTGATCTTTGGACTGCTACCCAGCGAGTTGATCTTTTGGGCACGCTCCATCCATGGGGTGATACAACGAAGCGGATTCGGTCACACTCAGTTCGGTCAGGCTGTGACTGTGGGGGCCACCTTGATGTATGGTTTGTATATCCACGCCGTCCATCCGTTTTACTGGCTCATTTTAGGGCGCTAAAGGAAGTAAATTTAAATCTCAGATGGACCATATCACATGAAACAGGGGGTGATTGAACGCCCACCATTAAAAACTTCCCAGGGCCCACCATAATGTTTATTTACCATCCAACCTGTTGATAAGTTCACACAGATCCGGATGAAGGAAAAAAAAACAAATATCAGCTTGATCCAAAACTTTTTTGGCCCATGAGAAGTTTTTAATGGCCAATCACCACTCGTTCCTGTGGTGTGGTCCACCTGATAATTGTATCTGCTTAATTTTCGAGTTTATCCCCTAAAATGAGCTGTAAAAACGAATGGACAGCATGGATATATAACAGGTTTGCCGTGCGATCATATCCTAACAGAACTCCATGTTACCCCGACCTGACTGAATCCGCCCTCGGGATGGAATATCCACCCACCTATATGCATTCTATAATCAGAAATGATCACACACCATTCATGCATCTTGGGCCAACAGCTCACACGTGTAGAGTATTCTATAGGTGCATAGGTGGGCCCCATACCACGATGATCACCCACCATCAAAATCAGGCCGTTCAGCTCATCAAGAAGGATACCATGTAAAATCAATGGACAGAAAATGATGTAGCTCAACATTCTGTCGTGGCCCACATGATGACTGGATTGGCCTGATTTTGGTACCAGATTATCACCATGGTGTGGCCCACCTTATTCTACACTTAGGAAAGAAATGGCTTTATGTGTAACTAAAATGTGAAAAATGAAAACAGGAAAGAGCATCATCACCTTTGATCACATCTGGTCCACTCAACTGATTCCATTGCAGCTCTATGACCTGCAATTGCTTGAATTGGGAAAATAATGTGACATTGGGATACCATATTCCTTGCCTTTCATTCCTTCGACGGCTGAGATAGAGTTCTGTCACATGAGATGTAGACTCGTTGCATACAACTCGTTTCCATTTGCAGCAGTCCTCTCCTACCCAGTGTGGGAGAGCTTTCCCGTTTGGATGGTTGATGGAGTCTTTGATTTGTAGTAGGACTCTCCTTTCTGCATCCAAACACCCTTCACACCAATACGAACAATAGGCAACGCTCAAAAGCAGCACCGACAGCTTGTACGCATGTGAACCGTCCATTTTCTTCTGAACTTTTTTATCTTAAAGATAAGAGGATGCCATCTCTTTTTATACACGAGGTGGACCATCCTCGGGCTGAATGTTTGTACAGTGTAGTCAGGTTTTCAATTTGTGTATGTGGGGGCCATGTTTTAGTGATCCAAACCGTTGGTACGATGGGACTCACCGTGGATGGAACAAATACTCCCCTGGATTGGAAGATCCACCCATTGGATATTTTTGCTTTCTGCTGGATGTGAATGGTAGCTGTGTTTTCTTTCTTGACCGTCTATTTGTTTGGCCCCACATTGAAAGTCTTTGGAAGTAGCCATAAGCAGAATTTCGATTCAACGACCATCAATAGAGGAGTCCGTCATATCAATGGTTTGGATCAATGAGCCACAGGTCCCACTTGTACAAAATGAAGGCTAGAGCAGAACTGTACAAGTATTAGGTTCCCATCACTGGAGCGCGGTGAACCCAACGCTATGCAGCTACCAGATGTAAGGACTCTTTGAGGCTTACTGTGATGTATTGACTTTTATCCACGCCGTCCATCCATTTTCTTAGTTTATTTTAAGCCAATATGTTAAAATTTAAGCTTATTCAAAGGTCATGTGGACCACACCATAGGAAACGGTGGGGATTGAACTTCTACCCTTTAAAACTTGTTGGGCCACATAAGTTTTGGATCAAGCTGATATTTTTACTGCGTAACCTTATGAACGATTGAATGAGAAATATACAACAATGTCGGTCCTGAGAAGGTTTCAACGGTGGAAATCATGTTTCCTGTGGTATAGTCGACTTAAGATTTGATATACTTCAATCTTAGGATCATGAACTTAAAATGAACCGGAGAAACGGAATGGATAAAATAAGTATATATCACCGCGCAATCCACGTCCACGCCTAAGTCGACGCCAGAGTCTTCTGCCACCTACCTTCATTAATGCATGGAAATTCGGTAGGATTTCAGCGGGAGCGGATCGGATACTGAGCGCTTCAGTAGCCGAAAGGCTGAAGTGATGTGCACAAACGCGATTGTTAGATACCAATAATACATTCCCTTGATATAAATGCAACTCCGTTAGATCCGTTAACGGATCTTTCTCCGTTACTGCCGTGCACCTGCTCGGCCACGGAAATCGGATTGTAGAGAAAATTTAGTTGGCCCACTGGAAATTTATGTGATTTGTCTACACCTTTCATCTATTTTTCCATCTAATTTTAAGCAACGGGTCCAAAATTAAAGCTTATAAAAATTTCAAGCGGACCATACCATAGAAACAGTGGAAATAATGATTTCTTCCCTTGAAACCTTTCTAAGTCCCACGGTGATATTTATTTTTCATCCTATATGTTCAAAGGATCAAAATGCATGAATGAAGGTAAAAATATATATATGATCTTGGTCCAAAAATTCTGTAGCCCCCATGAAAATTCAATTCACTTCGTTTCTTTTGGTGGTCAATTTTAGTCTTTTAAATGCTTAGGTTTTGAGCTAAGGCTCAAAAATTATCTTATAAAATGGATGGACAGACGAGATAAAATACATAAATCACGATAGACCCCACAGAGTTTACTTAGGGCTTGTTTGGTTTTCCGAGATATCAGCATTAGAGCGTAAAGAAGTCGTGATGATTTTCACCTCCTGTTTGATTTCAGATGTAAATACCTACTAGATGAGTTGGCGGTAGACGGATGTAAAGTAGTTGCCCGACTTTCAAATCCGTTGCAGGTAATTGAGAGGATTACCGTCTCGCAGCAGACCGGTCATTCGTACATATAATGGTCCGCAAGTGCATCGTTGGTTTACGTTCGCGCAGTTGTAGCATTTAAAAGCTTCTCATGGCATCTCAGTCATTCTTCGCAGGGAGGAACCGATCTGGACTACTGCGAGTTTGTGGACCTACACAGTGAGAAGGTGACACCCATTGATGTTCCCCCTTCTCAACGCAGATGGTTTTTTAGCTCTTCCCTTCATTGACGCCATGTTCGTCTGTTTTTCCATGGTTGTTGTTTTGATTGGTTGGACAACCAATCATTTTTTGGACTTAACTTTTTCTGGTTACACATGCTAGTTGTGTTCATTAGCTGGATAACTGTGGGTTAATTTGGATGATATATTATTATTTTTTTGGATTGTGATCTGTATTTAATGATATCTCCATCGATGCCTGTTAACCTACATTACCTGTTTAAATGTGCTGCTAACTTCAGATTAATTATAACTATCCTGTTATAGAATTTTGTAATGTGTGTAGTGTAGATTGATAGATTGCACATTTTCAGTTTGAAAAGCTTCAGGTATGCTCTAAACATCGATATAGCTGCACTAATTTCATGTGCTTATATATATATATATATATATATATATATATATATATATATATATATATATATATATATATATATATATATATATATATATATATTCTCTCTGATTATATGTAACATTATTTGTGAAAATGGATTGACGTTGATGATAAAATATCGTTATCTTTAGATGGGTAAAAAGATGTACATTGTTTTTAATGGTCGTCGGCTCAGAATCTATTACACATGGGAGGAATGCCGTCAACAGGTTGAAGGATATTCTTCAATGATCTTCTGTTGCTACAAATCGGCATATGAGGCATTTACTCAATAGACAGCTTTCTGCGATGTGTCGGCTCAACATAAGACAGGAGTGGGTGAGGTGGCAGTGGATTATGACAACATGGTCTCGACGCATGGACCGCTTTATTTTTCCGGTTGCAGCAACGATCCTATAGGGAGCTCCAAATCAGCATCATATGACTGTCAGCCCAATGTCGGGCACGGGACAGAGGGAGATAGCATTAAAGAAACATCTAGTGCACTGGAAATGTTAATGAGGATGATAATCAGTTGCTTAATTATTATCCTCGCCATTCATTTCTTCCCGTGTCGCATTATATGACTGTCAGCCTTAGGTTGTGTTTGCTTCGTATTTATGGACGTTTTGGGATATGTTTTTGGACAATGATTTACTTCCTTGTAGTAAAGGGACTATGTTTAAACGGATGGTTTGTGATTAAATGTTGGACTCGTCATTTGCATGGTCAATTGCTATATTTGGGAGAACATGTAAGTTCCTAAGTTGGTGCTTATCTTAGACTGCTACTGGCTAATTAGTTTTCATCGTTTGATATGTCAAAACTGATCCAGATGTCGGTTTACAACAGGTTCACCACAGAGAGCTAGCATACATATTGGTGCAAATCGGTTAATGTTGTGGACCATTGAAATTAGTGAAGAAAGATCATCATTTCATTCCCAAATTGAGACCTAGTGGAATGGCATGTGGACAACATAAAATGCCTGAAAGAATTCCCACCGGTGGGCAATCATTGCCGCAGGGTATATATTCAACGTTGCTGACAAAAATCAACGCAGCTGAAAAAAAATTAAAAAGTTGATTACAATACCATAGCTAATATGGTGGACACCGCAAGAGAGAAAATGCCTTGATGTGACTACTACAGTGTCAACCCAAACATGTGACTACTGTATTGCCTGTAAATATACCCACAAAGTTTCAAAAAACAAGCATGATAAAGTGAAATACTAGTATTACGTCAATCATTGATAATACAAGTAAAAAAGTAATTATTATATCTTTACATCCAACTATCATGGTAATTAGAAAACCAAATAGGCCCTTAATACACAATCTACTTCCCTTGGCCAGTAAACCTCACATAATTTTGTTCTATACACAGAATTCCTAGGAAAGGTTTCAACAACAAGTTCCTACGCTGGAAAAGGGGTGGAGCCTATTATGATGTTTATGAGAAATCCTCTCCTCCCATCCATTCTTTGAGTTTATTTCAAGACATGATATGAAATATGAATTGTATCCAAAGCTCAGGTGGGCTTTATTAAAGGAAAATGTTTAGGGAAATTTTATCGTTAAAATCTACCTGGGTTCGACAGTGATGTTTAGAAGCCATCCATACCGTTAATAACTTTATTTCTACTGAGATGAACTGAAATCACAAATATTAGCATGCTCAAAACTTCTGTTGCCCACTAATATTTCAACCGTGGACGTTCAATTATTACGTTTTTGGCCCACTTGATCTCAAAATAGTTCGTTTTTAGCTTCATATCTTAAATTGAGCTAAAAAAACGGATGGACGAATAGAATTTCTCATAGACATCACATTAGGCTCCACCTAGGTTACCGGAACTTCCTGCGAAAGTCCGCGTCCCCTTTTTTTTTTTAACGATAAACGATCACCCGTGAGTCCCTTTTATTCTTAAGATAAACGATCACATGTGCGTAGCCGACTGCGTTCACGGACTAAACAGAAAAGCATATGCTAACGAATCTCCGTTGGGTATCTACCAACGTCACTTCAACAGCCTTTTGGCTAGCGAAGCGTAACCGCTTCCGATGTCAGCAGCGAGTTATCTGATACTCCGACGGTGTATGATGGTTTATACACATGCCTTTTAAATTCTACACGTTGCATTTATGATTCTCGAATTGAATCATGGTTCATATTTAGGACGTTATAGGCCAATATCAATCTGAACAGAAGACTTATTTCTTGTTGAATTTGAACTATTTCTTGCATTTGATTTTAGCGGTCCATTTTATGTGCACTAAGTGGTTCTAACTAAGACATTTTTTGTCTGTAAATTTTAGTCTGAGACCCTTCTGAAGTGGGACCCACTATTTAAATACTTTATTTTTATCAATTTTCAAAATTTGTTAGCGCATGTGCATTAACCACCGTGTTCTACCAGAGCATCAAATGTACAGGGGGAAAGGATGGAGCGAAGACGAATGCATGGCTAACGTGCAACATCGATTAAATGTGTGAGATCCGGACCACTCGTCAACTGAATCTGCTTTCAAACATGTCCTGTCCCAAACATCAGGATGGTCCATGAACCATGTGGGCCCCACGAGTACTTTGAATATAGATCAGCGCTCATATATTTATTTAAAACAGTGGGTTTTTCTTGTAGACGTCCACAGCCTATGTGATCAAAGGACAGGGTAAGGCACCCAACTGATGAGCGGTCACGATCTTGCATGTCTTTCATGTAACACGTGTCACGCAAATAGCCTCTCAAACTCTTCTGGAATGGCGTAGAACGTGACTTTTCTGACAAAACTTTAATCTGTTGGTTGAGAGTCTGACTGATGGGATGACTCGCATGGAAAGTAGCAGGGCATGGGCCGGGCTGGTCCACGGGCTTTGTAGCAGGCCACATCAGCCCTAAGGCATGGTGGGCTTAAATTTAGGCCCATTGACCTGAATCTAGCCCGGCCTGGCCCATTAGGTTTGCCTGTGTACGATGGGCGCGGATTAGCAACTGACAGGTTGAGAAGCCAAACTCGCTACTGAAGTGAGGTCACCAAGTTATGTGAGCCCCACCATGATGTATGTTTTGTATCTATATCGTCCATCCATTTGGAGGTATCATTTTAGGACATGAGACAAAGAATGAGTTAGATCCAAAGCTGGATTAGGCCCCACCACAGAAAACAGTGGAGAGAGTGACACTCACTGTTAAGAGCCACAAAAGTTTTAGATCAAGCTGATATTTGTGTTTTCCCTTCTTTCATGCTTGTGTTAACTTATAAACTGGTTGGATCTCAGATAAACATCATGGTGGTAGACCTTAAGAAGGTTTCAACGGTGGGCGTCACTCTCCCCACTCTTTTCTGTGGTGGGGTTTACTCCAGCTTTGTATCTGCCTCATTCTTTGTCTCCTCCCATAAAATGATCTCTCCAAATGGATGGACGGTGGGATACAACAAATACATCATAGTAAGGCCCACATAACTTGGTGACGTCACTTCAGTAGCCAGCCAGTAGCTAATCCGCGTCCGCGTACGATAAACATCTCGAGCCAGGCCCTGCCTGAGGCGCCCAAGCCACGCTCAAGCCTAACATTGTGAGCCGGGCTTCAATAGAGGCTGGTCCACGGGCCCCACCATGAATGTATGTAGTTCATCGATGCCCGTCCATCCGTTTTTCCGGCTCATTTTAGAGGTTTAGTCCAAATTTGAAGGATATCCAAAGGTCAAGTGAACCATACCACAGGAAACAAAGGGAATAATAATTTCAACCCTATAAACCTTTGTAGGGCCAACAGTGATTTTTATTTGTTACCTAACCTGTTCATAAGATCACGAAGACAAGGGTGGAGGGAAAAAAATAAAATAAAATCAACCCCAGATGTTCAATGCAATTCACATTGCTTCATGTGGGAAGGCACATTGACACCAAGCCTGGCTGATGGGAAAACCGTCCATCCTAACCCAATTCAACCCCCTCACACAAGATGACTACATATATCTTATGATAGAACGTTGGCTTCAGTGGCCATCATGACCTATCTGTAGTTCCCAAGGACTATTAGAGGACTAACTCATGTACATATAAATTCAAGGTAACACTACATACGAGGGAATACTAAAGTAGCCACATTAGACTCATGGTCATCACAATCTACGGCTGAGATTAGCCATGTTCAACCACATGGTGGGTGGATGAAAGCTTACACTGGTTTTCCAGGTCACATACTTTGACATTAAATTTAAAAGTGATTACAGCCTAAAACTTTGCAAACGACCATGAGTCCTTTACCTCATGAGCACACTGCAAGAAGGATTTTAGGCATATGTGAAAGCATGCTCCTACGATGGGCGTATATCCAAGCTGAATGTACACTGATGGTTATGGTTTTCGTAAAACTTCACATTTCTTTAGTGAGTGTGGCTGACCTGGCAAGTGGGCCAGCTTGACTTTTGCTGAAAGGCAAGTCCCGAATAAAAGGTGTACACGAGTCGAACTGAGTCGAGCTTGGCACAGCTCAACTCGGCTCGGCCACTAGCTGACCCCAGCTTCAACTCGGCTCGGCTCGGTCCTCGAGCCTGACTGGCCAGCTAGGGCCAGTTTGAGCCGAGTTCAAGCCAAGATCAAGTCGAGTTCACCTATGCAGCATTTTTACAAACACATAAACTGCACCTTCAAATTCTCACTGTATGTAAAACAGCCGTAGCAGTTTTATAGGTATTTCATCAAACACCTTGTAGGCAACATCAAAGTCAAGAAAAAAAGCATATTTGTTTCATATACATACATTCCTTGCCACCGGACTACTTCGTTGAGTCATTTCATCAAACAATTGGTGAACAATATCAAAGTAATCAAGCCACCAAACTAGTTTGATCCAAGTTTGATTCAAGTTGAGGTTCAATCCAAGTGGAGATGAGCTCAGTTCAAAAAAAATTTCAAGCTCAAAAAATCAGCTCAACTCGGCTCGAACTCAGTTTCGAACCGAGTTGAATCGAGCTTTTTCAAGTCGAGTCGAGCGAGCTAACTCAGTTTGTGTACAGCCCTAGTCCCAAGTGGGTCCCACCTGATAGGAAAGGAGTAGATCGAGTCACCTCTCCAATCTCTCCTACTGCAAAATGGCCTTGGCATTTCAATCCTGCACTTAACTTTCTTCAGGTTCTGTTTATTTTCTTCTTCCTTTTCCCATGCAATTCTCTCACCACCCCAAATCCCCTGTTCAGGTCCTGATGTTTCCCGGGAATTTTTATTTCTTGGATCTTCCCAAGAATCTTTCAAGAACGCTACACTCAAGCCATGCTTTAAATACAGTTTTATCAAGCAAATTTATAGGATTAATCATCTTATGGGTGGCAATGGGACCGGTTTGGGCCAGGTCCAGCTGACCTGAAACTTAAGGTCCAAGGTCCAAGCCTAATTTTTTTTTGGATGGATCCAGTCCAATCTGACGTGATCGGAGCCAGCCTGAAAGTTGATAAGATCCTTATTTCCCCACTTTTATTTTTATTTTTATTTTTTTTCATACGCGCACACACTCATGCCATAGTGGAATTTCCCCACTTTATTTCCCCACTTGAATGTTCCTAATCTATCCATTGATCAAGTGGGCCACACATGCACAGAAATAGACCTAGAGGAACCGAGTTTACACCATTGTTATTGCCTTTACGGCCCCCTTTTTTCTTTTTTTCTTTTTTCGGGGGGGAGGGCATTATGATCTCAAGATTGTTATGGATAGATGTCTTAAATCTGTCTGTTGGTCTGTCAATGACATTGACAGGGTTTCGATGACATCGACAGGGTTTCGATGATATCGAAGGTTGCTCGATGCCATCGATAATTGTTAAAATTTTCACCCCTGGCCGCTGGACAGTTTTGGTCCGTTTTCGATGACATCGAAGATTTTACGCAGATTTTGCGATTTTTGTTTCCCACTCCAATTCTATTTCTTTCTAAACTTATATAAAGGGGTGTATGCAGGATTGGGATTTATTTTAAGGCTTTCTAAAGGAGTTCCAAGGGTTTCTAAAAGAATTTTAGGATTTCTAAAAGGTATAGCAAGGGTGAGTTTCGAGGTTGTTCGAATCGGATCTAGATTTGTATGATTCCGCAGGCTAAAATCCCAACAAAGATGGGCCTTTTTCTTTCCATAACCACGTACATAACCGTTTTTTCGTAACTTGAGAGGAACGACTAACAAGATCAACAGTCTATATTCAAGATGCATAGGATGCTTAATCAAGGATTAAAATGGTATAATTTTAGGATATGAGACGTAGATATGAAGTCGGGTTGGACCAAGCTGGGTAGGTGGGGTTAGGCTAAAATGACTTAGCCCAAGTCAGGCCAATGGGCCAAGCTAATAGATCCAAGATCAGTCCAAAGCCAGGTCAGGCTCATCAGGTTGGGTGGGCCGGCTGACCCATTGCCACCTTTAATTAATCTATTATCCAAGTCAAAGACAAGAGATTTCAGAAGCAACTTTTCTTGGTTAGATGAATCCTCAGACAAGCAGGAATGCCTATAATTAAAGTTCATAAACTCTCTCAGTTGCATTGTTAGGAAAGGATGCACTTACAAAAATGCCGATGTTCAATTGCAATTTGAGTGCAGAAATGCATACCAGGATGACAATTGATGTAGATGGCAACGGAAAATTACATGGAGTTCTAGAATCTGCCTCGTCCCCTAAATCCGCCACCCCCACGACCACCGCCTCTAGGAGGGCCACCTCTGCCTCCCCTCGGTCCAGATCTTCCACGAAACCCGCCGCCTCGTCCACCTCCCCGGCCTCCTCTTCCGCCCCCACGACTGCCACCTCTAGTACCACCTTGCGCTTGTCCCCTGCAATGAACAAAGAAAAACTTGAACCAAACAAATAATAATAATAATAGAGTCGGGGAACAGATCAAGCCCCAATCTTGTATAGCCTATGGATCATGCGCAGATACCAAGGAGTCGGGAAACTTCCTTCAGCTATGCTAGGACATCATAATAGACTGGATGCCCTTATGATGTTTGGGGACAGAAGTTCAAATGAGATCCAGATCATAGTTCTAATACTTTCTGAGTTGACTCAAAACTCAGGCAAGTCAACTCAGCAAGATCACAAGCCGAATGACAGTGAGGACTCAGTACTGGAACTCTGGAAGTGACTCAGTCTCAGCTTGGGAAGATTTTTCAACTCGATAACTCGGTCGACTTGACACAACTTGACTCAAAACCCCATTCCATCAATGGAAGCAATGCTCTTAACTAGGGAGGGTATTTTCTTTCTAGTTACTTATTCTATTTTATTTATGTATTTATACTATATATAGATGTTTTAAATAGTTTGTACCCTTCTTAATATTCTTAATCTCTAAAAAATCAAATATCTAGTCGAATCGGGTCTAGTCCTCGAGTCCACCCGACCAGACTGAACATTCAAGTCAGATCAAGTTGAGTAAAGTCTTTGCATTTTTGAACTATGATCTGGATGTGATCGTGATGGATGAATTTGGATTAGAGTTTATAAAGTACAATTTGGGGTTTTCATTTTGTAGAAGTTCAGCCTTGCTTCAGTACTCCAACTCCATTGAGATGCCAGGACTCAGCAGATGCCCATGCACTATAATCCCCTCAGTTAGAAGATCCTCACAACCGAATATTAGACCTTTTTTCCAGCAGATGTCCATGCGCTATAATCCTCTTGCTGAATTTCATTCTCAACCATCTATCCTCTGGCCGCCAATTAAAGGTTAGGATCTTTGTGCATACTAGGGATTATTTGTGCCGAGCCTGCGTGCATAGTGGGGCTCATAATAGCAACAATTCAGATCACTAAAATACGGGGCTGCACTCGAACATATCATATACCAGAATATATAAAATATTCCTAGAATGAAATTTACAAGAATCTTAATGCATATGCAACAAGTAAGAAAAATGAAACACGAGGAAAAAAAAGGCCACTAAGAATTTCTCATGTTCTAAGGAAATGAAGTGTTCTTGTTGAGTTGGCTACTCAACTATAATTAATACTATAGCAGTTAAAAGTGAAGGACAGTAATCATGCCCCTGCAAAAACACACAAATGTATAAAAGACACCCCAAAAATGGATTAGAGAAAGACTTAGATCTGGTCACCAGATAGAGCTGCCGGCCAACAACTGAAAGCAACACTCTAGCATAGATACCAGTCAACAGTAGAAATTCTTTCAAAGATTAGAAAGAAATCCACATTCGCTGAATAATTTTCTTATTTTTTTTTTTTTTTTTTTTGGAGAGGCAACTTACTTTTTACTAACAGAAGAGAACAAAAACAAGCAAAAGAAAATGGTGACTAACGGTAGGTCATCCATTCTAATACAAGTCAACTCTCCAACTGGAATCAAAGAGCTTAAAAGGACAATCTTGAAAAACACTGTGACTTGGCCCACCAGATCACACTCATCCTAGCATTCTCAAACACCTATTCAAGTTGGCTTGCAGAATCACGGAACAATATGTTATTGTCTTCTTCCCACGTCGAGCACACTCTTGCTGGGATTTTGGCCAAAATGACCCCGTACTGTGACATGGTTGTAGCTAAAGAACGTACGGACCAAACTTGAGATTTTGTAGCCTTGAAACCACTTTTTCATATTTTGGAGGAAGAAAATACCCCTCTACCACAGTTGCCCCTCGTATGGCAGGTTCTCGTGTCAAAAAAATAAATGTCCTTTTAAAAAGGAACATGGGCCCGCCAAAAACTAAAATTCAGCCCACCACTTGGCCGATCTAATCCATTCATTTTAATCGAACAACCGTGAATTTACAATAGGGTTTTTTTCTATTTTTTTGTTCTAAGTTTTCTGTGGCCTATAAGTACACTAACGTTGTGCGTTAATTCTGAATTGTTTTCTCCTGAGTGGTCCATCGATGATGAGTTTTGCCTCAAACTTGGACCGATGACATGAAATTAAAACTCCTTACATGTGAACAGGTTAGATTTGCTTTACGACAACCCAGTGGTCCCCACATAAGATATGGATGGGTTCAAAACGTGAGGCCCTTTCGCACGAGGACCATTTGGTTGTTTTCTTCTTCCTTCCTTATTTTTTTCACGGGAGGGGAGGATGGTATTTTTTAGTTCCCTTCCTTCTTCCTTGGTTTCCTTTATATTTATTTTTTGGGATTCTTTTTTATTATTATTATTTAGTATGAATGGTGAGAGTTTGTGAAAGAGTAGAGGGTGTTGAGGAATACTATAATGGATGAATATTTATAATAAAAGGATGTTGTAATGGATGAACTTTATAATAGAAGAATGTTGGAATGGATGAATGTTGTAATGGATGAATTTTTGTAATGGAAGAATGTTGAGATGGAAGTATGTTTGAATTGATGAATGTTGTATAGTTGATAATCGATATTTACTGTGGATTGTCGATATTCAGTGTAGATCGTTGATATTCACTGTCGACTGCTGATATTAAGAATGGACCACTAATAATTAGTTGAGGACCATTGATATTCCAATATCAGCGGTCCACTTTAATAATATCTCTAGTCCTCGCTGAATATCTACAGTCCACAATGAATTCGCTTGTTAATATTAGTGGTCCACTATAAATTCTGCGATCCGTGTTGTCTCACCATTCATACAATAAAAAAAGGGAGGACCCTCACACTCTCTTTCCTTTAATAAACTCCCATCATTCATACAATTTAAAAATAATAAATTAAAAAAAAAATAATAATAACTATAAAGGGAACCATCACACCCTCCTCCCTTTCACAAACTCTCACCAATCATACCCAACCAGACAAAAAAAAAAAAAAAAAAGTATAAAGGGAATCACCAGGCCTATCTTTCACGAACTCCCACCGTTCAAAATTCTTCCATCACAACATTCTTCCATTACAAAAATTCTTCTATTACAACATTCTTCCCACCATTCACCAGGCCTATCTTTCACGAACTCCCACCATTCAAAATTCTTTCATCACAACATTCTTCCATTACAAAAATTCTTCCATTACAACATTCTTCCCACCATTCATACCCAACACAAAAAACCAAAAAAAAAATTATAAAGGGAACCATAACACCCTCCTCTCTTTCATAAACTCTCATCATTCATACTAAATAAAAAAATAAAAACAAAAAACAACTATAAAGGAAACTAAGGAAGAAGGAAGGAAGAAGGGAACCAAAAAACACCATCCTCCTTTTCACACCCTCCTTTCCTGTGAAAAAAATCAAGAAGGAAACGGCCAAATGACCCTCATGCGAAAGGGACCCACTTTTTGAACCCATCCACATCTTATGTCGGGGCCCATTGGGTTGTCGTGAAGCAAATCCAACCTGTCCAAAGTGGAGGGTTTTAATTTCATGTCATCAGTCTATGTTTGAGGGCAAAACTCATCACAGATGGACCATATGAGAGAAAACAATTCAGAATTAACGTACAATGTTAGTGTAGTTGTGGGCCACAGAGAACTTCAAACAAAAAACAGGAAAAACCCTCTTGTGGGTTCATGTCTGTCCGATTAAAATGAATGGATTATATCAACCAAGGGGTGGTCCAAATTTTAATTTTTGGTGGGACCCAAGTCCATTTTTAGAAAAACCTTTCCCCTTTCGAGACTAGAGCCCACCGTACGAGGGGCAACTGCGATAGAGGGACATTTTCATCCTCCAAAAAATGAAAAAGTGGTTTTAGGGCTACAATAAGTTAGGAAATGACATGCTCCTGCCATGACCACATCACAATACGAGGCTATTTGGACCGAAAACCCCACTCCTACCAACAAAGAGAGCCTCCATAAGATCTTTCCATTTTGAACTATGAAATCCCTAGTGCCAGACCGGGTCAAACAAGGCATCACATGGTGAATACAACCCTCTTGAAATTGCATCAGATGAATAAATATCCACTAATTTTGCATTCCGCAGCCATAAGGTATAAATATTGGGGACAACATAAAGGAAAGCCCACTGCTAGTGCCATTTCTCTTGGGGATGAGAAACCCAACAGCGAAAAGAGATTTAACCAAAAAGAGTCCTGATTTTCCAGAAACCACAACCATCTATCCCTTTGACCTGCAAAGGCTTCCAACTATAGATGCTCCATGAGGCTCAATACATAAGCTCCACAATCAACCACTCGGCTCCTACAATAGAATAACAATCATCATGTCTCTCTCAAGGCCCACCTCAGCCAGCCTGATTAGACCAGTCTCCACACCAAACACCCTCTTAAACATGGGTCTAAGATCAAGCATGGCAGCACCAATGCCATGAACAATCTCCTTAGTAGCATCTCTACTTAAAAATTCACTTTCCACTCTGGCAAAGGCTTGCACTATGGTGAAGCTCTAGTGAAACCACCGACAATCTTGATAGTTGCTCAAGATGATTTGCTTCCAAAAGGTTGTCATCTTCCTCAAATCCCCACAACCATTTACCAAATAACATTGTATTCATGACTCTCAATGATTTGGTCCCAATCCTACTGCTTTTCAACATGCATGCTTCTCCCCACTCCGCCAAGTAAAATTTATGTTTTTCTTCCCTTCCTCACCAAAGGAATTCCCTTCAGATTTATTTTTTTAAACTACTGACGATGCTAGATGGCAAGGAAATAAAGATAAGGTAAACTTGCATATTTGACATTACTGCCTCAATCAAGATAATTCAGCCACCTAAGGACAGGTATCCATCTACCAGAGAGAGAGAGAGAGAACAGAAATTTGCCCTTCTAGCTTGACAATTTTCTCTATCCTTATAAGAAATCAGAATACACGTTCACTAATAACAAAGACAATTTAGAAAAGATAGCCAGGGTTTTTCAACAATGTTTATAATAAATCTATGTCAACAAAAAAGTTTGAAAGTGATGATTTGAGCACGAATCAAAGAAGCACTTTTGGGGGAATAAAAATTGCTAATCCAATCTGCTTTTCTTTCCTTTCTTGCAGCATTTTATTTTTCATTTTTGTTAGATTTAAACATGGATCCCAACCTATAAAATCATGCTTGATTTGTGTTTAATTGGGGCTTATTTTGTTGATATTCATAAATCAACCCATTTGAGAAGATGAATAGTAACTGGGGACTATCATCTGTTTTTTTTTACCCTTCAAATTGTTGAGGGAAATTGTTGTGTCAGAAATAAACCTCAGTTGGATGAATCCCACAAATTTCATACTTTCTGGGCCAATTTCAAGTTGGAACTCAGGATCAACACTATTAATCCCATTTTTTCCCTCAAAATTTGTTTAGGGTAAATGTTCATTAAGGTACAAAAATGCATGAGTTGGATCAGTACACGACTGTCACAAAATTCAAGCATTTCTTGGGCCATTTTTTTTCCTTCTGATATATGTTGTGAGTTGCGACTCACCTGAATAGATAACTTGTCTTATTTCTTTAGGTAGAAAATCTAAGAATTATTTCCAACCATATTAGGAGCACAGATCCCACTTGTGTATTTTATAGTTGCACATGTGGTCAGGTGTGGATGTGTACAGCTCTACAATCGACACATGTTTGGAATTAGCTAACCTTTTTGGCTCGTTTTGAAGTCCACAGTCAAAGTTTCTACTTCAAATTCACTTGCCACTCATGGATCCCTAACAGCAGTGTAGCAACTTTTTGCTACACCCATTGTGCACGATTAGCAATCCTCTCTAGCAAATATACGACCTCCATGATTACACATGTTGAGTATGTACTAGTCTTATACAGCACAAGATTAATCAAGAACTCATGTGCCTCAACTAATCTTGATTTGATAGTAGCAAAAGTTCGTGTTGAATAGGCAAGATATAGCTGCACTAATTGTGACATTGCATGAACAAGAAACTCAATGAGCTATGCTGTGCAATAAGGCTCTTCTAAGTTCATAAATTGATGCATCTAACACAACTGATTTAGAAGTTTACATAACATTATAATTTAAAAATAAAAAGAATATAATACGAACATACCCAAAAAGGCATCATAAAGAGTCATGCAAATGCTAAACAAATGACTTATTACATAGATCTAAGCATAAATACGTAAATCTAGGCATCTAAATGCAACAACAACAACAACAACAACAACAACAACAATAATAATAAGAGAAAGTGAAAAATGAAAAATGAAAAAATGTCGATAATTCAGAGAACTATTTTTGCAAATTATCTAAACACAATGGTTAGGATGAGAGAGCTTTCAGTGGATGAGCATTGTATTTTTAAGTTCCAGATTTTAATATCAGAAGACCGTCATATCTAGTGTGATTTAATAAGATCTGGTTTAGGCAAATGGGAATTGGATGTCTTCTTTCTAGTCCATATATGGTACAGTTTCACCCCTGTGCAGTATGAGAAGTCCAATAGAGATTGGATTTGGCGTATGTATTATAACAGAAATATGATGTGTCTCAGCAGTCAGCGCCATTAGAGATTGAGACTTTAAGGGCATCTTGTAATGATAGAATTAATAATGGGAAAGTTGTAATTAGGATCTTGAAATGTTATAATTTAATAGGATGGAACATAACAGAAATATAACAGGAATATAACATTAAATTAACCATAGTTATCGAGAATCTTGTTTCCTGTCACAAATACCAGCGTTTCCTCATTCATGTTTCATGTACTCATTTCATGCTTGTGGTTAAATACTATTAAACTATCAAAATGACACTTTTCACATCCATGTCTAACATAGTTTCGGCATCCATTTCTCAATAATGTAGCTATGAAATTAACAATTCCTCCATGAGAACAGTGTCATCGGTCTATCAGGCTATCATTTTCTTAGAACCTAGAGGGGTGTTTAAACTGCTGCACTTCTTCATATTGAAGACAACTGCATAATTTGCTGTCTCATAGCATTTTCCCTCCTTCATGAAACAGTTGATGTCTTGAAGCATTCTTTTATATATATAAAAAAAAAAAAATTTAAAAAACCCTCGAAACGAGATGTCTTGAAGCATTCATGTTAGCTTTCTATGACTTAAGGGCATATCTTAATTTCTATAACATATGAATATTAATGTAGGTAACCCTCCAATGGACCAAAAGCATTCAAGCCATTACGCATATTTTAAAAAAAGGACATTATGGCTTAGTAAGATCTAGAAAGAAATTGAGGAAAGAATTACAAGCAAGCTTTTGAATAATGTAAAAGATTTGTATTGGAAATTATGGGCCCATAATTTTTCTTTTCATAAAGGATTTTTGAAAAAAATATATATCAAGAAAATAGGAAAAAAATGTAAAACACCAGAATGTATAAATTCCTTTAATGTTTGTTTTTAACATGTATTCAATTGTGTATTAGACCATTCTTTGCTAAGAACACCGTTTTTCCACTTGACCTGCTAAAACTCAACTAAATAGTCCCCCAATGACATACAATGAAAAAGAAAATGAAAGAGGAAAAGAGATGGGAAATTATTTATTTTTTTAAATGATAGTATCCCCTTCCATTTTTTCTCAAAATGGTTCATTCTGCTTCAAATCTTTGAATATCACTAAAATCTTGTGTTTTGATCCCCAGAGCAAGCCTAGGTCTAAGGCTGAATAAAATTAAAGACGAAGGAGAAGAAGAAAATAACATAGGTCTAGCATAAAATGCATTTTTAAGTTTCCTTCATGGTTGAAATGAAATAAAAAGCATGGTGTGCAGTAACAGCTGTTACAAGGCCATAAAAGTAACGATGGCAACCGTTACACGTTATGGGGTCCTTGTGGAAAAATGACTCATAATCGCCATTACGCCTCTCGTAAAGGCCTTAACGGCCCCGTAATGGTCCGTTATGGGGCAGATGCAATTTATTTATTTTTTTGGATTTTTTAATAAAAAAAGACCATAATGACCGTTACAACCACTGTTACCGTTACGAAATACCTTGGAAAAAAAAACTAGAGCAAAGTTTCACAAAAAGAAAATTTTGAAATGGGCCCCCTCATGGTTGTATTTGATTATAAAAGACATATCAGCCCCTCATCAGTGCTGATATAGGGTGTATCGGCAGCCAATATGGGCCACTATGAGCCATGTTTTTTAAATGGTCCCATTCACCACCATTTCGTGTAATGGGGGAGGCAATATGGTTACATTATGACCTTATTGTAACCAATTATCAAAACCATGATTAGGAGACCTTGTTCATTAATAAACATAAAATTCATTGATGTGTAGAACTTGGTACATGTAGGGCCCATGGTTTAGTAATCCAAGTTCAAACCGTCAATCCAAGGGGCTTCACCATGAATTGGGGATGTCCCAAGAACCTCCCATCTTGAAAGATTCAACTCTTCGATCATCAGACTATTTTTCGTTTAATGTAGACCAGTAGCCAAAGGATATGAATCATCTCATCGAGGAATATAATCAATCTTGATCAAGAGATATCCACCACTAGAATAATGAATCTATAATGAAACACTAATGAACCTAAAAAAATGCTTGATGCACAATAACTTGTAATAAGAATTAAACATACTTTGGCGGTGGAAGAAATCTTGCCAATGGCAACAACTTTGCAGGGTCAATGTAAAACTTGTCACCCTCTGAGTAGGAGGTTGCTATAATGCCTTCCATCATCTTAATCGAAAAAAACTGAAATAAAGAATGAAATATCAGAGGAACCAAATGTCAAAAATCACCCAAAAAGAATCCATCAATGTGGGAAAATTCTATGACAATAAAAGGTTATGGACGCACTGATTCATTGATGGGGCCGAATATTTCATCGACCTTCCCAATCTGGGTCTTGTTCTGCAGATAGATAGGAGCATTAAAGTAAGGTATTTTCTCATTAGTGAGCTTTGTGACGGCATCTCCCTCGCAGGCATGGACAAAAGACGAAACCTCTGTAGATAGATTACCATAAAATCCACATGAGAACTACACACACACACACAAACACACAAAAGGAAGAAGAAGAAGAAGAAGGGAAAAACTTATAATCTGGCATTCGTGGCACACAAGCAATTTAAATTAAACTTCCAATTTATGAGTCATATTTCAGACGCATCATGAACCAAAATTATGCTTATTTGATTATCTAGCTATCAGATTGGTGGACATTTATTGGGCTGTTAAAAATTTAAACCCTCCAATTGTCTTATCTCAACAAACATCTGTCCACAAGCAAAGGCTATGATCATTTATCCAATCTAATTTTAAGTAAGTTACAATAGTAGGTTCCTCACTTTATTTAGTTCAGTATCAGTTAAGGGTCGTTTAGATACTTGTAAACTTGGAAGTTGTAAAAGCTTTACAACTGAAAGTCCTTACAGGCATAAAGTGTTTACTAATTTAAGGTGTAAAAAGTATTTAAAAACTGTCTTGTTTGGTTTTAAGTTGTAAAGTGTTTACAGGCAAGCAGTTTTTTGTATTTGAGTAACCCATAAAGTATTTACAAGTTTGTTCAAAAAATAAAGTGTTTACCAGTTTGAAAGTGGAGGATATTCACACCAAACAAAGCTTGGAGTGGTGAATCCTCAGAAATCTTCAAATTCCATAAAAGGGCATTATATAAGAGGGTCATTGGGTAGAGCCTTGATAAATACTTGGGACAATCCTTGGGCTAAACCAAGCATCAGTTGGGCAAAAAAAAAACAGAGGGTTGTCCACATTCCAACAATCAAGCTGGCCGTACCACAAGCAGCAATTGGGATAAGGATGAATGCCATTAAAAAAAAAAAATTTATACTAATATTTGTGGGGCCTACCATGGACTGTATATGTCATCCAATCTAGTCAGATGGTGCTTCTGACCAATATGATTGGATGCCTAAATAATGTCCATTCCAACGGTCAAGTGGGCCACACCGCAAGGAACGTTGAGATAAGGGCGGTCATCATTAAAAGATTTTGGAACATTTGTAATTGATAGTTAAGGTGTAGTGATGGACCAGATATTATACTATCAGCTGTGGGCACCACAATGGTGCATCAAGCAAATGTTCTACTGGTAATCCAGAGTCAACAGGAGAAAGGTCTGGCCTTTGATCACTGACTAGGATCAATGTGCTGTTATGAACTCCAAGATATGGCCTATCATTGTAGGGCCATGGATGTAAACAAGTGCAACGATGTATGAATTTAAATAAAAATAAACCATGGGCCACAGAAGTTTTGGATCAAGCTGACATTTGTGTTTTTCCTTCACCTAGATCGCTGTGCCCTTATCAACAGGTTGGATGGCAAATAAACATTACGGTGGGCCCTAGGAAGTTTTTAATGGTGGAGATTCAATCACCATTGTTTCCTGTAGTGTGGTCCACCTGAGATTTGGTTCTGCTTCATGTTTGGGCCCAAGCCCTAAAAGGAGTTAGCAAAAACTAATGAACGGAGTGGATATACAAACATACAAAGGTGTGGGCTCCACTATCACCGCCTTACCAAATTGGGGCCTATTCAAATGCAGAAAAAAGAAAAGAAAAGAACATAACCCTACTGCCCAATCAACTGCAGATATGGAGAGGGAGAGACGCACATCACCGATTGTAGGGAGGGAGGGAGGGAGGGAGTCGGTTGCAAGTAGTTGTTGGTGTGTTTCCCCCTCTTCCCATCTTTTGAAAAATCAGACCGTTGGGCCTGTAAGTCACTTACAGGGAAGTGACTTCTCACCCCAACCCCTGGAAGTTTCCCGGCAGTTTTGCCTGTTAGTGACTTACAGGTTGTAAGTGACTTACAAGTGAATTTCTTCCCCTAAACAACACCCGTAAGTGACTTCCCTGTAAGTAACTTCCAACTAACCCAACTTACAGGCATCCAAACATACCCTTAGTTTGAATTTTTCTAATGGGAAGTGTAAACACTTCATAGGTAACCCAAACATACAAAACTGTTTACCTGCAAACACTTTACAACTTCAAGCCAAACACAAAAAATTGGCAAACACTTTACAACTTAAAGCCAAACAGGACATACTGAAAACACTTCACACTTGAAACGAGTTTCAAGTGCAATGTGGTTGCAACTTAAAATTTTTATAGGCATCCCAACGACCCCTTAAGCATACAGCCATGGTTCTAAAAATGGAGGACACATGATGGGGGCCTCCTATATGATTGGCTTCTGGAAGCGACAACCAGACCACCATTTCAGGTGGCCCGTTGGACTACTGAACCAGTCCCTAATCAGAGAAAAAAGAACGAAAGGGTCCCACACCATAGCGAGCATACAGCTTCCTGCTGCGTAGATTCAACACATATTGGGCCCATGCCTCAGTGATCCAAACCAATGATCTGAATGGCCACACCATGGATTAGGCATGCTACAAAACAATTCCATATTGGAACATCCTGACCCTCGGAAAAACGGTCTACCAATAGACGGTTGAGAAGGAAACGCAGTGACAAAACACATTCCACAGAAAATGGTCCAAAGATCATAGGGGAGTTGGGACGCTCCGATCCGGAAGATTTTCGGAGCATTCACCATCCCCTGTGACGACCATCAGATCAATGGTACAGATCACAAAAAGGTGGGTCCCACAACATAGAACTGACCTATGACTTCAGCAGGGGGTCCTTCGTCACGAAATCCTCCGCCACGGCCTCCAAAGCGGCCACCACCACCACCGCGGCCACCAAAGCGGCCACCATCTCTGCCCCTGAAACCGCCGCCACGGCCCCTTGGAGGCCGCATTTCTTACGATCCTGAGGAGGAAGGAAAAACCCTAACAGTAGCTTACGAGCCTGAGGAGAACGGGAAACAAAAACCCTAACCCTAGGCACAGGAGGAAGACAATCTCTGCTTGGGTTGTTCGGCCAGCGGCAGTGTAGGGTTTAGGGTTTAAACGTTCGGTAACCAGAGGGAGCGAATTAGCTGTTACCCGGGTAACAGCTTAGTTGGTGTTACCGTTATCGTGTGGGGCCCACCTTGATTAATATATTTCATATCCACACCGTCCATACGTTTCTGAAGCTCATTTAAGGAATTTATTCCATAATTTAAGAAGATCCATGTCTTGAGTGGGCCACACTAATGGAAAAGGGGTTGAATGATCATTAAAAGCTTTTTATAAGCCACAAAAGGTTTTCGATCAAGATAATATTTTCATTTTCCTTTCAGACAGTTTTTTTTTTTTTTTTAACCTTATCAATGAGCTGGATGACAAATAAACATTACGGATCTTCTTACAGTGAGCCTTGGGGATTTTTTAATGGTGGGGTTCCATCATCACTGCTTCCTTCTGTGTGGTCCAACTGAGATTTAGATGTACTTAATGTTTTTCATATTGCTCTAAAATGGACTTTAAAAACGAATAGACGGAGTGGATATACATAATATCATCAAGGTGGGCCTACAGTAAGGGTATCACCTACTAAGCATTTGCCTGGGGTGCACTTTGGGTGGATCCCTGATTGTGGGGCCACATTAATTCATGTGCCTTACATCCACGCCGTCCATCCGTTTTTAAAGCTCGCATGATCCCAAAATTGAAACAGATCGAAAATCTCAGGTGTGGATTACACCACATGTGGTGATTGACCATTAAAAACTTCTCGTAGGCTACAAAAGTTTTGGATCAAGCTGATATCTGTGTGGTCCCTTCATCCAGGTCTTTGTGACCTTATCAACGGGTTGGATGGCAAATAAACATTCCAATGGCCCACAAGAAGTTTTTAACAGTAGGTATTCATTCGCCTCCCTGTGGTGTGGTCTACCTGAGATATGGATATGCATCATTATTCGGGTTACGCCCTAAAATGAGCTATAAAAATGGATGGACGGCGTGGATGTAATGCGCATACATCACGGTGGGCGAGAGAGAGAGGGTTTCCTGATGTCATATCATCAAAATTCAATGTATCATTCCTGTCCATCCATTACTTTTAGAAATTGTGGATCATCTTATGAGTAGACAATCCCTTCTCTTTTGGGAGAGACGTATAAGACTGGGCCCATCAAAATGGATGGTTTAGATGACAAGGCGCCTTACCCATGCTACCAAGCATTCTCAGGTGTACATGTATGGCGTGAGAACCTGCCGGACACGGCATATAACCACAACTTCAATGTACACATGGCATATTTATAAGACAATCCAAACCGTCCAAATGGCTGACGCAAGCGTAGATGGATTACAACCGTTAAATTATTTCCAGAAGATAATATTAACTGTCTAATTTTCCTTCAAATCTGACCACTTAACCTTTAACCGTTAATTTGATGGACCTTTTATTAGATGGCTGAAATGTTACTGCTTAGGAGCATATTAAAACCATGTAAGGATTTAAACATTTTACATCATTATGTTGCTATGGTGGGACAGATCCGGCAGCTTATTCCATGTAAATCTTTCCATCATCCAATCCATGATCTAAAAATGCAATTTCTATATCCATTTATAGGTGATATATGGGAGCCCATTAATGGTGTGGCCCTTACTGTGGAGCCCATCTTGATGTGTGTATTCTATATCTACACCATTCATTCATTTTGAGATATCATTCTAGGGCATGGTTCTAAAAATGAACTGATCCAAATCTTAGGTGGACCATACTAGAGGAAATAGTAGTTGTTGAACGCTTCACCATTAGAAATTTTCTAGGACCTAAAGTACTGTTCCTGGTGTTTGTTTGCCATCCAACCTAATAATAAGGTCATGTAAACTTAAATAAAAGGAAATAAAAAATTAAAAAATCAACAACTTACAAGAAGTTTTTAATAGTTAATTATCGTTGTTTCCCATGATAAGGTCCACTTGAGATTGAGATTGAGATTCTAATTCACTTTTGGGTTTATCTCATAAAACAATTTAGCAAAACGGATAAACAACATGGATATTGTTAGTGTTTTGTTAGTACGTGGGTGTTAAGGTCCCTTGATATCCATTGATATACAACCCTTTCCTGGCTTGAGTTTTTTTAGAAAGTGACTGCTTGACATGATATTAAAGTAGAAAGTTCTGTGTTCGAATTCTGAATGCTTGAATATATGGATAGTACGAGCTATGAGGCCGTGATGGTATTCTAATATACATTTCGAATTTCAACCTTTAAAAGCTTGAATATATGGATGATATGGGCTATCGGGGCTATGACAGCAGAGATCCTACTCACACTTTTATAAGCCACAAAGAAGTCTATTCCTTTCTTTTCTAATATGTATTTCGAATTTCGAAAGCTCGAATACATGGATTTTATGAGCTATTGAGGCAGTGATGGTAGAGTCCCTACTTTCATTTACATTAGTCTTAAAGAGGTCTATTCAATTCTTTTTATAATATACATTTCAAAATTCAAAAGCTCAAATATATGGATCTATGGCTATTGAGGCTGTGATGATAGAGATCCTACTCACACTTCCATTAGTCTTAAAGAAGTCTATTCCTTTCTTTTCTAATATACATTTATACTGAATTAATATGTATTTTGGTGGTAGGTCAACTAATTTTCACATGCTCTTAGATAAGATTAACTATTACCTGATGTCACTGATAGTTTCCTTCCAAATGCAACATCTTAAGAAATATACATTCCTTATTAATATAGGTTTACTGGTTAAGACTTTTATCATGCTAAACTATGGTTAGTTTCTTTTATCCTTTTACTCATAAGCTCTTTTTGTATTATTTCCTTCTCTTAATGTAAGGTTTGGATCATCAAATAAGCATCTGTATAAAAAGTCCAACCTAGATCAGCTTCTAAAGAGAATGTGTTAATGAGATTTTGCATGAGTGTCATTTAAAGATATTAATCATACAAGGTTAGGCCCACCCATAATTAATACTATTTTGCATGAGGCAATTAACATTTGTGGCATCCTTAATTACACATATTAGACCATGTTACTATGTAACATTTATAGGATTAGCTTATTCTATAACATGGTTATTGGGCCCACCATGATGTGAAAGTGACATCAAAACCATCCATCATGTTTGCCTGCCAGTATTCTCCTTGAGTATTAAAAATCAGACAAACAAAAAAAAATAAATCAAGTGGGTCACACCATACAATATCATCTCAAAAACCTTTAAAATCATGTGGTGTAGCCCACTTGAATTTTGGAATGGCCTGATTTTTGGGGTGGCCATTCATCCTAGTGGGAATAATCACTTAAAATGATCTGACTGCCTATAAAAATTATAGTGGAGCCACCATGCAATTTGAAAGGTTTTAATAATGGGTGTCCACATCACAACAGCTAGTACAAATGGCCTAACTCACCTGTGTTGTGGAACGGACTGATTTATGGAATACTAGATTAAGTCCAAGGAGAACAACATATGAATGGATGGATTGGACGTGGGCTCTACATCAAAGTATGCCCCACTCACTGCATTGTGGATTAAGCTTATCCTACAAACGTTGAAGAGAGACCTGCCTCAAATATAATAAGGTTTAGTAACATTAATATATATATATATATATATATATATATATATATATATATATATATATATATATATATATATATATATATATATAAACCCAATTTGAGTGCCATGCAGTAATATAAAAACCTTGGAGAAGTTGCTAGATAAGAAAGTGATCTGGGAAATGCCCGGAGATATATACCATGAGGAAATCCATATTTTAGAAAGAAACACTCACCACCAATCATTCAATTTTCAGTCCCTAGTCGCCCGTCTGCTGTTCGATGTAGCCCAAGTGATAGATGGACCATTTAACAATAATGTAAACTATTGCATAAAATTATATTTCAAGCCTCTAAAAACACCTTATATGACCCACCTAAGTTTTGGAATACTATGATTTTCGAGTAATTCTTGTCTTGTTGAGTTACATTAGATGGATGAATTGAATGGCATATAAAGACCATAGTGGGCTCCATAAAACAAACTAATAGTGAGTGTGTCATTAAAACTTTTTTCAATGGTGTGGCCCGTTTGAGTGTTGGATCATCAATATTTTTGGGTCCACAGGGTACTTGATGAACAAGGTGGATTGATATTGTTTATTTCATCAATTACCATACTTATATTGTAACACCCCGGATTTTGGCCAATCTGAGATTTGACGTCCTTAGGCAATGGGTCAATTAAAACACCTGAAAAATTGCTTAGAACCCAATTCCATAGCCAAAGAAACCACTTAGAATCAATTCCTTTAGAAAATATGACTAAGTTAGCTAGTGCAACGTTAGAATAGCTGGGAAACGGTCCTTGATCACTTTAAATACGTTATACAAGGCCCAAAGCGAGTGGAACCAAGGGTGCTATAATGCTCTAAAGCCTCGGATCAAACTCTAAGCCGGTTTGTTCTCGGGACCTCCTTGAAACTTTGTACTGGATCTAGACCGCGCGTCGTAAGTCAGATGCCTACCATCTTAGACCGTTATGACCACTTAGCTGGGCTTGGCAATCGTTTCGAATATCAAGTTCAACTGACGATCACAGGCTATTTCATTGAGCCCGGACTGAAGAGAGTGTGAATAGGGACATAGTTGGAATTTCAAATTCAAATCTGGCACACAAATTTGACGCATCAGTATTAAGCATTCTGACCGTCAGAATACAGCCAAATTACACCCTTGGATCAGGAAAAATATCTATTATATATCACGAGACTTATAGGCCTGATCTTGGTGCGGTGACCGTTAAACTGAAACTGGGCCGCCACGTGCGATCTGGGAACCCAACCGGTCTGAAAACTGGATGTGTGCTAGATCCAGTATGCATGAGCTTAAGTCCGACCGCATTTGGCCAGGGGACCTTCAGAAATGCCCTTTTGGACTGAAACGGCCCCGATTTGGTTAGGCACCAAGTAAACATTGTTCCCAAGCCTATTTTGGGCATGTTGTAGGCTATAAAAGGGGTTGAAACCCTCACTCCTCTCTTCCATCCGAATTTGAGAGAAACCCTAGCTTGGGAGAGAGAAAAAGGTGGGAGATTGTGAGAGTGTGGGAGAGTTCTTCCTGCCACTTGTACTACGCGTTGCACGTGCTTAAGCAACACACCTCTACCGCTTTCCCGGCGATTCCACCGCGATCCTAGGTAAGTAAAAATCCCAAATAGTTGTTGATTTGAGTTTCCCTTGTTTCCATAGCGATGTAGCTTATGAATCTTGTGTATTAGGTTCCTTATTCGCCGTAGACGAAGCATATACGCTCCGTTTCAATTTCCGAGTCTACAAGACATAAGGTGCGGATATTAGACGCTTTGATTGACTGTTTCCAAAGCTTTCAATGTCGTTTAATAGTAGATTCTTGACGGCATCGCCGTTTGACATGTACAACATGCTCTCCGTTTCCTGTTTCGTAAATTAACGAAGAATATGAGATTTAGGGCATTTTAGTCATTTGTAGGAAGTACCGTTTACATTCATATTTTGCTGATGTGATTGACATGGTTTGTTGTCGCATTAGGAAGTTAGGAATGCGTGCATAATTAGTTTGGCGAAGAGATTCGCCTAGTTGCGCACTTTGGGTCGACATACTATATGTAGACTTAAGTGTGTAGTGTATGTGTTTGTATAAATGCTTGTATTAGTATGTATTGAATTAAATGATGTTATTTGATAGTTTGTGATTGATTTTTCAATTATTATGCTGACCTAAATGATTTTCTACATGTTGACAAAATGCATGATTTCATTACATGCATGGAATGTATGTGCTTGAGGATTTGCTTAAGTTGAATATGCATGGGAAGTATGCCTTGAAGATTTGCTTAAGTTGAATGTTATAACATGTGCTAACATGCTCACATGATGTATTTCAATTCCAACACCTTTGTATAGTGTTAATGTAATTCCATAGATGTGTGGGACTTGACTTAGTCCAGGCAGTCGGTAACCGAGCGAATTCGTGGCTGACTGGTCATAGCCACGAACGACGCGTCGATGAATTTGATTCGTGTTGAGAGTTGGCGGCAGTGGTTAGGCCACGCGAAGTGTTTCACGCACTTCATGTCGTTCAATTCGAGATGCGATCGCACTAGTCGAGCCCGTCAAGTAACCCGACTGGCCGATGTTTGTTCACCTTGTATGTATCATAACTGCTTGAACCTAGGGTACTGAACTTACCATTGTAAACCCTGTTAACCATGGTACCTTGATCCATAAAGACTCATGAGCCGGGCATGGTGGTATGGGACACCGTGGTCGAGCTGTCGGCCTACGCTGGGGCCACAAACCTCCCCGTAGTGACCAGTGAGCACCTATGACTCGTGAGCAGATTATGGTGGTATGGGACACTATATTCTTGCTGTCGGCCTACACTGATAAGGTGATGGGGGAGCGGTGCAACGAGTGCGAGCAACAGCCCTGGCAGCCCTTTGTAGTGACCGCGAGCGTATTCTGAGTTCACGGGAGGCGACGACCCTTCCGTGCAGTAGAGTACAGTAGGCCTGTATTGATAAGGTGATGGGGGAGCGGAGCAACGAGTGCGTGCAACAGCCCTGGCAGCCCTTGCAGCGACCTACGAAATGTACATCGTATGAGATTACTAGGAGTGACGACCCTAGACAGGATCCGTGTTGGGATTGATACAAGGGAAGTACCTTAGTTTCCCAATCCTGCTGTTTGAATGGATTAATAACAACTTGGTAATCATATCACCATAGCATTGCATGTGCCTGGAAGATGTGGAGCACTCTAGGGAGTGTGGCATGCCGCGGTCGTAAGATGTTGCCGTATGAGGGTGATCGTCGGTGAGGGCATACATCACGTCATGTCATAATTGCATTAACAACAGTATTAGGATTGTTTGATTTATTGCTTTACTATTATCGCATGATTGATTTGAGAACATGTTAATCCTTGCTCTATTATTCCACTGAGTTAGCTACTCACTCCCACGTTACGGGACGGTGTTCCGGACACCCACCAGACCTTTTTGTGATTGCAGATGATGGCGCGGCCTGTGAGGCAGAGCCGGACTTGATGATGATGAGGAGGATCCCTCCTTTATGCGTGTTCTGATCGACGGGATTACAGGGAGGTTGATTAGATACTTTGACATTTGTCATTTTATATTTTAGCGCACTCATGTATATTCGTTTCATCTACTTTTGGAGTATACATGTATGTGTATAACTTGGTAACATGTTCACACTCTGGAGACATACAACAGTTTATATATGTTATACATACTATTACAGACTTCCGCTGGTTAATTTAACTGTCTCTGGAGTATGATATGCGGTTCTAGCTTAATCTCACTCATGTCTAATACATTATCACAGACAACATTCAATCATACATATCTATGTTGCATAAATAACATTTTGGAACTCGGGAGTTGGGTTTTTGCTCGACCCCCCGATTTTCGGGATGTTACAGATGGTATCAGAGCATGATTTGGATTAAACCGGGCCTGGGTTATGGTCACGCGACGTACGCTGTCGCTTCCTTTGACTTAGGTGGGTGCGAGAAGGGTCGAGAAACACGTCCAGGATCACAGATTCGCCGATAGGCGAAGTCTATTAGAATCGATCGCAAGATCGAGCCTGTAACGCGTCTCGGGTCGCGTAGAGCAACCCGAATAGCTCCTAGGTTGTAGGTAAGTGGGTTGAGCTGTTCTTTGAACAATTCTAAACCCGTTAATGTGAATCCTTGGGCCGTGGGACAACCACGACCCCTGTATTCAATCGCCAGAGCTTAAAAACCCCCGTTTCACCGAAAATCTGCGAAATTCTTCCTCTCACCACCCCAATCTTCAATTATTTCTTATCCATTTCATATTAGGCATCAATACTAATGTGAAAATAACATAAAATCTTACTTTCACGAAATTTTACAGTGAATAGTAAAATTTCATGAAAAATGGCCATAAGGCCATTCTAAATTCACTTTCTTTAGCAACTAATGGGCTATATGGATGTACTAGATCCTTCTACCCCAAAATCATATGCTGCATAATAGGGTTTTGTATTCGGAATTGAAGATTGGACCCGAAAAGCCTCGAATGGATGTTAAAAATGTATTGGCCTCCCTAGGGCAATCTACAATGAACTAGAGTGTGCACCATACCTTTTTGGAATCCCTAGGGCAAGAGGAATCCATCCCATATGGCCTTAGAGGCCAGTTTGCAACTTCACCGGCGATGCCATCGCCGGTTCGGCGATGCATCGCCGGCCGGCGAGCTCCGATGGGGCCGTCCTTCGGGCGCACCCCCTTAAATAGGGTCCACATCACCCCTATGCACCTCCCACCCCAAGAAAACCCCAAATATGGGTACTTCCTTCACAAACAGCCCCTCCCCTAGTCCCATTTTCGTTTTCAGCTGCCCTATCCCAAAAATTCGTGATTCCAAACCACCCTAGATCCATTCCCTGCCAAAAACGACCACCCTCCGTCATTCCTTTGAAGTTGGCAGCCCTCCCTCTTGAAGATTTCATCCGTTGGAGCTCCTAAAACCCCAAAATCGAGCTGAAATCGTGAGGTGCTCCATTCCCCTTTTTCATTTTCATTTCTTTCTGAAAATACATCCTAGGGAAGCTTGAAGCATCCCTCTACAACGCCTAGATTTCATTCTGTCCCTTGGGGCGACCATTTCTTCGCATTTCCTCCATTTTCCATGGCTATTGTTAAGGCTGTTTCAGCCTTTTTCCTCCCTTTCCATCGTTCTCTCTCTCATGTCCCTTTTATTTGAGCCTTTACCCCCTTTTTGGGTCTCAGAATCATGCTAACCTCAAATCCCATTTCTCAACTTTCTCCGTTTGAGAAGTATTGAAAACACATGGCCGATAGAGCTCTAATGGGCAACTGACAGTATTGAACTTGATAGTATTCAAGAAGGTCAGTCGGGACCCTGGTAGAAGTCCTTTGGTAGAATTAGGCATCTATGTCGTTGCCCTTTAGCTTGTTTGACTACTGTTTGAAATTTCTGTGTTGTTTTGTTGTTAGGTAGAAAAATGTGTTTGTGTTGTGGTTTGGCTTTATCATAGCCGAATTTTGTTGAATGAAATGCATGCCGATTCATTTTGTGGTGAGGTATTGTCCCTAGATTGGGAGTATTATAACTCTCGGGATTCAGCCTACAAATTAGATTTTTATCCCACCCCACCCTCCAACCAAGCATGCCACTCCCTATCCCGCTATGGGACTAGGAATGCGGTTCCATTTAAGACAACTAAGCGCTACCGGCTACATAGGCCCTAGGCGTTTTTGGATCTAGTGTTAGCACTCCTAGATTTGAAGGATCTGACGACATAAGAAATCCAATTCCAGTTAGACAAATCTTGACCCTAAGCAATAGAAGAATTCCCTGTAGTAGAACTGGAATAGAAAGCCATTTACCGTATAATCTTAGGCTTTGGATTATAGCTACTGAGTTACAGACTAGCCTACTAGTTACCTAGAGTAGGGTAAAGCCTGTATATGTTAAGGAATGATAGATTAGTTTTGATTGGAATGAGACTCCCTTCCTTGGATAGATCCCCTTATGACTTATAGACTTCTGTTGTTTCCCATAGGAAGGAACCATACACTCTCAGGGAACATTTATAACTCCTTCAGATTGAACTTAGAATGTACTAGCACGCCCCTTAGAATTGCCATCCCCAAGGGTTTATTGCATTCGGGAACGCAGAGTAAAGGAACTGCATGTACGCGATGTATTCACGGTTTGAATCGACTTCTTAATCCTAGTGGTTCCCAATAAATCCAATGCTCTGATCAAGCAGAAGATCGGCATCGACTCGGATTAAGAATTGATACAATAAATCTTCTGTTCTAGCTAGACAGAAAGTCTATGTATCCGGCTCAGACCTACTACATAACCTTTATTCTGTGATGGCCCAACCACCTACAACCAAACGGGATCACATTGCCTTTTGGGAAATGGCGAGGACTTAAAGCCAGTAGAGAATTAGGCATCTTGCCACCAACTCATACCTGCCCCTGACCTTAACCACAATAGAGATTAGGCTCATCTCTATGATCATAGATACTAATGCCATAAAACGCATCATTAGCAAAGGAAAACCACTATAATGAGAGGTTGTTCCCAATTTATGTCAAGGATAGCCCCTAAGTTACACCTCGTTCCGATATACGGAGCGATGCATAGATTCTTGAATTTAAGTAAAACCAAGTTTTAAGGGGGGTAGAACGTATGGAGTCCAATCCGGTTAGGTTAGTCAACGCTCCCATTCGATTAGAGTGGCGCAGCGGAAGCGTGGTTAGGCTCTTCCCCACTGGCCCAAGATCGAAACATTTGATTTAGGTTATATGTATGGTTAGATTATTAAGTAGGATTTGAATCTTCCTTAGAATGTCAATACTAAAGTCCCTCCAGGTACTCCTTGCCGTTCGCCAATGTCGGGGACGACATTGTGTTTTAAGGGGGGTAGATTGTAACACCCCGGATTTTGGCCAATCTGAGATTTGACGTCCTTAGGCAATGGGTCAATTAAAACACCTGAAAAATTGCTTAGAACCCAATTTCATAGCCAAAGAAACCACTTAGAATCAATTCCTTTAGAAAATATGACTAAGTTAGCTAGTGCAACGTTAGAATAGCTGGGAAACGGTCCTTGATCACTTTAAATACGTTATACAAGGCCCAAAGCGAGTGGAACCAAGGGTGCTATAATGCTCTAAAGCCTCGGATCAAACTCTAAGCCGGTTTGTTCTCGGGACCTCCTTGAAACTTTGTACTGGATCTAGACCGCGCGTCGTAAGTCAGATGCCTACCATCTTAGACCGTTATGACCACTTAGCTGGGCTTGGCAATCGTTTCGAATATCAAGTCCAACTGACGATCACAGGCTATTTCATTGAGCCCGGACTGAAGAGAGTGTGAATAGGGACATAGTTGGAATTTCAAATTCAAATCTGGCACACAAATTTGACGCATCAGTATTAAGCATTCTGACCGTCAGAATACAGCCAAATTACACCCTTGGATCAGGAAAAATATCTATTATATATCACGAGACTTATAGGCCTGATCTTGGTGCGGTGACCGTTAAACTGAAACTGGGCCGCCACGTGCGATCTGGGAACCCAACCGGTCTGAAAACTGGATGTGTGCTAGATCCAGTATGCATGAGCTTAAGTCCGACCGCATTTGGCCAGGGGACCTTCAGAAATGCCCTTTTGGACTGAAACGGCCCCGATTTGGTTAGGCACCAAGTAAACATTGTTCCCAAGCCTATTTTGGGCATGTTGTAGGCTATAAAAGGGGTTGAAACCCTCACTCCTCTCTTCCATCCGAATTTGAGAGAAACCCTAGCTTGGGAGAGAGAAAAAGGTGGGAGATTGTGAGAGTGTGGGAGAGTTCTTCCTGCCACTTGTACTACGCGTTGCACGTGCTTAAGCAACACACCTCTACCGCTTTCCCGGCGATTCCACCGCGATCCTAGGTAAGTAAAAATCCCAAATAGTTGTTGATTTGAGTTTCCCTTGTTTCCATAGCGATGTAGCTTATGAATCTTGTGTATTAGGTTCCTTATTCGCCGTAGACGAAGCATATACGCTCCGTTTCAATTTCCGAGTCTACAAGACATAAGGTGCGGATATTAGACGCTTTGATTGACTGTTTCCAAAGCTTTCAATGTCGTTTAATAGTAGATTCTTGACGGCATCGCCGTTTGACATGTACAACATGCTCTCCGTTTCCTGTTTCGTAAATTAACGAAGAATATGAGATTTAGGGCATTTTAGTCATTTGTAGGAAGTACCGTTTACATTCATATTTTGCTGATGTGATTGACATGGTTTGTTGTCGCATTAGGAAGTTAGGAATGCGTGCATAATTAGTTTGGCGAAGAGATTCGCCTAGTTGCGCACTTTGGGTCGACATACTATATGTAGACTTAAGTGTGTAGTGTATGTGTTTGTATAAATGCTTGTATTAGTATGTATTGAATTAAATGATGTTATTTGATAGTTTGTGATTGATTTTTCAATTATTATGCTGACCTAAATGATTTTCTACATGTTGACAAAATGCATGATTTCATTACATGCATGGAATGTATGTGCTTGAGGATTTGCTTAAGTTGAATATGCATGGGAAGTATGCCTTGAAGATTTGCTTAAGTTGAATGTTATAACATGTGCTAACATGCTCACATGATGTATTTCAATTCCAACACCTTTGTATAGTGTTAATGTAATTCCATAGATGTGTGGGACTTGACTTAGTCCAGGCAGTCGGTAACCGAGCGAATTCGTGGCTGACTGGTCATAGCCACGAACGACGCGTCGATGAATTTGATTCGTGTTGAGAGTTGGCGGCAGTGGTTAGGCCACGCGAAGTGTTTCACGCACTTCATGTCGTTCAATTCGAGATGCGATCGCACTAGTCGAGCCCGTCAAGTAACCCGACTGGCCGATGTTTGTTCACCTTGTATGTATCATAACTGCTTGAACCTAGGGTACTGAACTTACCATTGTAAACCCTGTTAACCATGGTACCTTGATCCATAAAGACTCATGAGCCGGGCATGGTGGTATGGGACACCGTGGTCGAGCTGTCGGCCTACGCTGGGGCCACAAACCTCCCCGTAGTGACCAGTGAGCACCTATGACTCGTGAGCAGATTATGGTGGTATGGGACACTATATTCTTGCTGTCGGCCTACACTGATAAGGTGATGGGGGAGCGGTGCAACGAGTGCGAGCAACAGCCCTGGCAGCCCTTTGTAGTGACCGCGAGCGTATTCTGAGTTCACGGGAGGCGACGACCCTTCCGTGCAGTAGAGTACAGTAGGCCTGTATTGATAAGGTGATGGGGGAGCGGAGCAACGAGTGCGTGCAACAGCCCTGGCAGCCCTTGCAGCGACCTACGAAATGTACATCGTATGAGATTACTAGGAGTGACGACCCTAGACAGGATCCGTGTTGGGATTGATACAAGGGAAGTACCTTAGTTTCCCAATCCTGCTGTTTGAATGGATTAATAACAACTTGGTAATCATATCACCATAGCATTGCATGTGCCTGGAAGATGTGGAGCACTCTAGGGAGTGTGGCATGCCGCGGTCGTAAGATGTTGCCGTATGAGGGTGATCGTCGGTGAGGGCATACATCACGTCATGTCATAATTGCATTAACAACAGTATTAGGATTGTTTGATTTATTGCTTTACTATTATCGCATGATTGATTTGAGAACATGTTAATCCTTGCTCTATTATTCCACTGAGTTAGCTACTCACTCCCACGTTACGGGACGGTGTTCCGGACACCCACCAGACCTTTTTGTGATTGCAGATGATGGCGCGGCCTGTGAGGCAGAGCCGGACTTGATGATGATGAGGAGGATCCCTCCTTTATGCGTGTTCTGATCGACGGGATTACAGGGAGGTTGATTAGATACTTTGACATTTGTCATTTTATATTTTAGCGCACTCATGTATATTCGTTTCATCTACTTTTGGAGTATACATGTATGTGTATAACCTGGTAACATGTTCACACTCTGGAGACATACAACAGTTTATATATGTTATACATACTATTACAGACTTCCGCTGGTTAATTTAACTGTCTCTGGAGTATGATATGCGGTTCTAGCTTAATCTCACTCATGTCTAATACATTATCACAGACAACATTCAATCATACATATCTATGTTGCATAAATAACATTTTGGAACTCGGGAGTTGGGTTTTTGCTCGACCCCCCGATTTTCGGGATGTTACATATATAAAGGAAGTGTGCAACAATTACAAATTACTTATACTATCGTGTACATTTGAAAGTCGATTTCCATGATCAGTTTGTCAGCAATAATGATATTTTATATTATTTTAATATTAAATTATCACTAAAATATACTAATTAAGCTCGGGATTTTCACAATATATTATGAAAAAGTGTAATAATTACAAATTCTTCTAAGGCTTGTTTGGTTTGATTTAATCACATGTATTTTGATGTAATTTCTCTTGAATCAACATTAAATACTGACATCAAACAATACTTCGTGTGTTTAAAAGTGAAGAGGAGTTGCCCGATTACACATCAGATTCTAAAATAATTTGAAGCCAAAGCTTGATAGGCCCCACCATTATAATATATATATATATATATATATATATATATATATATATATATATATATATATATATATTATATTTTAGGGCATAGACCTAAAAATAAGACAGATTCATACATCAAGTGAACCATACTACACAAAATACTGAGTTTGAATGATAACTATTGATGTATTTTTTTATGAATGGATCTTTCGCTCTGCCCATCCTTCATTTGCACAATTATAAATGCAAAAGGGGACCCTGGCTTGAGCCGGGGAACCTCCGATGCTTAAGTTAGTATATGGTTCTAAGGCAAAGGATTTAAGGTTTTTCTGTTGCGTACCTTTCATTGTGAAGGAGATGGTTATTTATAGGTTCGGATGAACCTTATCATACGAGGATTTTTCTCCTTCATATTCAGAGATTTGATCCTCTTGATTGATTTTACTCGATCCCGAAGATCTCGGGATCGGACACCCGTATTCCTAGATTTGCAGGACGGTATTTACATTCACACCGTCTTCTCTTGTCTCGGCTCGGTCGTTACCGACTCTGGAAGAGTCTCGGTCGGCTCAGGAGAATAAGTTATGCCTTCTCACGGACGGAATAGTCTCGATGTTTACCCGTCATCCTTCCTTACTCTGTGGCCGACGGAACCAACTCATTAGGTCGGTTTTATTCTGTCGATCGGGTGGCTTATAACTTACTCGCCCTTTTGTAGGCTTACGCAGACGTTGTTAACTTTCCGACCGAGTAACTTAAGTCGTCTTATGCTTTTACCTCTTAGCCTTATTCACTATTCCCTCGGTTCCGACCATAGTCTCGGACTCCTTGGGCAGTGTCAGCAGAGCCGACCTACTCCATATCTGAGTCTCCGGACTTGACATATTTTTCTCCAACAGTGAGCCCCCCTTACTCCTTGTATCGGCACCAAGGGGTAAAGAGTTTTTGGGTCGGTTCGCATCAGAATCTGAGGTCATAATGAGACATTTAATGCTTTTTGAGTCGTCCTTAACGTATGACGGTTCATTTCTCGAGGTCGAACGAGCGGCCAGCCGTCAGGTCGTTTCTTCCGCTTATGAGCATTGGACGCGTGGTGAAGGCGTTACTGCAATCAGTCGGCGTGGGCCACGAGTCGAGCAGGGGAGTCGAAGCAAGCGTCGTTTCCCCTATCCATTAAATGCTCATGCCACGTGGCATGGTTATAAAAAGAACGGGCGGGAGGAGCATGCGAATTTTATTTTTGCCTCTCGCTCTCCCGCTTCTTTGTTCTCTTTCAATTTTTTCTTCTTCTTCTTCCCTTCCTCCGCTGTTATATTCTTCTCTGTCACCTTCTTTTACGTCCGTCGCTGCTTTATCTGGTGAGTTTTTTTACTCCCTTTCTTTTGATATTAATGGCCACACATGGCTCTCAAAGCCCCCGGGAGGAAACTTCTGGTGACGGAGGTGATTCGCGACGTTTTTGAAATGTTGCGGAGCCACCCTCTTTATTGGTGGAGATCGTCGTTAGTGCGGATGCCGCTTTTCGGCTTGTGAGGAGGGCCGATGAATCGCCAACTGAGCGTCCTGCCTTAGTCGGTCCTTCTAGTAGTGGGTCATCTCTGGTAACCCATCCAGGGAGACCCAATCTCGGGATGGATCGCTGTATCGTATCCTATAACTCGGTCAGCACATGCTTGTTGACGAGCAAACGTCCTCCCGAGTGATTCCCGCATATCCCTTCGTGTACTTCTCGTAATACGAAGTCAACTTCATGAGAATTCAAACATCGTAATAAGGGAGCATAGAATCCTTTCTTGTATAGCACCCCGTTCAAAATGGTGTAGCGCGACGCTCGGACCTTCAACTGCCGAGCCTCGGTATGATCTTTCGGTAGCGTCCCCTCATTGAGATAATGAACGATAGGATCGAACCAAGTAGGTTCCGAGTCAATAGCATGTATAGCCGAGTGTCACGCCCCAAACTCGGAAACCGGGCTCACAAAATTTCCGATCGCCGAATCCGGCGCCGACAGCCTCCGTAGAACCCCATTCTCGGCTCCTAGCTCCCATTCGCCAGGTTCCGATCCTGGGATGCTACGAGGAGGATTTTTAACATCAGTCTGATACGTAATAAGCATAACCAAAGGCATAACCCACAAACAACAACCAAGCACTCCATTACATTTCCACTATGATCAAAAATTTTACAAGTACAATGAGCATAAAGGGAAATACAATGGTAAATAACAGAAAACTCCAAAATGATCAGCAACGCGCTCCTGCCTCAACGCTGCTGCAGTCCAACGTCACCTGCACGCAACGGTCGTGCATAAGCTTACAGAAAGCTTAGAGGGTGGTGAAAGTGTGTGCACAAGGTAGTAATATGAATGCAATGTCAGAGTAATGCGGAATATGCAGATGGAACCAAAACGTCATGAGCCATACCAAGGCTATGCAATGCAAGACATGAATGGTATCGGCCATCCCAAGGCCATGCAATGTACAATGCAACTCAAGCATACAGATACTCATCAATGTCCACATATCAGTACAGCTCAGAGTATGGAATATCACCGGGGTCTAGTACACTCTAAACCAGATTGCCGCCACATCGCGCGCAATAAGGTAAGTGGAAGAGACCTCACTATCCGTCTGCCAATATCGGGCGCGACTCGTCGATAGCGGACCCATTCCTCGAGCTGGTCAGACTCAGCCTAGCATTGCCCCCTACACTCGGGCGGGTAAGGCCGTACCCCCTTCCAACCGACCACGACACAGTGGAGAGCACAACCGACTGGTATTCGGCACTCAGTACTCATCTACCCACTCGGTCTAGACGTTGGAGCAACCTCTTGGTACCATAAGGGTTTAGGGACTTTCACCCAGGGATATCTATAGTACCCCATGTAGAACAAGATTTCCGGTATCCAATCCTGCCAACCACGATCTGTCTGTGGAGGCTACGGCCCTGATGTCGCTAGGGCGTACAGTAACCATGTCACACAAATGCGGAATGCATAAATCACACTATCCAGTCATGCAACCAATCCTGCGCATAACGTGCGCTCATGTAGGGCAACACCGCCTAACCGGGAGCCCATAAACAACCTGTCCGAAGGCAAATGCTATGATCAGACAACTCTCACGTCAAGCATACATATGATGCGTATGATCATGAGTCATGGAACTGTACTAACATGTTATAATCAAGATGGACTTTGCGTATAACTGAGATGGGCCGAGATAGCCTACTTACTACAAGTATAGGTCTATTAGTGGGCCTTAGGGAGAGTGACAATGCGGACATTTAACCGACGTCATCCTTACAATGTGGGCATCTAACCATCATTGTTCCTAAGGCATTACTTACTATAAATATCGTTATATGCCATAGAGGGATCACGCATTGCAATGGACCTAGTTGAACTCAATTGGGTCTTAAGTACATCAATTAGGCCGTATCATATGGGCCTTACATTCATCAAGCGAATCACCTCAATGAGCCTCACCAATGGGCCTGAGGTCCTTTGCAATGGGTCATAACCCATGGGCCTTAGAATTCATAAAAAAAAAAAATGAGCCCAATCACATGAGCTTTATGGGCCTAATCACATAGGCCTTATACCAAAGTGGGCCTCAACAATGGGGCACAAATACATCAATTGGGCCTACACACATGGGCCCATAAATAACAAAGTGGGCCTTAGTGGGCGGGCCACAAATACATTAAGATGGGCCTCAACAATGGCCTTAAAATGATCTCAAAATGGTTGGACGGTTTGGATGAAACTCATGCATCATGGTAGACTCCCATGTGGGCCCACTATAACATTTATTTTCCAGCCAATCCTGGGCCCACTGAAATGCTTATTTGCCGCCCAACCTGTTGTTAAGGCCGTGTGGCAAGGAGCCCACCAAAATGTTTATTTTACATCCCACCTGTTGATAAGGCCATGTAGCAAGGGGCCCACCAAAATGTTTATTTGTAATCTAACCCTTCCATTACGTGTGTCCCACCTGTTTGAGGGTTCACACCAAGTTTCAGCTACATTCAAAATTCAGGTAGGCCCCACCAAGTGTTTTTATATGATTTAGGCATGTCTTCACATGATTTGGATGGCATGGCCCACCTGAGTTCAGTTTGTGGATGATTTTTGGAGTTAACGCACCATTCAAGGGGACCTATTAAATGAACGGTATAGATGTAAAATATACACCATGGTGGAGTCTACAAGAGGGCCAATGCGGCCACCCTTTTTAACGTGGACGTCTCTGGACTCATGGCACAAATTCATGCCAAAAAAGAAAATTATTTTTTTATCATAGGTGCGACCCACATTAACCAAATCTACCCCATCCATTGCACGTGTTCCACAAAATTAGGCGTCCAAACCAAGTTTCAGCCACGTCCAAATTTCAGATAGGCCCCACCAAATGCTTTTGTATGTTTCAGGCATGTCGTCATATGATTTTAGATGGTATGGCCCACTTGAGTTCCGGATTGGTCCCAAATTTTGGCTCAACGCCTAAATTAATCTGAGGAAGATGGTGGAAGGCTTGGATTAAATACATGCATTAAGTTGGAGCTTGCAAGAGTGGCCCACCATTTTCCTTCTTTTCCTTTCTTTCTCTGGACGTAAAGTAGGCAAAAGCATGCATGAAATTTTTTTATTTTTGTTTTCCTAGGTGGGACCCACATTAAATAAATCTATCCCGTCCATTGCATGTTTCTCACAAAAATAGGGGTACAAAACAAGTTTCAGGTAGGTCCAAGCTTCTGGTGGACCCCATAAATCATTTTTTTCAAGTTTTAAAGGAAGATACTAGTATTCTTAATGTCACGGCCCGCCAGATAATTGGATCGATCTCATTTTTCGGCTCAACGCCTAAAACGATCCCGAGAATAAAATGAATGGCTTAGATTAAAAATATACATCAAGGTGGGGCCATGTTGGAGCAGCCCATCATTTCCCTTTTCTTTTTCTTTCTTCCTTCATTCTCTTTCTGTTGAAACGTCCAGCGTCCCAGACGCTGGACGGTCTTTTGTTAATTAAATTTTTTTTTTTTTTGGAGTGTGGGCCCTGATGGAGTGGGCCACCACTGATGGGTGCCATGGGCTCAATGTCCAAGGTGGGCCCCACTTGAATAAAAATTACATCAAGGTGGGATCCATTCAAGTGGGCCACACCCTCCTATTGCAATAAAATAAAATAAAATAAAATAAAATAAAATAAAATAAAATAAAATAAAAGAGAGAGAGAGAGAGAGAGAGAGAGAGAGAGACATGGAGAGTGGGACACGGCTTGTGATGGAGGGACCCCGTCATTATGGGCCCTCCCTAGCAACAAATCATGTAACAAGTGGGCCTTAAAACATGTGGGACCACCGAAATTTAAAATCAACGGTGGGGATCCTTTCCCCACCGACATGGACGGTCTAGATGACCTTTGAAGAGAAAATAAACATCATGATGGGGTCCATGGAGAATGGCCCCATCATGGAATGATCATGATGATCCATGTGGTCCATCGGCCACAAATAAGGGTCTCAAGTGAGATCCACACCATGGATCGGTGGGCCTCACTTGGTCCACCATAAAAACAATAAAAACTACCCTATAAAGGCACCCACCGTCCGATCTTCTCGCTCCTAGGGGTTCCTTGGCACCTTGGCTTCAACTTCAACGGTTAGGATGAAGAATGGAGGGTTGAGATGGGGGATTTTGGGGTAGGAAGGTGGGCCACTTGAAGCTTAGAGGGACTTGGAAAATTCCATACGTGGGAACCCTTTGGAATTGTTGTTGCTTGGAAATTTTGAAATGAGAAAGAGAGAGAGAGAGAGAGTGATGTAAAGGGAGAGAGAGAGAGTGATGGATGGATGGGTGAGTGATGGTGGTGTAAGAGAAATTTGACTTTTGTGGCTTTTTGTGTAAGAAAGGTATGGGTTGAGAAGACTTTGTTGGCTTTTGTGTAAGAGAGGTATGGGTTTGGGAGACTTTTGTGGTTGCTTGGGAAAAAGGGATGGAAGTGATGTGTACTTGACATGTGATGGCTTGATGGGTGATTAATTGATGGGATTGATGTGATTGATGTGACACATCGTTGAGATTCCCTTGGTTTTCGCAACGTGCGGCGTTTTCTCGCACCGAACGTTGGCTCATATCTCTTGATCAGGGTATCGCCTTGGCGCGTGAGTCGCGGTATCGGAACCGCGGCGACGGTGCGGTCGCTAAGGTATTGGTCTCGGGTTGAGTCGACTCGGGTTGTCGGCACATGAATCCAGGTCGCGCGTCGATATCGGTTAAGGGTCGAAAGTTGCCGGAATTCGACCGGTACGACCGCGGAAGTGTACGGAAAGGTACGGACCAGGATACGGGTCTTACAGCTCTCCCCTCCTTATAAAAATTTCGTCCTCGAAATTTACACAAGCGTCGCAACTAAGCATAACTCGCGAGGAATGAGAAACATAACGTCATCATATAGAATCAGGGACAGCGTACAAAATACAATACATGATCATCAACCCTCAAAGAGATGAGGATATCGCTCTCGAATCTCAGCCTCACGCTCCCAAGAAGCCTCCTCTATAGAATGCTGACCCCACTGCACCTTCACCAGCGGAATGACCTTGGTTCTGAGGACCTGCTCCTTCCGATCAAGGATACGGACTGGCTGCTCAATGTAAGAAGCGTCCTCACGAACCTCCAACGGCTGCCAATCAATAACGGGAACTATGTCTGACCCACACTTCCTCAACATGGAGACGTGAAACACGTTGTGGACGCCAGACAACTGTGATGGTAAGGCAAGCCGATAGGCCACGGTGCCAACGCGCCCAGTGATTTCAAAAGGTCCTATGAATCTCGGGGCAAGCTTGCCCTTCGCTCCAAATCGAACTACGCCCTTCATAGGCGAGACCTTGAGATACACATGGTCCCCTACATCAAACTCCAAGGGACGACGCCGACGATCAGCAGAACTCTTCTGTCGGCTCTGAGCTGTGCGCATCCTCTGCCTGATGATGTCAATAGCCTCTGAAGTCTCCTGCACAAGCTCGGGACCTAGGAGACGGCTCTCTCCAACCTCGGTCCAACAACTCGGTGATCTGCATGGTCTGCCATATAGTGCCTCAAAAGGAGCCATGCCGATGGTCGCCTGATAGCTGTTATTGTACGCAAACTCAGCCAATCGCAGATGCTCATCCCAGCTACCCCCGAAGTCAATCGCGCAGGCCCGAAGCATATCCTCAAGTATCTGATTGACCCTCTCGGTCTGGCCATCGGTCTGTGGATGGTACGCGGTGCTGAGCTGCAAATCAGTCCCCATCGCACGCTGGAAGCTCCCCCAAAACTGAGATGTGAACCTCGAGTCTCGGTCAGAAACGATCGAGACTGGAACACCATGCAGTCTCACAATCTCCTCAATAAACAATCTCGCAAGCCGGTCCATAGACCAAGTCGCACGCATCGCAAGGAAATGTGCCGACTTCGTCAGACGATCCACAACAACCCAAATGGAGTCATGACCGCGCTGAGTCCTCGGCAAACCCATGATGAAATCAGTCGACACGTGCTCCCACTTCCACATCGGGATGCTCAACGGCTGCAATAACCCAGGAGGTCTCTGATGATCGGCCTTGACACGCTGGCACGTGTCACACTCGGCCACAAAACTGGCGATCTGGCGCTTCATCCCCGCCCAAAAATACTGTCGCCTCATGTCACGGTACATCTTCGTCGAGCCCGGGTGGATAGAAAATCGCGATCGATGTGCCTCGGTCATAAGATCTCTGCGTAACTCTGGGATATCCGGGACACATAATCGGCCTCTGAAGCGAAGTCCACCGTCTGTACCGATCTGCCAATCTGCCTGACCCTCAGATGCCGCCTCAGCCATATAACTCTGCAACAACTCATCAGCCTGCTGAGCCTCGATCACCCTAGCGACAAGAGAGGGTTGAATCGACAAGCTCGATAACTGTACTATAGAAGACTGCAGGCCGAACTCAAAGTCATATGCAGCAATATCCTCAAGCATCCGCCACTCCTGAATCATCATGTGCGCCACTAGGCCTCGTGGCTGACGGCTGAGGGCATCTGCCACCACGTTCGCCTTGCCCGGGTGGTACTGAAGGTCGAAATCATAGTCCTTCAGGAGCTCCATCCAGCGCCTCTGTCTCATATTCAACTCAGACTGCGAGAAGAGGTACTTCAAGCTCTTGTGATCAGAGAAGAGCTCGAACCTAATCCCGTAAAGGTAGTGCCTCCACACCTTCAGTGCGAAGACAACGGCAGCCAGCTCCAGATCATGTGTAGGGTAGTTCAGCTCATGGACCTTGAGCTGACGAGACGCGAAGGCCACTGGTCTCCCGTGCTGCATCAGGACAGCACCCAAACCGATATGCGAGGCATCGGTGAATACAATAAAGCCGTCACTCCCAGAGGGAAGAGTGAGGACAGGAGCGGACGTCAGACGGTCCTTCAACTCAGTAAATGCTCGCTCGCAGGCGTCACTCCAAATAAACTCTGCGCCCTTCCGAGTCAACCTGGTCAGCGGGGCTGCAATTCGAGAAAAGCCCTCAATGAAACGTCGATAATAGCCCGCCAAGCCAAGGAAACTACGGATCTCTGTCGCAGTCGTGGGCTGGCCCCACTGACGCACTGCCTCGACCTTCGAGGGGTCCACTGCGACACCCTCCCTCGTCACCACGTGACCGAGGAACTTCACCTCCTCCTGCCAGAACTCGCACTTCTCCAGCTTCGCATACAGCTGGTGTGCGCGGAGGGTCTGTAGAGTAATCTCCAAGTGCTGCTCATGCTCCTCACGGGTCCTCGAATAGATCAGAATGTCGTCGATGAAGACTACGACAAACTGATCCAGATATGGGCGAAAAACCTCGTTCATCAGCTGCATGAAGACCGCTGGTGCATTGGTCAGTCCGAAGGACATGACCTGAAACTCAAAATGACCATAACGCGTCCTGAATGCCGTCTTCGGAATGTCCTCATCTCGGACCCGAATCTGATGATAACCGGAGCGCAGGTCAATCTTCGAAAAGAACTGTGCACCCTGCAGCTGGTCGAACAAATCATCAATCCTAGGGAGCGGGTACTTGTTCTTGATCGTGACTTTGTTGAGCTCACGATAATCAACGCAGAGCCTCAACGAGCCATCCTTCTTCTTCACGAAGAGTACCGGCGCTCCCCACGGCGAACTGCTCGGACGGATAAAACCCAACTCACGTAACTCGTCCAACTGCTTCTGCAGTTCCCGTAACTCTAACGGTGCCATACGATACGGGGCCTTTGAAATAGGCGCGGTACCAAGCACTAGATCGATCTGGAACTCGGTGAGTCGACGAGGCGGTAATCCCGGAATCTCCTGGAACACATCGGGAAAATCGCAAACTATCGGTAAATGGTCGATGCAAACGGCTACAGGCTCCTCTATGGCGCAAGACATCAAGCAAGACAACCGCTCTCCTCTAGCCTCTGCAACGAACTGGAACTGTGGCACGCCGGGTATACAAAACGTAACGGTCCTCGCGGCGCAGTCCAAAATGGCATAGTACTCGGCGAGCCAATCCATGCCCAAGATAACGTCGAACTCGGACATCGGCAAAACAAACAAATCAGCAGGCAGGAAGGTATCCCCAACTAGAACGGGACAAGACGAACAAAATCGTCCCAACGCTGCAGTCCTTCCCAAGGGAGTCGATACTGATAGACTCTCACCAGCAGACTCTAACGGTAAGTCAGCCGATCGACAGAAGCTCTCGGCCACAAAAGAATGCGATGCACCAGAATCAAACAGTACACGTGCAATGCATGCAGAAACTGGCAATATACCCTCAACGACTCCTCCGGATGACTGCGGATCCTGCTGAGCCGCATAAAACCTAGCCTGAGCTGGCTGGGGAGGTGCCTGTCCCCTCTGAACGTGCTGCTGCTGCTGCTGAGGTCGCTGAGGCGGTCGAAACTGCTGCCTCTGCTGCTGCGGCCTCTGAGGCTGATGCTGATGCTGATGCTGCTGCTGAGGTGGCCTCGGTGGTAGAGGCTGCTGTCGCTGCTGCTGTCGCTGTTGCTGTGGGGGTCTCTGCTGCTGTGGTGGAGGTCTCTGCTGCTGTGGACCTCTCTGCTGCTGCTGGGGACTGGGACACTCCCATGAACGGTGTCCCGTCGCACCGCACCTGAAGCAAGTGCCGGTGAACTGTCTCTGAGGTGGTGGTGGAGGTGCTGCTGGTGCTGATGGTGCACGGAAAGCTGGGCGACCAGTACGCCTCTGCTGCTGTGGTCGACCCTGCTGGGAATGACTGGAAGAAGCCTGCCTCTTCCGGTCTCCCCTCTGACCACGATCAGACTGAGAACCGGCCCACTCAGTCTCGTATATCTGAGCCTTCCGCACCACTGCCTGGAAGGTAGGAAGCTCATGCCCAATGACACGACCTCGAAGGCCGTAACGTAAGCCGTGCTCGAAACGGCGGGCCTTCCGCCCCTCATCATCAACCATATATGGTGCGAATCTCGACAGTGCCATGAAACGGGCCGCGTACTGTGCCACGGTCATATCTCCCTGCACCAGAGTCTCGAACTCTAAGGCTCGCTGACGACGGATGTGGTCAGGGAAGTACTGCTCCTCAAATCGGTCCACAAAGTCCTCCCATGTCCAGACATAATCAGGTCCAGCGACACGGGCGACAGAGGTCCACCAATGCTCGGCCTCACCGTGGAAGAGAAATACTGCTAACCGGACGCGCTGCTCGGTCGTGCACAACATGGTATCGAATATCTTCTCCACATCGGAGCGCCATCTCTCGGCTGCAGTCGGATCCGGCTCACCCTGGAAACGAGGGGGATCATGCCGTCTAAACTCACGAAGTACGGCGCTCGCGCGCTCCTGCTCCGCCTGAGCTGGTGAAACAGCTGGGCGTCTACCCTGACCCTGGAGTGCGGCGGTCACAGCCAGTAACATCTGCTGTAACTGAGAGACACTCACAGTCACAGTCGGCTCCTCATCAGCCTCGGGTGGAGGAATGTCATCCTCATGGGAGGAATCAGGGATCTCTGAGGGTGGGATGGGAGACGCAGGTGGTAGAGCTGGAGTCTCTGATGGTGAAGTAGAATCCTCAGGTGGTGGTGCGGGAGTCGATCGAGTAACAGGCGCCATACCCTACAGGAAAGAGCGAAAGCGCCTATCAACTTCAAAACTCACGAACGTACGCACGTTAACGGTCTGAATCCGAAGGTCGTGAAGTTATCCGAACTTCAGAACTTAGCCATTCTTCACTCATAGCAAACATGTAATGTTGTCCTCGGTTATTCCCAAGTTATGCTCTGATACCAACTTCTGTCACGCCCCAAACTCGGAAACCGGGCTCACAAAATTTCCGATCGCCGAATCCGGCGCCGACAGCCTCCGTAGAACCCCATTCTCGGCTCCTAGCTCCCATTCGCCAGGTTCCGATCCTGGGATGCTACGAGGAGGATTTTTAACATCAGTCTGATACGTAATAAGCATAACCAAAGGCATAACCCACAAACAACAACCAAGCACTCCATTACATTTCCACTATGATCAAAAATTTTACAAGTACAATGAGCATAAAGGGAAATACAATGGTAAATAACAGAAAACTCCAAAATGATCAGCAACGCGCTCCTGCCTCAACGCTGCTGCAGTCCAACGTCACCTGCACGCAACGGTCGTGCATAAGCTTACAGAAAGCTTAGAGGGTGGTGAAAGTGTGTGCACAAGGTAGTAATATGAATGCAATGTCAGAGTAATGCGGAATATGCAGATGGAACCAAAACGTCATGAGCCATACCAAGGCTATGCAATGCAAGACATGAATGGTATCGGCCATCCCAAGGCCATGCAATGTACAATGCAACTCAAGCATACAGATACTCATCAATGTCCACATATCAGTACAGCTCAGAGTATGGAATATCACCGGGGTCTAGTACACTCTAAACCAGATTGCCGCCACATCGCGCGCAATAAGGTAAGTGGAAGAGACCTCACTATCCGTCTGCCAATATCGGGCGCGACTCGTCGATAGCGGACCCATTCCTCGAGCTGGTCAGACTCAGCCTAGCATTGCCCCCTACACTCGGGCGGGTAAGGCCGTACCCCCTTCCAACCGACCACGACACAGTGGAGAGCACAACCGACTGGTATTCGGCACTCAGTACTCATCTACCCACTCGGTCTAGACGTTGGAGCAACCTCTTGGTACCATAAGGGTTTAGGGACTTTCACCCAGGGATATCTATAGTACCCCATGTAGAACAAGATTTCCGGTATCCAATCCTGCCAACCACGATCTGTCTGTGGAGGCTACGGCCCTGATGTCGCTAGGGCGTACAGTAACCATGTCACACAAATGCGGAATGCATAAATCACACTATCCAGTCATGCAACCAATCCTGCGCATAACGTGCGCTCATGTAGGGCAACACCGCCTAACCGGGAGCCCATAAACAACCTGTCCGAAGGCAAATGCTATGATCAGACAACTCTCACGTCAAGCATACATATGATGCGTATGATCATGAGTCATGGAACTGTACTAACATGTTATAATCAAGATGGACTTTGCGTATAACTGAGATGGGCCGAGATAGCCTACTTACTACAAGTATAGGTCTATTAGTGGGCCTTAGGGAGAGTGACAATGCGGACATTTAACCGACGTCATCCTTACAATGTGGGCATCTAACCATCATTGTTCCTAAGGCATTACTTACTATAAATATCGTTATATGCCATAGAGGGATCACGCATTGCAATGGACCTAGTTGAACTCAATTGGGTCTTAAGTACATCAATTAGGCCGTATCATATGGGCCTTACATTCATCAAGCGAATCACCTCAATGAGCCTCACCAATGGGCCTGAGGTCCTTTGCAATGGGTCATAACCCATGGGCCTTAGAATTCATAAAAAAAAAAAATGAGCCCAATCACATGAGCTTTATGGGCCTAATCACATAGGCCTTATACCAAAGTGGGCCTCAACAATGGGGCACAAATACATCAATTGGGCCTACACACATGGGCCCATAAATAACAAAGTGGGCCTTAGTGGGCGGGCCACAAATACATTAAGATGGGCCTCAACAATGGCCTTAAAATGATCTCAAAATGGTTGGACGGTTTGGATGAAACTCATGCATCATGGTAGACTCCCATGTGGGCCCACTATAACATTTATTTTCCAGCCAATCCTGGGCCCACTGAAATGCTTATTTGCCGCCCAACCTGTTGTTAAGGCCGTGTGGCAAGGAGCCCACCAAAATGTTTATTTTACATCCCACCTGTTGATAAGGCCATGTAGCAAGGGGCCCACCAAAATGTTTATTTGTAATCTAACCCTTCCATTACGTGTGTCCCACCTGTTTGAGGGTTCACACCAAGTTTCAGCTACATTCAAAATTCAGGTAGGCCCCACCAAGTGTTTTTATATGATTTAGGCATGTCTTCACATGATTTGGATGGCATGGCCCACCTGAGTTCAGTTTGTGGATGATTTTTGGAGTTAACGCACCATTCAAGGGGACCTATTAAATGAACGGTATAGATGTAAAATATACACCATGGTGGAGTCTACAAGAGGGCCAATGCGGCCACCCTTTTTAACGTGGACGTCTCTGGACTCATGGCACAAATTCATGCCAAAAAAGAAAATTATTTTTTTATCATAGGTGCGACCCACATTAACCAAATCTACCCCATCCATTGCACGTGTTCCACAAAATTAGGCGTCCAAACCAAGTTTCAGCCACGTCCAAATTTCAGATAGGCCCCACCAAATGCTTTTGTATGTTTCAGGCATGTCGTCATATGATTTTAGATGGTATGGCCCACTTGAGTTCCGGATTGGTCCCAAATTTTGGCTCAACGCCTAAATTAATCTGAGGAAGATGGTGGAAGGCTTGGATTAAATACATGCATTAAGTTGGAGCTTGCAAGAGTGGCCCACCATTTTCCTTCTTTTCCTTTCTTTCTCTGGACGTAAAGTAGGCAAAAGCATGCATGAAATTTTTTTATTTTTGTTTTCCTAGGTGGGACCCACATTAAATAAATCTATCCCGTCCATTGCATGTTTCTCACAAAAATAGGGGTACAAAACAAGTTTCAGGTAGGTCCAAGCTTCTGGTGGACCCCATAAATCATTTTTTTCAAGTTTTAAAGGAAGATACTAGTATTCTTAATGTCACGGCCCGCCAGATAATTGGATCGATCTCATTTTTCGGCTCAACGCCTAAAACGATCCCGAGAATAAAATGAATGGCTTAGATTAAAAATATACATCAAGGTGGGGCCATGTTGGAGCAGCCCATCATTTCCCTTTTCTTTTTCTTTCTTCCTTCATTCTCTTTCTGTTGAAACGTCCAGCGTCCCAGACGCTGGACGGTCTTTTGTTAATTAAATTTTTTTTTTTTTTGGAGTGTGGGCCCTGATGGAGTGGGCCACCACTGATGGGTGCCATGGGCTCAATGTCCAAGGTGGGCCCCACTTGAATAAAAATTACATCAAGGTGGGATCCATTCAAGTGGGCCACACCCTCCTATTGCAATAAAATAAAATAAAATAAAATAAAATAAAATAAAATAAAATAAAATAAAAGAGAGAGAGAGAGAGAGAGAGAGAGAGAGAGAGACATGGAGAGTGGGACACGGCTTGTGATGGAGGGACCCCGTCATTATGGGCCCTCCCTAGCAACAAATCATGTAACAAGTGGGCCTTAAAACATGTGGGACCACCGAAATTTAAAATCAACGGTGGGGATCCTTTCCCCACCGACATGGACGGTCTAGATGACCTTTGAAGAGAAAATAAACATCATGATGGGGTCCATGGAGAATGGCCCCATCATGGAATGATCATGATGATCCATGTGGTCCATCGGCCACAAATAAGGGTCTCAAGTGAGATCCACACCATGGATCGGTGGGCCTCACTTGGTCCACCATAAAAACAATAAAAACTACCCTATAAAGGCACCCACCGTCCGATCTTCTCGCTCCTAGGGGTTCCTTGGCACCTTGGCTTCAACTTCAACGGTTAGGATGAAGAATGGAGGGTTGAGATGGGGGATTTTGGGGTAGGAAGGTGGGCCACTTGAAGCTTAGAGGGACTTGGAAAATTCCATACGTGGGAACCCTTTGGAATTGTTGTTGCTTGGAAATTTTGAAATGAGAAAGAGAGAGAGAGAGAGAGTGATGTAAAGGGAGAGAGAGAGAGTGATGGATGGATGGGTGAGTGATGGTGGTGTAAGAGAAATTTGACTTTTGTGGCTTTTTGTGTAAGAAAGGTATGGGTTGAGAAGACTTTGTTGGCTTTTGTGTAAGAGAGGTATGGGTTTGGGAGACTTTTGTGGTTGCTTGGGAAAAAGGGATGGAAGTGATGTGTACTTGACATGTGATGGCTTGATGGGTGATTAATTGATGGGATTGATGTGATTGATGTGACACATCGTTGAGATTCCCTTGGTTTTCGCAACGTGCGGCGTTTTCTCGCACCGAACGTTGGCTCATATCTCTTGATCAGGGTATCGCCTTGGCGCGTGAGTCGCGGTATCGGAACCGCGGCGACGGTGCGGTCGCTAAGGTATTGGTCTCGGGTTGAGTCGACTCGGGTTGTCGGCACATGAATCCAGGTCGCGCGTCGATATCGGTTAAGGGTCGAAAGTTGCCGGAATTCGACCGGTACGACCGCGGAAGTGTACGGAAAGGTACGGACCAGGATACGGGTCTTACACCGAGTTTGTCGGCTCATTTATACTCGGTTTAGCTACGTATTCAATCGGGACCGACCGAAGTATGTCATCTTCGTCAGTTGAAACAAGCTTTGCTAACAGGTCGGCTTTAGTATTCTCGGTCCTCGGAATCTGAACTACTTCACATTGCCGAAATTTACCAATCAATTCTTTGGCCTTCTCTGTGTATGCTTTCAGTTGCTCTTTTCGTGTCTGATAAATACCAGTAACTTAGTTGACAACTAGCTGCGAATCACTGAATACCTTGAGGTGAGTTACCCCTAAACTTGCGGCGAGTCGAAGGCCAAGAAACAAGGCCTCATATTCTACTGTATTATTCGACGCTTAGAATCCAAGTCATAAGGCATACTGCATACAGGTTTGATCGGGAGTCTCCAATACTACCCCGGCCCCGCTTGTCTTAGAGTTGGAAGAGCCGTCGATGAATAATCTCCAGGGAATAGGGTCGGGTGACGGGGCGAGAGAAGAAGAAGATGTCGATGCTCCTAGAATCCTGTCAGAATCAGACATTGTGTTGTCCTGTGAAGTCACTTCGGCAATAAATTCAGCCACAACTTGTCCTTTTATAGCTGTTCGTGGCCTGTACTATATGTCGAACTCGCTCAACTCAATAGCCCACTTCGTAAGTCAGACGGAAGCTTCTGGTTTCTGAAGGATCTGACGCAAAGGTAAGTCGATCATAACAATGATGGTGTGAGCTTGGAAGTATGGAAAGAGTCTTCGCGAGAATACTACCAGGATTAAGGCTACCTTTTCAAGGGGAGGATACATTGTCTCTGCTGGTAGCAAGGCTTTATTGACATAATACACCAGTAATTACCTTCATTCGCTCTCTCGTATGAGAGGCGAGCTAATCGCTACGTCGGATACGGCCAGATATAATAACAAAGCTTCTCCTGACTCGGGTTTGGATAACAGCGGTGGAGACCTGAGATAAGACTTCAGTTGCTGGAACGTTGTTTCACACTCTTCCGTCCACTCCATCGACTGTCGCCCCTTCAATTGCCTGAAGAACGGGTGACATTTATCAGTGGCTCGGGACAGGAAACGGTTGAGCGCGGCAACTCTTCCGATTAGCCTTTGTACGTCTTTAATTATCTTCAGAGATTCCATGTCGAGCAGAGCCTTGATTTTCTCAGGATTCGCTTCGATTCCTCGTTGACTAATCAGAAAATCGATGAACTTTTTCGAGCTTACACCAAAAGCACACTTGCTCGAGTTTAACTTCATCTTATACTTGCGCAAGGTTAGGAACATTTCTTCTATGTCCGCTATATGGTCGGCCGCGTGTATACTTTTGACGAGCATATCATCTATATATACTTACATGGTTCGGTCGATCTGACGAGCGAACATTTTGTTCACCAACCTTTGATACGTCGCTTCGGCATTTTTTAAACTAAATGGCATCACTCGGTAACAATAAAGACCTTTGTCAGTGACAAAGGTGGTTTTTGATTTATCGGTTTCATGCATTACAATTTGATTGTAGTCAGAATAGGCATCCATAAAACTAAGTAATTCATGTCCTGTAGTACTATCCACCAACTGATTAATGTGAGGAAGAGGGAAGCTGTCCTTGGGGTAGGCTTTGTTCAGATCCGTATAATCAATATAGAGATGCCACTTCCCGTTGGGCTTTCTCACGAGCACGACATTAGCTATCTACTCTGGATAGTATATCTCTTCAATGAACTTAGCCTTAAGGAGCTTGCCGACTTCTTCTTCGATGATAACATACCTTTCAGGGCCAAGAGGATGCCTTTTCTGCCGAATTGGCCTGTAGGTCGGATCAATGTTAAGTCGGTACGTCATAACCGAGGGATCGATCCCAGGCATATCTTCATGGCTCCACGCGAATACGTCAGCATACCGTCGAAGCAAGGCTGTTAAATCTTATTTGAGAAGTGACTTCAGAGATGAGCCGATTTGTACTACTTTCGACTCGTTTATCTCGATTAAGGGCTCCGAGACAAGTTCTTCCATTGGTTGCCCTCATTCGTGAGATCCGACTCAAGGATCTAGCGACTCGATCATTGATTTTTCCGTTGGAGCTTTCACTACTGTTGCATAACATCGTCAGGCATCTTTCTGGTCTCCCTTTACAATTCCTACTCCCGACTCGGTCGAAAATTTCATGGATAGGTGATATGTAGATACCGCAGCTTGAAGGAGGCTTAGGAATGGTCGACCAAGTATGGCATTGTAAACCGACGATTGGTCAACGATTAGAAAGTCGACCATTGTAGTTGTCTGATGTAGTGGATTTCCGGCAGTGAGTGGTAGTGAAACGATCCCCTCAGGAAGCACCTATTCGCCTGAGAATCCTATGAGCGGGGTTCGGACTGGACGTAAAGCCGACCGTCCAATGCCCATTTTGTCGAACGCCTGGGTGAACAATAAGTCCGCAGACGACCCAGTGTCCACCAGCACTCGGAATACTTTTCTGTTAGTAATGGCGAGAGCAATGACCAGTGCATCATCATGAGGATGATGGATGCCTCGGGCGTCATCCTCAGTGAAAGAGATACAATATTTCTCTCTTCTTTTCTTTGGAAGGTCGGGACAGCAGAAGAATCTCGGATTCCGGACGATTGATGCTTCTGGCGTGATTTTTTCGGGCGTTATTGGAATCTCTACCACCCTGATGCCCACCAATAATCGTTCGGATCTCTTCCGTGGGCCAATATTCGCTCGGACCTTCTTCAGTGCCAGATCCTTCCGCATGTTCTCTGAGTCGGCCTTCTTTAATGAGCCGCTCGATTTCATCCTTTAAGTGATAACAATCACTTGTATTGTGACCGTGGTCCCGATGATAGTGACAATACTTATTTTTATTTCACCGATTCGGGTTTCCTCGGAGTTTTTCGGGCCAATTGACATAGCCTTTATTCTTGATTTCCATCAACACCTGCTCTTGAGATTTGTTCAGAGGGGTGTATGTGGAAAACCTTCTGTCGGGTCGTTTGCCCGACCTTTCGTCGTCTCGTGCCCGATCTTCTTTGCGCTTCTTTCCTCCAGTTGAGTCGGCTTCTTTTTTGGCCGACTCTTTAGCCGAGAGTTTTGCGTTCTGAACTTTCTCACGCAGGAGTCGGGTTTCTTTTGCATCCGCATATTTGTCCGAGCGAGCCATAAACTCGCCCAGAGTCTTTGGCGGGTTTTCGTCCAGAGATGCCAGGAAGGGCTTGTTTTTGACCCCTTGCATAAGCGTGTTGAGTGCAGTCTTCTCCGAGTGTTTTCGAACCTGAAGAGATTTGAAGTTGAAGCGTTTGATGTAGTCTTTCAGTAATTCTCCTTCCTTCTGAACTATGTTGTTCAGGTGTGCAGACGGCTTTAGTTTCTTCTTTCCGCTGATGAAGTTACTGAGGAAGGCATCGCTGAGTTCAGCAAATGAACTGATTGACTTTGGTTTCAATTGTTTGAACCAAAGCCGAGCTACATCAGTTAACGTGAGGAAGAAGGCTCGGCACATAACGGCGTCCGAGGCATTATGCAACTTCATGTAAGTTCTGGAGCATTCAATATACTCTGTTGGATCGGTTTTTTGAAAAATAGTGTAATCTGGGGTAAGTGAAACTTCTCCGGTAACCGAGCCTGCATTACCTCATCTACAAATGAAGAAACTTTCGCCTCAGACTTGGTCGGGTATGTGGTCCGACCATGCTTCATGTCAGCCATCTCTCTCGCCATCTCTTCCCAAACTTCTTTTTTGAAGTCCTGGATATCAGCCTTTTAAGGTTCCATGTTCTCTGCTGTTTCTTTCATAGGAAGCCGACTTCGCCTCATTTCATCTATTATGTGCCGTAAATCAGAAGGGGGTAATATGGTTGTTGCCGAATGAGCCGGTGCTGGTTGACTCGAACCTTGATGCTGACTTGGCTGTTGAAGCGATCGCGTGGTAGCAGGTTGAGCATTGGATGCTGGCGGAGGAACTTGTGCTGTCTCGCGATGCGTCTGCATCTGTTGATTATACAGCTGCTCCAACATGTGCTTCATGACGCACGTTTTGAAACACATCTCTTGAACCTCTCAATCTAACTGCGCATTCCCTTGATTCTGCTGACTAGTGGTTGCAGCAGATGCCGTAGGCGAAGCTGCTGGTGGGAGCGCTGGGGGAGATCCTTGAGCTATGCTGGCAGTGGCTTCCCCTGCTTCATCTTGATCCCCTCTTCTCGTTCTTGTCATTCAGATAGAGCGTAAGAAGCGACTTTTTGCACGCTTCCCACAGATGGCGCCAAACTGTTGATATATTTTTTTATGAATGGCTCCATCCGTCCTTCGCCTGCACGATTATAAATGCAAAAGGGGACCTCCGATGCTTAAGTTAGTATATGGTTCTAAGGCAAAGGATTTAAGGTTTTTCTATTGCGTACCTTTCATTGTGAAAGAGATGGTTATTTATAGGTCCGGATGAACCTTATCATACAAGGATTCTTCTCCTTTATATTCGGAGATTTGATCCTCTTAACTGATTTTGCTCAATCTCGAGGATCTCGGGATCGGACACCCGTACTCCTGGATTTGCGGGCGGTATTTACATTCACACCGCCTTCTCTTGTCTCGGCTCGGCCGTTACCGACTCTGGAAGAGTCTTGGCCGGCTCAGGAAAATAAGTTCTGCCTTCTCACAGACGGAATAGTCTCGGTATTTACCCGTCATCCTTCCTTACTCCGTGGCTGACGGAACCAACTCATTAGGTCGGTTTTATTCTGTCGGTCGGGGGGCTTATCACTTACTCGGCCTTTTGTAGGCTTACGCAGACGTTGTTAACTCTCCGACCAAGTAACTTAAGTCATCTTATGCTTTTACCTCTTAGCCTTATTCACTATTCCCTTGGTTTCGACCATAGTCTCAGACTCCTCGGGCTGTGTCAGCAGAGCCGACCTACTCCATATTCGAGTCTTCGGACTTGACATATTTTTCCCCAACAATAACCATTTAAATGTTCTTACTACATTACGGTCTACTTGTGCTTTACATCCATCTCACTTTTGGAGTCATGCCAAAGAATACAATGATAGCCAAATGGATATACGGTGTGGGTAAAACTTATACGTTATGCGAGATAAATAAAACCGATCTCCTTTTCCATATCTAAAAGTTGTTGCGGTCAGTGTCATGCAACATCTATCTATCACAAATTCTAGTATTTATTTAGCTTTTATTTTATTCCGGTAGTTTATTAGTACACCCATTGGCAGTTCACACTTCACTTTGAGCCACCCCCTCCAAGGAATCAATATCAAGACTTGAATGTTGAAACGAGGTATAGTCTACCACCTGAGCTATGGATATACAAATTCTAGTACTTAGTTAATGTTTAAAAAGTATATATATATATGAATTGAAGAGGCTCTTACATTTCTTGTTTGATTTCAAGGGAATTGAGAAATACCCTTGCAAAAGTTTCTTATTATCTTATTTCATGTTTGAATTTTCAAATCCATTTCTACCTTAAAAATTAGCCTGAAAAAGTTAATTTGCATTTGTGGACCTCATTGTGATGTGTATGATATATCCACACCGTCCATCTATTTTATCAGAAGATTTTAGGGCCTAAGTTTAAAATTGATAAGGGGTAAATACAAATATTAGCTTCAGCCAAAACTTTTAAGCACCACAAATTTTTTATACGGCAAACATTGAATTTTCACTGTTTCCTGTGGTGTGGTCCATCGGAGCTTTGAATCTGCCTCATTTTTGAGTTCATGGTCTAAATGAGGTTGATATATAGGATGAACGGTGCTGATACATCATAGACATTACAGTGAGCCCTATATTCATTTCACAACCATCCTCAATTTTAATGCCAAAAAGTAACGCTGTCGTCATCGGCACATAAGAAATGAAAGGCAATTCCTTGCTAAGTAATTATTACTTATTTACTAGGAAATTTCCATTTACTTCACAAATTAAACAGGCACTTAGACGTGGATTCCTACAATTAGTTCGATAGTAGTAAATTCGTACCTAACTTGGTCCAGGTTACCTAGAGTGCGTAACCTATCGCGCACGTTAGCATAGTCCGTACTATATTCCATCTCTATCCTGCCTTAGTAGGTCAATGATAAGTTTGTATAAGTTTTCGACGATTAGCTGATTCAACACGCATGATGAAGCCTTTCACATGCTCAGACACACGTGCCAAAATGTTACATGTGTGTGAGATTTGAGTTTTCTATTAGTTAATCCACACTGCTTAAATCTTCTGACCTAAAAATAAAGTATTTCAACATTTTTAGTGTACCGGAACATATCAAACCAAATGAATGGCTAGAAAAAATAAAATATTTCAACATTTTTAGTGTACCAGAACATATCAAACCAAATGAATGGCTAGAAAAAAAAAAAAAGACAATGTACCTTTGTACATCGTGGCCCACCTGAAGGGTAAAACTTTTTAGGCATGAGAACTAAGTGAGTAGTTTCCAACCTTAGGCAAAGCCTTGATCCCTCGCAACTGTTTCATGTTCGCACATGTGGCTCCATGTAATGTGTACGGATTCACACGCGCGGGGAATTTGGTAACCTCTACGAAATGATATAGATAACGAGACGATGACCAAAGTGTCCATGGGCCCCAGACACCGACCTTCTACTTTACCTCTATCGTGTAAGCAGAAATGATCTCGTGCTCTTGCATAGCTCCAAGTAACACTGTGACGCACCACTTGGACAATTGCATTTATCGATCTGGACCGTCCATTAGGTCAAACATAGAACTTGAGATCTAACTTACTAAAATCAAGCCCATGGGACAAGATCTAGCATCGGCCTGCAAATGGACGGTCAATATCTTTTATGAAAGAATTGGTCTAAGCAACAACTAGAGCTATCTGTTTTGCTAGGACACATCATGGATGGCTTATGCTTCCAAAGCATTAGTTTCATTAGACAATCGTATCCGTCTTATCCATGGCCATAAAAACAAGTGGCTATAAAATAAAATGGAAACTCATGGATGGATCACATCATCCTATTGTTCTGATTTTTACAGGCTAAGCCCTGAACTCTGCAATAGCAATTTTGGACGGTCCAGATCGATCAATTTCTCTTATAAATTGTCTAGATACAATTAGGAGCAGTATTACTTAAGTGCTCCTAAAAGTATAGAAGTTAGCTCCCTTACTGTAACGTCACCAGAACTCTCCGGAAGATAAACGGAGGTGCCCTCGTTTCTTTCGCACTACCTTTGACGGTTCAAACAAGAAATTTTCAACGAAATAGTTAAGGCATGTCTATTCTAAGTAGGGCTGATAGTTGGACCGGTTCAACCCGACCCGACCGACTGTGAGCGAGCTGACATTAAGTTGGGCTTGGGTAGGATGTATCGGGTTCAGGCTCAAGCTGAGCTATACAAATACCAACCTGGTAAAACTTGGGTCGTGCTTGGGTTGAGGTCTCAGGTTGGTTGATATGCAGTCAGTAAGAAATTGTGATAATCTAAAAATTAGGTTGATTGAACAATCCTAACATTTAATTCTTGCACGCTTTCTTGTTGAAGTTGGACCATTGGATATTTTTTATTTTTATTGGTAGAAGAATCAAATGATCAGATGATCCATAATTTGGACAGTTAAATTCAACTTGAAAATCATTTAAGCTATTTTTAAAATCCCGTGTATGATCATCGATGATACTCTGTCCAAGTATCAAGATTTTTCCCTGGGATAGACTCTCGGTACAGGCGTATAGCCGTTTCTTCCTAGAAATTTCTTCCGTTGCTTTTGATGAAGTTTGCGTGTTGGGAACGTTTTTAGTAAAGAAAAAGAAAGTAATTGGTGTCGGTTCTTTTGGTAAGACGCGCTTTTAATAATAAAAAATAAGGGAGCGGATTACGTGAGACTCTGGACGTACCCAAGATGGTGCGACCCTCACTGTAGGGACCAATTTGAGATATGTATTATGTATCCACACCGTCCATCTGTTTTTCAAGACCATTTTAGGGTTTTAGACTAAAAATTAATAAAGTCTAACTATTAGGTAGATTATACCATATGTAATAGTAGTGATTGACCATTAATGGGCTGAATTTTTTTTGAATCAAGCTGATATATGTTTTTTTTTTTTTTTTCCATTTATATAGGCTTATGTCAATAGATTGGATGGAAAATAAACACTATGAAAATATTAAGATAAGCCCTCAGAAGCTTTTAATGACAGGACGTTTAATGACCACTGTTTCCTCAGGTGTGGATCACTTGATTATCTGATCTACTCCATTTTTGTGGTAATGCTCTAAAATTAATTTTATATATATATATATATATATATATATATATATATATATATAAACAGAAAGCATAAATATATGATACATACATCAAGGTAGTAACCATGACAAGGGCCGTACAATCTTGGGTGAGGGCAGGTTGCACCATCATGGTGAGGCCGGGTCGCACCTAACCCACTCTCAAAAAAATTGACATGATGAGAGTTGCTTTCGTTAAGCCGCAAGGCAGGGGAAAAAGAATGTTTATTTTAATAAAAGAAGCGCATGCAATGACTATATATTGAGTTTTGGAATATTAAGTATTTCGTTTGTCTTGTTGAGTTACATCAGATGAATGAATTGAATGGCATATAAAGACCAGAGTGGGCTCCATGAAACAAACTAATAGTGAGTGTGTCATTCCAACTTTTTTCAATGGTGTGGCCCGTTTGAGTGTTGGATCATCAATATTTTTGGGTCTACAGAGTACTTGATGAGCAAGGTGGATTAATATTGTTTATTTCATCAATTACCATACTTAAATAAAGAAAATGTGCAACAATCACAAATTACTTATACTACCATGTACATTTGACAAGTCGATTTCCATGATCACTTTGTTAGCATTAAAATTATACTAATGATATTTTATATTATTTTAATATTAAATTATCATTAAAATATACTAATTAGGCTTGGGATTTTCACAATATATTACGAAAAAGTGTAATAATTATAAATTCTTTTAAAGCTTGTTTGGTTTGAATTAATCACATATATTTTGATGTAATTTCTCTTAAATCAACATTAAATGCAGACATTAAACAATACTTCATGTGTTTAAAAGTGAAGAGGAGTTGCCGGATGACACATTAGATTTTATAATAATTTGAAGCCAAAGCTTGATAGGCCGCACCATTCATTAGTACAAATTATTTTAGGGCATAGATCTAAAAATAAGGCAAGTTCAAACATCAAGTTAACCATAAAACATGAAATATTGGAGTTCGAATGATAACCATTTAAATGTTTGTCACGCCCCAAACTCGTAAATCGGGCTCACAAAATTTCTGATCGCCGAATCTGGCGCCGACAGCCTCCGTAGAACCCCATTCTCGGCTTCCAGCACTCATTCGCCAGGTTCCGATCTTGGAATGCTACGAGGAGAATTTTCAACGTCAGTTTGATTCGTAATAAGTATAACCAAAGGCATAACCCACAAACAACAACCAAAAACTCCATTACATTTTCACTATGATCAAAAACTTTACAAGTACAATGAGCATAAAGGGAAATACAATGATGAAGAACAAAAACTCCAAAATGATCTGCAAAGCGCTCCTGCCTCAGCGATGCTGCGCCCCAACGTCACCTACACGCAACGGTCGTGCATAAGCTTATAGAAAGTTTAGAGGAAGGTGAAAGTGTGTGCGCAAGGTAGTGATATGATCATGCAATATCAGAGTAATGCGGAATATGCTGATGGATCCATGAATACTGTTGACAGGGCCACGCGGTGCAAAACATGAATGATGTCAGCCATACCAAGGCCATGCGATGCAAAATGTAACTCAAGCATACAGTCCTCATCTAAGTCCACATATCAATACGGCTTAAATTTGAGATATCACCAGGGTCTAGTACACTCTAAACCAGATCGTCGCCCCATCGTGCGCAATAAGGTAAGTGAAAGAGATCTCACTATCCGTTTGCCAATATCGGACTCGACTCGTCGATAGCGGACTCATTCCTTGAGCTGGTCAGACTCAGCCTAGCTTTGCCCCCTACACTTGGGCGGGTAAGGCCGCACCCCCTTTTAACCGACCACGACACAGTAGAGAGCGCAGTCATCTGGTAATCGACACTCGACGCTCATCTACCCACTCGATTTAGACGTTGGAGCAACCTCTTGGTACCATAAGGGTTTAGGGACTTTCACCCAAGGATATCTATAACACCCCATGTAGAACAAGATTTTCGGTATCCAATCCTGCCAACCGCGATCGCCTGTGGAGGCTACGGCCTCGATGTCGCTAGGGCGTACAATAACCATGTCACACAATGCGAAATGCATGAATCACACAATTCAATCATATAGCAAATTCTGCGCGTTCGTGCGCTCATGTGGGGCAACACCGCCTAATCGGGAGCCCCTAAATAATCTGTCCGAAGGCATATGCTATGATCAATCACTTCTCATATCAAGCATACATATGATGCGTATGATCATGAGTCGTGGAATTATACTAAATATGTTATAATGTAATGCACTATCCTTACAACGCAGGTAGTATAGACGGTCGACACACAACAAGTACGGTCTATCAATGGGCCCTAGGGAGAGTCGTAATGTGGGCATCCAACCAACATTATACTCGCAATGTGGACGTCAAACCAACATTGCTCCCAAGGCACGACCGTCATAAACATATAATCCATGCTGGGATCACACATTGCAATGGACCTTAGGTACATCCCATTGGGCCTTGAATACATTAAATGAGATATATCATATGCGCCTTTTATTCATCAAATGGGCCACATCAATGGGCCACACCAATGGGCCTTATGTGCATTGCAATGGGTCATAACTCGTGGGCCTTAGATTGCATCAATTGGGCCTAATCTCATGGGTCTTATATGTAACAAATGGGCCACACCAATTGGGCCCCATATGTACATCAAATGGGCCTTAACCCCATAGGTCCTAGGTCTTATATGTAACAAATGGGCCACACCAATTGGGCCCCATATGTACATCAAATGGGCCTCAACCCATAGGCCCTAGTACATCTCAATGGGCCTAATCCCCATGGGCCCCTAAAACATCAAAATGGGTCCAATCCCATGGGCCTAAAGGCCCACTGCAATGTTTATTTTCCATCCAAATTGGCAAGAGGCCCACTGTAATGTTTATTTGCCATTCAAATTGGCAAGGGGCCCACTGTAATGTTTATTTGCCACCCAACTGTTCATGAGGTCACGTGGACCTGAGGTGGGGCTGGGACCCACTGAAATGTTTATTTTCCAGCCAACCTGTTGATGAGGTCACCCGGATAGGGAGCCCACCATAATATTTATTTTCCATCCACCTGCTGATAGGTCACACAGACCTGGGAGCCCACTGTGATTTTTTTTAAAACGGTGGGTGTTTATTCAACACTGTCGCCTGTAATGTGGGCCAACACACATCACGGTGGGGCCATGCACACATGCACGCGCCGTCCCACACGTGGGGAGGGGCCCACCGTCCAGTGGGACGGTGTGAATAAAACACATACGTTACCGTGGGCTCCACTGTAAGTAAAACACCTGCATTACTGTGGGCTCCACGTGGGGCCCACCATCGTATTTAAATGCCATCCAAACCGTTGATAAGGTCACTTGGACCGAGATGAGTAGGAAAAACAAATTTCATCTTGATCCAAAACTCCCATGGCCCAGAAAAAGGATTTTAATGGTAGAGGTTCAATCCCACTGTTTCTGATGGTGTGGGCCACTTGAGATCTGGATCGACCTGATCTTTGGAGGGGACCCACCTCAGGGGGTGGTCCACCTCATGGATGGAGTGGATACAAAATATACATCATGGTGGGGCCCACGGCAGGGGCCGTGGGACACTGTCAGCCCGCCCGCTGCACGCAACAGCGTGCTGCTGCTGTTGCTGCTGTGTCAGAGAGGCAGAGGCGCTGCCTCTTACATGTTTTTTTTTTTTGAAAATCTTAAATTCTAAGGTTTTTCGAGTGTGGGGCCCGCTCCAAGCGAATCCACTCCGGCCATAGGATTCCACGACTCGTAACAAATCCAACGAGTCTAATATTGAGTATAATTTTGATGTATAGAACTTCCAGGGAAGATTTCAACGGTGAAACCCATCATTTGCTATGCTATGGCCCGCCAGAACCTCGGATCAGCATCACCCTTTAGCTCAACGCCTAAAATGGTCCAAGGAATAAGGCGGACGGTGTGTATTGAATACATACATCAAGGTGGAGCCTAAGTGAGTGGACCACCCCAAAAGCTTGGAAATCAAGATAATATTTGTGCTTTCACAGAGACGTCCAACATCCCTGGATGCTGGACGGTCCTCACAACCAAGGTAGATTCAGGTGGGCCACCACATGATAAACGGTGTGGGTATAACACACATAAGGTGGGCCCCACTTGAGGATAGCTTAGACAAAATAAATACTTCAAGGTGGGGTCTATTCAAGTGGGCCACACAAACACATCATGATCTTAAAAAGAAAATGAAATAGAGAGAGATAGAGGGTGGGACACGCTTATGATGGAGGGCTCCGCCACTTTGAGCCCTCCCAAAAAAAAATCATACAATCAAATGGATCCCTTTACACATGGGACCACTAAAATTGAAAATCAACAGTGGGGATCCTTTCTCCACCAATATGGACGGTCTAGTTGACCTTCCTATTGCAATGAAATAAACATCATGATGGGGTCCATGGAGAATGGCCCCACCATGGATGATTATGATGATCAAAGTGGGCCATCGGCCACAACTTAGGGTCCCAAGTGAGATCCAAACCATTGATCGGTTAACCTCACTTGGCCCATCTTAAAAACATGAAAAATGACTATTATCAAGCACCCACCATTCGATCTTCTTGCTCCCTTGGGTTCCTTAGCTTCTTAGCTTTGATTTCAATGGAGGAGATGAGAAATGGATGGCTAGGATGGGAGATCTTCGGATGGAGAGGTGGGCCACACTTGGAGTTTTGAAAGAGAGGGAGAGGCTCATACGTATGGAATTTTTTATTGCTTGGAATGAAACTTGAGAAATGAGAGAGAGTTGTAAAGGGAGAGAGAGAGAGAGAGAGAGAGAGAGAGAGAGAGAGAGAGAGAGAGAGAGATGGGTGATGGATGTGGTGAGTGATGGGTGTGTAAGAAATTCTTTACTTTTGTGCCCATTTGTGTAAGAAAGGCATGAAAGTGTAAGAATTTTTTGACTTTTGTGGCTTGTTTGGGAAAAGGTGAAAAGTGATGTGTACTTGACATGTGATGTAATGAAATTGATTGATTGATGGGATTGATGTGACACCTCATAGAGATTCTCTTGAGTTTTGCAACACGCGGTATTTTCCTTGCATCGAACGCTGGCCTACATCTCCTGACTAAGGTATTGCCTCAGCGCGCCAGTCACGGCATCGAAACGGCAGCGACGGCACGGTCGCTATGGTAAAGATCTTGGGTTGAGTCGACTCGGCTTGACAGCATACGAATAAGGGTCGCGCGCAAATATCGGTTAAGGGTCGAAGGTTGCCGGAATTCGACCGGTAAGACCGCGGAAGTATATGAAACGGTACAGACTAAAATACGGGTCTTACAATGTTCTTACTACATTACAAGCTACATGTGCTTTACATCTATTTCACTTTTGGAGTCATGTCAAAGAATACAATGATAGCCAAATGGATATACATCATGGATAAAACTTATATATCATGTGAGATAAATAAAGCCTATCTCCTTTTTCATACCTAAGGGGGCATTTGGCGCATGGGTTTAAATGGGATTTGGTGGGAGTAAGTTTTAAGTTCCATAGATCATTCCAACGTTTGTTTGTGACTCACATAAGGTATGAGTTGTGAAGCCCTTTCTTGGAATCAGCGTTGGGGCAAAGGTTTCTGAAATCCTACTTTAGGTTTCGTGTAGCTAGTGGTTGGTGCTATGTGGACCCTACCATGATGTAGTGTTTTATCCATGCGTCCATCCATTTTGAAATATAATTTTAGGATTTGACCCCAAAAATGAGGTAGATATAAATCTCAGGTGGACCACACCATGGAAAAACAGTAGTGATTGAATTACACCATTAAAAACCTCCTAGGGCCAACTGTGTGGTCCACTTGAGATTTGGATCAAACTCATTTTTAGGCTCATACCATAAAATGACATGGAAGAATGGGTGGACAATATGGATGAAACACAAACATCATGGTGGGGCCCACAGAGCACCAACCGGTAGTAGCAAGATGAGTAGTCAATCCGTTTCCAAACATGAAGTTGAATGGCCTCCAAGCCATGGGATTAGAGGACAATCCCTGACAGTGTGATCATTACATTTTGGTGATTCCATCCCATTTAAACCCATCTAATCCCATGCTCCAAAACACCCCCTAAGGGCGTGTTTGGACGGGTAACGTGCCTTGGAGTAGCCCGTATTAGGTCGGATAGGGTACTCAAATCCCATAGCGTTAGACCAGTCGTCTGTTTAGACGGGCGGTGGATTCACGACTGAGTGAAAATCCAAATAGCAACCCGATCAGAACAACGATCAAGAGCAACTCCGGATTTTTGCCTACCTGGAATTAGACGTCCTTAGGCAACGGGTCAACCATAACACCTTAGTAACCTCTTAGAACTCAATTCCAAAGCCAAAGGAATCATTTAGAACCTAATTCTTTAAATTTAACGTGAATTAGCCAGCGCTACACTAGATTTCCTGCAAAATTAGCACAAACCACTTTAAATACGATCCAAAACCTCTAGAATTGTTACCGCCACGTTACCCTAAAATCTAGGATCCAACTCTAAACTTAGTTGTTCCCGGGAATGCTTTGTAATTTCGTATTGGATCTAGACCGCACGTCGAAAGTCTGATAGCGAGGAACTTAGACCATTATGACTGCCTAGTTGGACTTGACTATCGTTTCAAAAATCAAGCCCAACCGATGTCCTGAAACCATTTCCTTGCGTCCGGAATAAAGAGAGTGAGAAAAAGAAGATTTTTAGAAAATAAATTAGAATCTAGAACGTTTCACTTGCGCATTATTTTTAAGCATTCTGACCATCAGAATTTGACCAAATTTTACCCTCGGATCAGGAAAATTTGCCCTTACATGTCCAAGGACTTGTGGCCTTGATCAGAGTTCGATAACCGTTGAATTGACACTGGTCCGCCACGGACGATCTGGAAATCCGATCAGACTGAAAATCTAACTGACTAAAGATCCGATGTTAGTGAGCTTAAGTCTGACCGCAATTGATAACAGGACCTCCAAAAGTGCTCCGTTGGATCGGAACAGACCCGATTTGGTTATAACCTAAGTATACCTTGGCCCCAAGCCTATATCCGTCATTTTTAGGCTTATAAAAAGGCCTTAAGCCCTCACTCTCTCCTCCCATACGAATTTGGGAAAAACCTAGGAGAGAGAAGAGAGAAAAGAGAGAAAGTAAGGGAGAAGTTGGTGCTGCTTCCTAGGATTCTTCCCAGTATCTCTATGTGCCTCATCCACCCTTCTGCATCGCTTTTCCGGCGACTCCGGCTTCGTTCCTAGGTAAGAAAACTCAAACCCTAACTTGTTTTGAAGCCTAGGATAGTTCCAATGATGTTCTAGCTAACCTGTTTCATGCCTTAGGTAGCGTATCCGCCGTTGACGAAGACACATCGCCTGAATCACATCTTATATGTATTTTCTGATTTTTAAGGTGCGGACTATATACGTTTAGGTTATGGTTTTCAAGACTTTCAATGTTAAGTAATGATTTATTCTTGCTTAGGATGCTATTTCACATGTATAAAGTGTTGTCTGTTTCATTTTTCAGTTATACGTTAACTATGTTGAATATACTGTATTCCTCGTATTTGTAGAAAATACCGTATATGTATAAAATTTGGATTTATGCTTAACATGATTAATTACCGTGAATATATGCTTGTTACATGTGTGGCAACTCCTTAGCGAAAGGACTTGTCCTAAATCACGCCACGACCAATATACGCTGTATATGTTAAAGTGTGTAGCCCACGTGTTTGTGAAAATGTTTAAATGAATACGGAACCCGGATTCATGCATGCTATGATTATCCATCATGGGTAAATGCAAGTGATATATGGGGCAACTCCCTAGTGAAAGGATTTAGTCAAATACATGATATATCAACATACGATATGTAGTTAGTATGTGTAGCCTAAGTGTTTGTGAAAATGACTGAATGAGTATGGAATTTGCTTTCATGCTCGCCATGACTAATTGTCATGGATATATGATTGTTGTATGGGCGATAATCCTTTGACGAAAGGATTTGCCCTAATACGTATGCTAATGGATACATAATATGTACGATGTAATGTGTACACTAAGTGTATGTAAAAGTGTCTGAATGAGTTAGGAGTTAGTAAGATGTACCTATATGCGGGTTGAGATATGATTCTCAACTACATCAATGATGTGTATGATTTCCTTCATGAATCATGTAACTTAGGTTATCCATGCTAAATAAGCGTATGATTTCCTCCATGGCTTATGTATTTAATTGAATCATGTTACATGTGTGTATCATTTCCTGTATGTACTGTTTACATTTAAATTATATTTCATGATTGTCCATATCGATGAAGAATATGAATCATATGCTAGTTATTGTATGTGTATGTGAATGGAGTTGTGCTACAGTCCAGGCAATCGAAAACCGTTCCATAAATAGTGATCGAGGTTGTCTTCGCCACATAGGATGAGTTTAGTGAATCTGAGTCATGCTTGGGGTGTTCGGCAGTGGTTAGGCCACACAGAGTGCTTACGCATTCCATGTCGTTCAACTCAACGTGCGCTTGGCCTAGTTGAGCTTATCAACTAACCCGATTGACCGATGCTTGTTTACCATGTTTGATCACCACTATTTGAATCTAAGGCACTGAGCTTACCAGTGAAACTCTCGTTAACCATGGTACCAAGATCCCCTAAGACTCATGAGCTGGACATGATGGTATGAGACACCGTGGTCAAGCTGTCTGCCTACGCTGGGGCCATAAACCTCTCCGTAGTGACCAGTGAGCACCCTACTCTGAGCAGATTATGGTGGTATGGGACACTATATTCTTGTTGTCGGCCTACACTAATTGGTGACGAGCCCTCTGTAGTGACCTTGAGTTTATCCTGACACAGCATAGGGGCGACGAGTCCTGTTGTAGTCTTATGGATATAAATAGGCCTGTATTGATAAGGTGATGGGGGAGAGGAGCAACGATTGGCGCAACAGCCCTGACAGCCCTTGCAGCGACCTAGAACCATAACATCGTATGAGATTTTCTAGGACTGACGAGCCTATAATGGATCAATGTTGGAAAATGATACAAGGGAGATGTCTTAGCTTCACAATCCTGCTGTATGAAAAGGACTAATAAGAACTTGGTAAGCATATTCATAACACCGCGTTGTATGTGCTAACGGCATTGGTGATAGAGTACTGAGGAAGTGAGTCATGTCGTGATCGTTAGATGATGTCGCAGAGGGAATTGTGGTGAGGGCATGCATCATTCTTCATACCATCCTTGCATTAATAAGAGTATCTAGGACCTGTTTGATTGTACTGCCTTATCATTACTGCTTGATTGAATTGATAACATGTTAACCTTTGCTGTATAGTTTTCACTGAGTTAGCTACTCAATCCCACGTTACGGGACGGTGTTATACACACCAAATAGTCCCTGTTTTAGTTTCAGATGACGGCGATGCTTGCGAAGCAGAGCCGGGCTTTATGATGATGAGGTGAATTCCTCGTATATGCAGGTTCTGATCGACGGATTTACAGGGTTACTGATTAGATGCCAATACACTTGGTATTTTACTTTTTTTCTTTTCATTTTTGAAGTATACATATATTTAGTTAACCTGGTAACATGTTCACACTCTGGAGACTTACAATCAATTAAACATTTTATATATTTATCACAGTCTTCCGCTCGAGAAACTTAACTGTCTCTGGAGTATGATATGCTGTTTTGGTCTAATCCTACTCATGTTTTCTGCACTAATATGAACAACATTCATCCATCATTGAAAATGTTGCATAAGTGATGTTCTGGAACTCGGGAGTAGAGTTTATGCTCGACCCCCGATTTTCGGGATGTTACAGATGGTATCAGAGCATGATTTGGATTAAACTCAACCTGGGTTATGGTAACACGACGCACACTGACACACTCTGACTTAGGAAGGGGGCGATTGAATCTAGAAATCACATTAGCATCTTAAGTTTCGCCGACAGGCGAGACTGAATATTGTAATTTAGTCCACAGTTCTTCTAATTTGTTTTGTTGAGATTCATGTACCCAGCTACACCCCAATCTCACCACCACCACAGACCGGATATCTATTGCTACTAAGTAATTCAGTAGGCCACACAAAGGATCACAACAATAATACAATCTAGGACCACAAAGGAAAGAAAACGTTTAAGTTCATATGTTCCACCATTCCACTCTATCAAGGACCATCCTCAGTTAAACCATAGATCATCAAATCATTTCTTTTTGCCTCCAAGCGCATCCTTTTGGGCCTTCTCTTTACACTTTTAGAACCTTCAAATAAAAGCCAACTCACCCCTAACCGATGTTGTTCTTGGTCTCCATCTCACATGACCAAAGCATCAATGCCTACTTTACCTATGAATGATACCCCAAAGTTCCCTCGAATGCATTCATTTCTATATCTGTCATTCCTCATCTTGACACCTATCCATCTCAACATCCCTCATCAATCTCACCACTCTCATGAAGTATCAATCAAGATATTGAAAACAACTTCTCAGGACTCAATCCTAAAGCCTAACCCATTTCCTTTAAAATCTCTCCTTTCATCACCTCATTTTTCAATTTTTTCTAAGTCCTTTCATACTAGACATAAATCCTAACATATAAATGATGGAGAATAATACTTAAACAAAAATTTACTATAAATAGTAAATATATGTATAAATTGAACTTTTGACCATTCAAATTATGAAATATTATAGAATAAATGGCTTAGTTAGATGGATTAGCGTCTCCTACCCCAAAATCATATGTTACAAGTGACATAAAATCATTTTGGTTTGCAAGTTTACCCCGAAAATGCCTCAAATGGAGTCGGGGGCTAAACGGAGAACTTACAGAGGGACCCAGGGTGGGACCCAGACTTTTTTGGGGCCTGGGGGGCAGGAGGTCCTCGCCCAAATGGAGAGCCCTCGCCAGTTAGTGGTCGACGAGGGCCTCGCCGGTCAACGGTCTCGGCCGGGTGGGCCGTTTGGGCCGATAAGTTTTGGGGTTGAATGAGACCCTTTGGTCCAGGGTTCGGCCACCCATTCATTCAAAATCCCATACTTCCTTCATAAATTGGCCCTCCAAGATCTCTCTTCCCTCTAAACTTGTTGTTTTCTCTCTTCAACCTCTCTTCCAATCGTTCTTTCCTTCATTTTCTATTATTTCTCTCATCCCTCTACTGTTCTCACCCCTACCCAGCACCTACACTCTCCATTTTCTACGGTTAGACCTCCCAAGCTCTCCTTTGAGGCTTAAAATCATGTGAGCTTTCAACTCATCACATTTCTTCCTTTTTCCTTCTTTGATCCCTGCCTTTTGGACCTATTTCCCTCCTCTCTTAGACCTAGATACGTGGGAAGCCATTAGGTTAGCCTTTTCTTCCATTTCATCAATTTTCCATGGCTCGTTTTGAGTTAGTTTTAGCCATTTTCTCGATATCTCCGTGTTTACCCACGGATGAGACCAAACGCATTAGCTTAGTCCATAAACAGTGACCATCTAGTGCTAGGATATCTAGAGTTTTGGACCTAAAGTTAGTACTTCTAGATTTCAAAAGATTCGATAGGAAATTCAATTTCAATTAGACAATCTTGACTCTAAGCGATAGAATAATCCCCTGTAGTAGAAATAGTATGAAACCATCTAACGTATAAGCTCAGCCTTTAGATTACAGCTAGTGAGTTACAGACTAATCTACTAGATATATTAAGTAGTGTAAAGCCTGTATATGCTAAGGGTTGGAGTAGAACTTTATTCCTTCAATAGATCCCCGTAATATTCAGAGGCGACTTTAGTCACTCTTAGAAAAGATGTTTCGATTTAGAGACTATTCATGCATAGTCAAATTAGCACGCCCCTTAGAATTACCCTCCCAAGGACTTACTACAATCGGGGACACAGAGTAGAGAAACTATATATAAGCGAAGTATTCATGGTTTGAATCGAATTCTTAATCCTAGTGGTTACCAATAAATCTAATACTCTGATCAATCAGAAGATCGGCATCAACTCAAATTAAGAATTGATACAACAAATTTTCTGTCCTATCTAGACAGAAAGTCTATGTATTCGGCTCAGACCCACTACACAACTTTTCTTCTGTGTTGTTCCAACCACCTACAACCGAAAGTTATCGCTTTGTCTTTGGGAAATGGCGAAGACTTATAGCCAGTAGAGAATTAGACATCTTGCCATCAACGCACACCCATCCCTAGAATCACAATAGAGATTAGGCTCCATAGGTACCAACGCCATAAAACGCATCATTAATAAAGGAAGACCAATGTAGCGAGAGGTTGTTTCCCATTTCATGTCAAGGATAGGCCCTAAGTTACACATCGTTCCGATATACGGATCGAGACATAGATTCTTGAGTCTTAAGAAGGACTAAGTTTTTAAGGAGGGTAGAACGTATTAAGCCCAATCTAGCTAGGATTAGCTAATACAACCTTTAGATCAGAGTAGCGCAGCAGAAGCGTGGTTGGCCTCTTCCCCACTGTCCTAGGATCGAAGGAAATCGATTTAGGTTATACGTAAGGTTAGGTCATTAAATAGGATTTGAACCTTCATTAGAATGTCAATGCTAAAGTCTTTATAGGGACTCATTACCCTTAGCCAATTTCGGGGATGAAATTATTTTTAAGGGGGGTAGATTGTAACACCCCAGATTTTTACCTACCTGGAATTAGACGTCCTTAGGCAATGGGTCAACCATAACACCTTGGTAACCTTTTAGAACTAAATTCCAAAGCCAAAGGAATCATTTAGAACCTAATTCTTTAAAAATTTAACGTGAATTAGCTAGCGCTACACTAGATTTCCTTCTAAATTAGCACCAACCACTTTAAATACGATCTATAAGATCCAAAACCTCTAAAATTGTTACCGCTACGTTACCCTAAAATCTAGGATCCAACTCTAAGCCTAGTTGTTCCCGAAAATGCTTTGTAACTTCGTATTAGATCTAGACCACACGTCGAAAGTCTGATAGCGATGAACTTAGACTATTATGACCGCCTAGTTGGACTTGACTATCGTTTCGAAAATCAAGCCCAACCGATGTCCTGAGACCATTTCCTTGCGTCCGGAGTAAAGAGAGTGAGAAAAAGAAGATTTTTAGAAAATAAATTAGAATCTGGAACATTTCACTTGCGCATTATTTTTAAGCGTTCTGACCGTCGGAATTCAACCAAATTTCACTATCGGATCAGAAAAATTTGCCCTTACATGTCCAAGGACTTGTGGCCTTGATCGGAGTTCGGTAACCGTTGAATTGACACTGGTCCGCTACGGACGATCTGGAGGTAAGAAAACCTAAACCCTAACCTGTTTTGAAGCCTAGGATAGTTCCAATAATGTTCTAGCTAACCTGTTTCATGCCCTAGGTAGCGTATCCGCCGTTGATGAAGACACATCGCCTGAATCACATCTTATACGTATTTTCTGATTTAAGGTGTGGACTATATACGTTTAGGTTATGATTTTCAAGACTTTCAATGTTAAGTAATGATTTATTCTTGCTTAAGATGCTATTTCACATGTATAAAGTGCTGTCTGTTTCGTTTTTCAGTTATACGTTAATTATGTTGAATATACTGTATTCCTCGTATTTGTAGAAAATACCGTATACATATAAAATTTGGATTTGTGCTTAACATGATTAATTGCCGTGAATATATGCTTGTTACATGTGTGGCAATTTCTTAGCGAAAGGACTTGTCCTAAATCACGCCACGACCAATATACGCTATATATGTTAAAGTGTGTAGCCCACGTATTTGTGAAAATGTCTAAATGAATACGGAACCCGGATTCATGCATGCTATGATTTTCTGTCGTGGGTAAATGCAAGTGATATATGGGGCAACTCCCTAGTGAAAGGATTTAGTCAAATACAGGATATACCAACATACGATATGTAGTTAGTATGTGTAGCTTAAGTGTTTGTGAAAATGACTGAAGGAGTATGGAATTTGCTTTCATGCTCGTCATGACTAATTGCCATAGATATATGATTGTTGTATGGGCGATAACCCTTTGACGAAAGGATTTACCCTAATACGTATGCTAATGGATACATAATATGTACGATGTAATGTGTAGACTAAGTGTATGTAAAAGTGTCTGAATGAGTTAGGAGTTAGTAAGATGTACCTATATGCGAGTTGAGATATGATTCTCAACTACATCAATGACGTGTATGATTTCTTTCATGAATCGTGTAACTTAGGTTATCCATACTAAATAAGCGTATGGTTTCCTCCATGGCTTATGTATTTAATTGAATCATGTTACATGTGTGTATGATTTCCTGTATGTACTGTTTACATTTAAGTTATACTTCATGATTGTCCATATCGATACAGAATATGAATCATATGCTAGTTATTGTATGTGTATGTGAATGGGGCTGTGTTACAGTCCAGGCAATCGAAAATCGTTCCATAAATAGTGGTCGAGGTTGTCTTCGCCACATAAGATGAGTTTAGCGAATCTGAGTCGTGCTTGGGGTGTTCGGCAGTGGTTAGGTCACACGAAGTGCTTATGCATTACATGTTGTTCAACTCAACGTACGCTTGGCCTAGTTGAGCTTATCAACTAACCCGATTGACCGATGCTTTTTCACCATGTTTGGTCGCCACTGTTTGAATCTAAGGCACTGAGCTTACCAGTGAAACTCCCGTTAACCATGGTACTAAGCTCTCATAAAACTCATGAGCCGGGCATGGTGGTATGGGACACCGTGGTCGAGCTGTCGGCCTACGCTGGGGCCACAAACCTCCCCATAGTGACCAGTGAGCACCCTACTCTGAGCAGATTATGATGGTATAGGATACTATATTCTTGTTGTCAGCCTACACTGATTGGTGACGAGCCCTCTGTAGTGACCTTGAGTTTATCCTGACACTGCATAGGGGCGACGAGTCCTGTTGTAGTCTTAAGGATATAAATAGGCCTGTATTGATAAGGTGATGGGGGAGAGAAGCAACGATTGCACGCAACAGCCCTGACAGCCCTTGCAACGACCTAGAACCATAACATCGTATGAGATTTCCTAGGACCGACGACCCTAAAATGGATCAATGTTGAGAAATGATACAAGGGAGGTGTCTTAGCTTTCCAATCATGCTGTATGAAAAGGACTAATAAGAACTTGGTAAGCATATTCATAGCACCGCATTGCATGTGCTAACGGCGTTGGTGATAGAGCACTGAGAAAGTGAGTCATGCCGCGATCGTTAAATGATGTCGTAGAGGGGATTGTGGTGAGGGCATGCATCATTCTTCATACTATCCTTGCATTAACAAGAGTATCTAGGACCTGTTTGATTGTACTGCCTTATCATTACTGTTTGATTGAATTGATAACATGTTAACCTTTGCTGTATAGTTTTCACTGAGTTAGCTACTCACTCCCACGTTACGGGACGGTGTTGTACACACCAAACAATCCCTGCTTTAGTTTCAGATGACGGTGATGCTTGCGAAGCAGAGTCGGGCTTTATTATGATGAGGTGGATTCCTCTTATATGAAAGTTCTGATCGACGGGTTTACAGGATTACTGATTAGATGCCAATACACTTGGTATTTTGTATTTTTTTTAAACACTCATGTATATTCTTTTCTTTCCATTTTTGGAGTATACATGTATTTAGTTAACCTGGTAATATGTTCACACTCTGGAGACTTACAATCAATTAAACATTTTATATATTTATCACAATCTTCCACTCGAGAAACTTAACTGTCTCTGGAGTATGATATGTTGTTTTGATCTAATCTCACTCATGTTTTTTACACTAATATGAACAACATTCATCCATCATTGAAAATGTTGCATAAGTGATGTTCTGAAACTCGGGAGTGGAGTTTATGCTCGACCCCCGATTTTCGGGATGTTAAATATAGTGATTAACTACATGGGTTTAAAGTTTTTAAGTTTGATTTGAAAAGAATGTCGGGGCAACCTAATTAAAATAAAACTTAATATTTATAGTAAAAACGAAAATAAAATGGGCTTTCGGCCATCAATCCGATGGAATCTCACAAATCTGCTAGGTTGGCTGGGTCAATCCGCTTATCCTACACCAAAATCATATATTATATGTAGAAAAACTCATTCCAGTTTGCAACATACGATTGATTTGAGGTTGGACAGACAGGTAGACAGTCGGGGTCGCCCCGACTGTCTGCCTGTCTGTCTAACCTCAAATTAAATATTAAGCTTTAGTTCGATTACGCTGCCCCGAGAATCTTCTCAACTCAAACTTAAAAACTTTAAACCCATGTAGTTAATCACCATAGAAGATGTTAATATTGTGAATTTCATGTTCGGCTCGATGAATTTCATGTTAGGCTAGTTGAATTTCATGTTAGGCTCGTTGAATTTTACATTAGGCTCGTTGAATTTCATGTTAAGCTCGTTGAATTTCACGTTAGGCTCGTTAAATTTCACGTTAAGATCGCCCAATTTCACATTAGGCTCATTAAATTTCACGTTAGGCTCGTTGAATTTTACGTTATGTTCGTTGAATTTGACCATGAAGTGAGTGAAATTGACTAAGTCAGACTTGAAATTAACCGAACCTAACTTGCAATTCACCAAGCCTAACTTGAAATTAACCGAGCCTAACTTGAAATTCACCGAGTCGAACATGAAATTGACTGAGCCTAATGTGAAAATTGAATGAGCCTATTATGAAATTGACCGAGCCTAACGTGAAATTGACCGAGCCTAACTTGAAAATGACTGAGCCTAACATGTAATTCACTGAGCCTAACTTAAAATTCATCGACCCGAACATGAAATTGACCGAGCCTAACGTGAAATTGAACGAGCCTGCCATGAAATTGATTGAGCCTAACTTGAAATTGACCGAGCTTAACTTGAAATTGACTGAGCCTAACGTGAAATTGACTAAGCCTAACGTGAAATTGAGTGAGCCTAACATGAAATGCAACGAGGCAAACATGAAATTGAGCGAAGTAAATATCAGATTACTTATCTTATATTTGGCATTTCTTGTGTTTATGAGTATTATTAAATTTCTTTGATTTACATTGGATCCCCTCTTTCAACTCAAACTTTAAAACTTTGAACCCATGATTCATATCCTATTGCCCATGCATCGAGTGAATCGCTGCCTTTAATTTCTTTAAAGTTTTCAACTTTGAGTTGAGAAGAATGCTAGGGCAGCCTAATCAAGCTATAACTTAATATTTATACTAAAAATAAAAATAAAATGGGCTTTCAGCCATCGATTTAATGGAATCTCGCAAATCTACTTGGTTGGTTGGTTCAATCAGCTTCTCCGTGAAGTGAATGGAATTAGCCACGAAGTGAAGGAAATTCACCACGAAGTATATGAATTGAATGCAATTCACCATGAAGTGAAGGAAATTGACCGCGAATTGAAGGGATTTAACTATGAAGTTAAGTAAATTCACCGCGAAGTGAAGGAATTTGATCACGAAGTGAAAGAAATGAATATATTTGACTGTGAAGTGTTCACTCCCCAAGTGCAGGGTTGTGATGTAGTAATAAACTCGATAAGACCGAGGTCAAATCCCAAGGGACTGGAACTTGTATGTAATCTGAAACTAAGTAGAACTAGAACTGGACTAAGATGGAATCTAAATCAATTCAATTTAAGAGAATAATGATGGAATATTAATCTAAAACTTAAGAGAAATCGGAGGTAAGAAACTATGGATTCAGAAGATCCACTTGTAGAGATCAGAGAGATCCTACGCCTACTTCAAAAATCATGGAAATTAACTGAACTGCCATTGATATAGTTTTCAAGAGATGAAAGGTATATGAATTAGAATGGATTTCATCACCAAACCATGCCTAGGAGACAAAGAAAACAACATAATTACACTAATTACCGACCAATCAATAATGTATGGAGGTTAGGAAGGGTATTGTCATCCGACCATGCCCAGGAGACGATGGTGGACAACAGGGCTTCCTGATGTCATAAACATAAAAAGGAGAAAGAAATGCTCAAAGTCATCGCAAATCTATTATAATTTTAGTCGTAACAAACCATTAAAACTTAAAAGTATTTCCTTAATAATCAAATTAAAATTCACATAAGTTCAGAATAAATAAAGAGCATTAGCTAAAGGTCTCCCATCATGCTACAGGCTTCACCTCTTAGCCCTAACTAAGAGGTTTAGCTAACCACGGGCATGATTAACTAAATCTTGAAGAAAATAGGAAACAAAGAAAATAAAGAAAAAAATAAATCTAAACTACTCTCCCTCTCTATATCCATGTTGAAGCCCCCCAAGATCCAAGAATCCCTTCTTTCTCTCTTTCTTCTCCTTTTTGTAGGTTGCTTGAGTCAGTGCAGAAGCTCCTAGAAAGCTTCTTACGCAGCAGCAGGCGGTGCAGCAGCGTGCGCAGCAAAGAGACTCTCTGCGTATAGCTGTTTACGCAGCTAAGAAAACAGTTGTAAACTCTCCGCTTTCCTTGCTTTATTTTCCAAAACTTCACGTTACTTGGGACGTTTTTGGACGGCCGTTGTGATGAACGGATTGGATCATATTATCGGCCAGCCGTGGTGGCCCACTTGGATCAACAAATCCAGCCGCAGAACAGAGCTTACGTAGCTCTGTTCGCGCTGGTGAGATGGTGGGGCCCAGGATCAGTGGCAGACAAGAAATTTAGTCTGACCATTGTGTTCAACTCGAAAAACCGTTCCAGAATTGTAACATCCCGAAAATCGGGGGGTCGAGCAAAAACCCAACTCCCGAGTTCCAAAATGTTATTTATGCAACATAGATATGTATGATTAAATGTTGTCTGTGATAATGTATTAAACATGAGTGAGATTAAGCTAAAACAGCATATCACGCTCCAGAGATGGTTAAATTTACAAGCGGAAGACTGTGATAGTATGTATAACATATATAAACTGTTGTATGTCTCCAGAGTGTGAACATGTTACTAGGTTATATACATTCATGTATACTTCAAAAGTAAATAAAAATAATATACATGAGTGCTCTGAAAATGTAAAATGACAAGTGTCAAGGTTTCTAATCAACCTCCCTGAAATCCCGTCAATCAGATCACACATAAAGGAGAGATCCTCCTCATCATCATCAAGTCCAGCTCCGCCTCGCAGGCCGCGCCATCATCTGCAATCACAGTAGGGACTGGTGGGTGTCCGGAAACACCATCCCGTAACGTGGGAGTGAGTGATCAACTCAGTGGGATAAGAGAGCAGAGATTAGCATGTTATCAAATCAATCGTGCGAAAATAGTAAAGCAGTAAATCAAACAATCCTAATACTGTTGTTAATGCAATATGACATGACGTGATGTATGCCCTCACCGACGATCTCCCTCATACGGCAACATCTTACGACCGCGGCATGCCACACTCCCTAGAGTGCTCCACATCTTCCAAGCACATGCAATGTTATGGTGATATGATTTCTGAGTTGTTATTAGTCCATTCAAACAGCAGTATTGGGAAACTAAGGTACTTCCCTTGGATCAATCCCAACACAGATCCTGTCTAGGGTCGTCACTCCTAGTAATCTCATACGATATATATTTTGTAGGTTGCTGCAAGGGCTGCCAGGGCTGTTGCTCGCACTCGTTGCACCGCTCCCCCATCACCTTATCAATACAGGCCTACTGTACTCTACTGCTACTGAAGGGTCGTCGCCTCTCGTAGACTCAGAATACGCTCGCGGTCACTACAAAGGGCTGCCAGGGCTGTTGCACGCACTCGTTGCTCCGCTCCCCCATCATCTTATCAATGTAGGCCAACAGCAAGAATATAGTGTCCCATACCACCATAATCTGCTCACGAGTCTGGGTGCTCACTGGTCACTACGGGGAGGTTTGTGGCCCCAGCGTAGGCCGACAGCTCGACCACGGTGTCCCATACCACCATGCCCGGCTCATGAGTCTTCATGGATCAAGGTACCATGGTTAACAGGGTTTACAATGGTAAGTTCAGTACCCTAGGTTCAACCAGTTATGACTCATGCAGGGTGAACATACAACGGCCAGTCGGGTTACTTGACGGGCTCGACTAGCACGATTGCATCTCAAGTTGGACGACATGAAGTGCGTAAAACACTTCGTGTGGCCTAACCACTGCCGCCAACTCTAAAACACGACTCGCGTTCATCGACGCGTCGTTCGTGGCCAAGATAAGCCAACCACGAATTCGCTCGGTTACCGACTGTCTGGACTAAGTATAGTCCCAAACAATCATGGAATCACATCAACATTCATGTAAGAGTAATGGAAATGAAATACAACCATGTGAGCATGTTAACACATGTTATAACGTACAACTTAAGTAAATCATCCTACACATGTCTTTCACACATATAATGAAATTATGCATATAGCCAACATATAGGAAATCCTCTCCATTAGCCTATTAATTGAGAATTCAATCTCAAACTAAATCATAAGGAAATCATCAAGTACATGTTATAGCATACCACTTAAGTGCAACATCAAGCATATGCATTTCATACATATAATGAAATCGTACATATGGCTAACATGTAGGAAATCATTTACATCAGCATATTAATTGATAAATCAATCTCAAATTAATTCATAACACTATTTAATTCAATACATACTAATACAAGCATTTATACAAACACTTACACTACACACTTGAGTCTACATATAGTATGTCGACCCGAAATGCGCATTTAGGCGAATCTCTTTGCCAAACTAATTATGCACGCATTCCTAACATTCTAATGCGACAACAATTCATGTCAATCACATCAGCAAAATATGAATGAAAACAGTACTTCCTACAAATGACTAAAATGCCCTAAATCTCATATTCTTCGTTGATTTACGAAACAGGAAACGGACAGCATGTTGTACATGTCAAACGGCGTTGCCGTCAATAATCTACTATTAAACGACATTGAAAGCTTTGAAAACAGTCAATCAAAGCGTCTAATATCAGCACCTTATCTCTTATAAACGTGTGAATTCGAACGGAGCGTATACGCTTCGTCTACGGCGAATAAAGAACCTAATTTATAAGATCTATGAGTTAACAAGCTATGGAATGAAAGGAATGCTAAATCAGCAACTTCTAGGGTTTTTCTTACCTGAAAATGCGGAGGAATCGCCGGAAAAGTGATCGGAGTGCGTTGCCTAAGCACGTACAGCACGTGGTACAAGTAGCAGGGAATTCTTTCCCAACTTCTCTCACAAACTCTAACCTTTTCTCTCTCCCAATCTAGGGATTTTTACAAATTCGGATGGGAGAGATGAGTGAGGGTTTCAAGCCCTTTTATAGCCTAAAACATGCCCAAAATAGGCTTGGGAATAATGTTTACTTGATGCCTAACCAAATCGGGGCTGTTTCGGTCCAAAAGAGCATTTCTGAAGGTCCCCTGGCCAAATGCGGTCGGACTTAAGCTCATGCATACTGGATCTAGCACGCATCAAGTTTTCAGACTGGTAGGGTTCCCAGATCGCACGTGGCGGTCCAATTTCAGTTCAACGGTCATCGCACCTAGATCAGGTCTACAAATCTCGTGATATGAAATAGAAATTTTTCCTGATCCGAGGGTGTAATTTGGCTGGATTCTGACGGTCAGAACGCTTAATACTGATGCGTCAAGTTGTGTGCCAGATTTGAATTTCAAATTTTCAAATCTACCCTCTTCTCACTCTCTTCACTCCAGGCTCAACGAAATAGCCTCTGAACATCGGTTGGACTTGATTTTCGAAACGATTGTCAAGCCCAGCTAAGCGGTTATAACGGTCTAAGATGGTAGGCATCGGACTTTCGACGCGCGGTCTAAATCCAATACAAAGTTTCAAAGAGGTCCAGAGAACAAACCGGCTTAGAGTTTGATCTGAGGTTATAGAGTGTTATAGGGTCGTTGGTTCCACTCGCTTTGGGTCTTGTAGAACGTATTTAAAGTGATTAGGGACTATTTTCCAGCTACTTTAGCGTCGCGTTAGCTAACTTATGCTTAGTTTCTAAAGGAATTAACCCTAAGTGATTTCTTTGGCTATGGAATTGGGTTCTGAGCGATTTTCCAGGTGTTTTAGTTAACCCATTGCCTAAGGACGTCTAATCCCAGATTGGCCAAAATCTGGGGTGTTACAATCTACCCCCCTTAAAACACAATGTCGTCCCCGACATTGGCGAAGGGCAAGGAGTACTTTTTCTAAGGGAGGTTCAATCCTATTTAATAACCTAACCGTACGTATAACCTAAATCAAATGTTTCGATCCTGAGCCAGTGGGAAAGAGGCTAACCACGCTTCCGCTGCGCCACTCTGATCGAACGGTTGCGTTGACTAACCTAACTGGATTGGACTCAATACATTCTACCCCCCTTAAAACTTGGTTCTACTTAAGGTTCAAGAATCTATGCATCGCTCCGTATATCGAAACGAGGCGCAACTTAGGGGCTATCCTTGACATGAATTAGGGAACAACCTCTCATTACAGTGGTTTTCCTTGCTAATGATGCGTTCTATGGCATTGGTACCTATGATCATAGAGATGAGCCTAATCTCTATTATGGTTAAGGTCAGGGATAGGTATGAGTTAGTGGCAAGATGTCTAATTCTCTACTAGCTTTAAGTCCTCGCATTTTTCAAAGACGAAGCAATAACTTTTGGTTGTATGTGGTCGAGCCAACACGGAAGAAAAGTTGTATAGTGGGTCTGAGCTGGATTCATAGACTTTCTGTCTAGCTAGAACAGAAGATTTATTGTATCAATTCTTAATCCGAGTCCATGCCGATCTTCTGCTTGATCAGAGCATTGGATTTATTGGTAACCACTAGGATTAGGAAGTCGATTCAAACCGCGAATACATCGCTTACATGTAGTTCCTTTATTTCGCATTCCCGAATGCAATAAGCCCTTGGGGAAGGCAATTCTAAGGGGCGTGATAGTACATTCTAAGTTCAATCTGAGGGAGCTTAGGGTCACGATTGTCTAATGGAATTGGATTCTCCTATCGCATCAGATCTTTCACATCTAGGAGTATTAACACAAAGTTCAAAACGCCAAAGGCTTATTGTATAAAATGAAACTACATTCCTAATCCCATGTTGGGATTGGGAGTAGCATGCTAGTCACAATATATGGAACAAAGTTCTACACTTTCTACCCCTGACGTCACTAAACCTAACAACAATAAAACACAGAGATTTCAAAATGGTAATCAAACATTTACAAGACAACATCACAGATGCCTAATTCTACCAAAGGACTCTACCACAGTCCCGACTTACCTTCTTCATCACTGTCGAGGTTAATACTGTCTGTTGCTCACTAGAGCTCTCTCAGCCATAACAGCTTAACAATAACCATGAGAAGTGGATGAAATGCGGAGACATTGTTGCCCAAATGGACAGAATGAAATCTAGGCGTTGTAGAGGGATGCTTCAAGCTCCCCTAGGATGTATTTTCAGAAAGAAACGAAAATGAAAAAGGGGAATGGAGCACCTCACGATTTCAGCTCGATTTGAGGGTTTTTAGAGCTCCGAAAGATGAAATCTTCAAGAGGGAGGGTTGCAAACAGCAATGGAGTGAAGGAGTATGGTCGTTTTCAACAGAGAAGGGATTTGAGAGTGATTTGAAATCACGATTTTTGGAATAGGGCAGCAAAAACGAAAATGGAGCTTGGAATGGGGGCTGTTTGTGAAGGAAGTAGGGTATATAGGGGGTTTCAAGGTGCAAACCATATATGGGGGAGGTGCCCTAGCTGTATTAGGGCATGCGCCTGAATTTCACTGCAAGTGGGCCCACCTGTACGACGATGCATCGCCGGATCGGCGATGGCATCGCCGACCGGTGGTGCATCCGGACGGTGGGACCACATGAGTTAGGTCCCCCATGGTCCAAGGGCCCCAGATATGTATGGTCCCAACCTTGGTTCATTGTATTTTGACGTATATAGGCCCAAACATGTGTTCGGGGATTTCCGGGGCTAATCTGCAATCCCGAATACAAAACTCTATCATGCAGCATATGATTTTGGGGTAGAAGGAGTTAGTACATCCATCTAGACTATTAGTTGTTAAAGAAAGTAAAATTAGAATGGCCTTATGGCCATTTTTCATAAAATTTTACTATTCACTGTAAAATTTTGTGAAAGTATGATTTTATGTTATTTTCATATTAGGATTGATGCCTAACAGAAAAAGGATAAGAAATAATTAAAGATTGGAGTGGTGAGAGGAAGAATTTTGAAGATTTTTGGTGAAACGGGGTTTTTAAGCCCTGACGAATGAATGCTGGGGTTGTGGTTGTCCCACAGCCCAAGGATTCATATTTATGGGTTTAGAATCATTCAATGAACGTCTCAACCCGCTTACCTACAACCTAGGAGCTACTCGGGTCGCTTCACGCGACCCTAGATGCGTTACGGACTCGATCGCGCGATCGATACGAATAGACTTCGCCTATTGGCGAATATGCGATCATATAAGTGTTTCTAGACCCTTCTCGCACCCACCTAAGTCAAAGGAAGCGATAGTGTACGTCGCGTGACCATAACCCAGGCCCGGTTTAATCCAAATCATGCTTTGATACCATTTGTAACATCCCGAAAATCGGGGGGTCGAGCAAAAACCCAACTCTCGAGTTCCAAAATGTTATTTATGCAACATAGATATGTATGATTAAATGTTGTCTGTGATAATGTATTAAACATGAGTGAGATTAAGCTAAAACAGCATATCACGCTCCAGAGACGGTTAAATTTACAAGCGGAAGATTGTGATAGTATGTATAACATATATAAACTGTTGTATGTCTCCAGAGTGTGAACATGTTACCAGGTTATATACATTTATGTATACTTCAAAAGTAAATAAAAATAATATACATGAGTGCTCTGAAAATGTAAAATGACAAGTGTCAAGGTTTCTAATCAACCTCCCTGAAATCCCGTCAATCAGATCACACATAAAGGAGAGATCCTCCTCATCATCATCAAGTCCAGCTCCGCCTCGCAGGCCGCGCCATCATCTGCAATCACAGTAGGGACTGGTGGGTGTCCGGAAACACCATCCCGTAACGTGGGAGTGAGTGATCAACTCAGTGGGATAAGAGAGCAGAGATTAGCATGTTATCAAATCAATCGTGCGAAAATAGTAAAGCAGTAAATCAAACAATCCTAATACTGTTGTTAATGCAATATGACATGACGTGATGTATGCCCTCACCGACGATCTCCCTCATACGGCAACATCTTACGACCGCGGCATGCCACTCCCTAGAGTGCTCCACATCTTCCAGGCACATGCAATGTTATGGTGATATGATTTCTGAGTTGTTATTAGTCCATTCAAACAGTAGTATTGGGAAACTAAGGTACTTCCCTTGTATCAATCCCAACACAGATCCTGTCTAGGGTCGTCACTCCTAGTAATCTCATACGATATATATTTTGTAGGTTGCTGCAAGGGCTGCCAGGGCTGTTGCTCGCACTCGTTGCACCGCTCCCCCATCACCTTATCAATGCCTACTGTACTCTACTGCTACTGAAGGGTCGTCGCCTCCCGTAGACTCAGAATACGCTCGCGTCAGTACAAAGGGCTGCCAGGGCTGTTGCACGCACTCGTTGCTCCGCTCCCCCATCACCTTATCAATGTAGGCCGACAGCAAGAATATAGTGTCCCATACCACCATAATCTGCTCACGAGTCCGGGTGCTCACTGGTCACTACGGGGAGGTTTGTGGCCCCAGCGTAGGCCGACAGCTCGACCACGGTGTTCCATACCACCATGCCCGGCTCATGAGTCTTCATGGATCAAGGTACCATGGTTAATAGGGTTTACAATGGTAAGTTCAGTACCCTAGGTTCAAGCAGTTATGACTCATGTAGGGTGAACATACAACGGTCAGTCGGGTTACTTGACGGGCTCGACTAGCACGATTGCATCTCAAGTTGGACAACATGAAGTGCGTAAAACACTTCGTGTGGCCTAACCACTGCCGCCAACTCCAAAACACGGCTCGCGTTCATCGACGCGTCGTTCGTGGCCAAGATAAGCAACCACGAATTCGCTCGGTTACCGACTGTCTGGACTAAGTATAGTCCCAAACAATCATGGAATCACATCAACATTCATGTAAGAGTAATGGAAATGAAATACAACCATGTGAGCATGTTAACACATGTTATAACGTACAACTTAAGTAAATCATCCTACACATGTCTTTCACACATATAATGAAATTATGTATATAGCCAACATATAGGAAATCCTCTCCATTAGCCTATTAATTGAGAATTCAATCTCAAACTAAATCATAAGAAAATCATCAAGTACATGTTATAGCATACCACTTAAGTGCAACATTAAGCATATGCATTTCATACATATAATAAAATCGTACATATGACTAACATGTAGGAAATCATTTACATCAGTATATTAATTAAGAAATCAATCTCAAATTAATTCATAACACCATTTAATTCAATACATACTAATACAAGCATTTATACAAACACTTACACTACACACTTGAGTCTACATATAGTATGTCGACCCGAAATGCGCATTTAGGCGAATCTCTTCGCCAAACTAATGATGCATGTATTCCTAACATTCTAATGCGACAACAATTCATGTCAATCACATCAGCAAAATATGAATGAAAACAATACTTCCTACAAATGACTAAAATGCCCTAAATCTCATATTCTTCGTTGATTTATGAAACAGGAAATGGACAGCATGTTGTACATGTCAAACGGTGTTGCCGTCAATAATCTACTATTAAACGACATTGAAAGCTTTGGAAACAGTCAATCAAAGCGTCTAATATTCGCACTTTATCTCTTATAAACGTGTGAATTCGAACGGAGCGTATACGCTTCGTCTACGGCGAATAGAGAACCTAATTTACAAGATTTATGAGTTAACAAGATATGGAATGAAAGGAATGCCAAATCAGCAACTTCTAGGGTTTTTCTTACCTGAAAACGAGGAGGAATCGTCGGGAAAGTGATCGGAGTGCGTTGCCTAAGCATGTACAGCACGTGGCACAAGCAGTAGGGAATTCTCTCTCCACCTTCTCTCACAAACTCTAACCTTTTCTCTCTCCCAATCTAGGGATTTTTGCAAATTCCGATGGGAGAGATGAGTGAGGGTTTCAAGCCCTTTTATAGCCTAAAACATGCCCAAAATAGGCTTGGGAACAATGTTTACTTGATGCCTAACCAAATCGGGGCTGTTTCGGTCCAAAAGAGCATTTCTGAAGGTCCCCTGGCCAAATGCGGTCGGACTTAAGCTCATGCATACTGGATCTAGCACGCATCAAGTTTTCAGACCGGTAGGGTTCCCAGATCGCACGTGGCGGTCCAATTTCAGTTCAACGGTCATCGCACCTAGATCAGGTCTACAAATCTCGTGATATGAAATAGAAATTTTTCCTGATCCGAGGGTGTAATTTGGTTGGATTCTGACGGTCAGAACGCTTAATACGGATGTGTCAAGTTGTGTGCCAGATTTGAATTTCAAATTTCCAAATCTACCCTCTTCTCACTCTCTTCACTCCAGGCTCAACGAAATAGCCTCTGAACATCGGTTGGACTTGATTTTCGAAACGATTGTCAAGCCCAGCTAAGCGGTTATAATGGTCTAAGATGGTAGGCATCGGACTTTCGACGCGCGGTCTAGATCCAATACAAAGTTTCAAAGAGGTCCAGAGAACAAACCGGCTTAGAGTTTGATCTGAGGTTATAGAGTGTTATAGGGTCGTTGGTTCCACTCGCTTTGGGTCTTGTAGAACGTATTTAAAGTGATCAGGGACTATTTCCCAGCTACTTTAGCGTTACGCTAGCTAACTTATGCTTAGTTTCTAAAGGAATTAACCCTAAGTGATTTCTTTGGCTATGGAATTGGGTTCTGAGCGATTTTTCAGGTGTTTTAGTTAACCCATTGCCTAAGGACGTCTAATCCCAGATTGGCCAAAATCTGGGGTGTTACAAGAATGGTTATTTTTGGAGTGAAATCGGTGGGGAACACAAGATCTTCTACTCCGCCGTCCATCCTGCATTTAACGGCTGGGATCGTGAAGACGCTTGTATGGTGACAAAATGACACCTAGGCGTTGGTCTTCACTAACTCCTCAGACAAGTGAACGGGTTGGATCATTGAACTGAATGATGAGTGGGGCCCACAACGATCAACCGGCGAAACAGCATCGGACGCTGTTTGAATCTTGGCAGGAGTCGGGTCAGCCCGGCTTTTGACTGGGCTGACCGTCCGGTGCGGCGCGGCTAGTGTGTGTGCTATGCATATGCATCGCATGTGTGGGTCCCATGGTGATGTATTTGAGAAATTCGCTCCATCCAAATATTTTTTTCATCCCATTTAAGGGGTTGAAACCAAATGTGAAGCATATCCAGGTAGCAGGTGGGCCCCACTTGAGGATTTAAGGGGCTGATCTATCCATTGGGCCACTTTTAGAGAGATCCAATGGATGAAACTCGAAGTGTACGGTTAATTTATGGTCTTGAGGCTATCTATGAAGTTTCGAGTCGAACTGATGGTGGGAACCCTGTGATCTTGCACTTTGGACGCGTTTCGGGCCACTTGAGCTTTAGTTTCTCGGTTCTCTTTGATCCCTGGCATGCAAATCTGTCGATCTTAGTCCTTGGAGTCCTTCCCTTGCCTTTGGTGTCATCAGAGCGTTAAATCCATGCTTTAAGCTCCCTTTTTCAGTCCATGCTCGTAAATACACTCTGCACCACAAACACGATTAAAGCGGGCCATTAAACGGTATCATGTTTATAAATCCAGGAAATAAATAGGATTTAATATGCAATATTTGACCCTCAACATGAAGAGAATGGAATTGACCGCAAAGTGATAAAGTGAATGGAATTGATCTCGAAGTGAAGGGAGTTCACCGTGAAGTGAATGGAATTGACCACTAAGTGAATGAAATTCACCGCGATGTGAATGAAGTGAATGGAATTAACTGTGAAGTGAAGAAAATTCATCGCGAAGTGAATGAAATTGACCACAAAGTGAATGGAATTGACCGTGAAGTGAATAAAATTCACCGCGAAGTGAATGGAATTGAGCACGAAGTGAAGGAAATTCACCGCGAAGTGAATGGAATTGACTGTTAAGTGAAGAAAATTCAATGCGAAGTAGATGAATTAAATGAAATTCACCTCGAAGTGAAGGAAATTCACCGTGAATTGAAGGAAATTGACCGCAAATTGAAGTAAATTCACCACGAAGTGAATGAATTTGACCGCAAAGTGAATGTAATTCACCGCGAAGTAGATGAATTGAATGGAATTCACAATGAATTAAAGGAAATTCACCGTGAAGTGAATGTAATTGACCACGAAGTGATGAAGGCAAAACACAACTATCAGCTTGACCCAAAACTTTTGTGGCCCATAAAAAGTTTTTATGGCCATTGATCATTGTTTCCTGTGGTATGGTCCACCTAAAATTTCATTCACTTCACGATGAAGTTCACTCACTTCACGGTGAATTTCAGTCACTTCGTAAGAATGTTGATGGACTTTAATGAGTTACATGATTAACTAGGAAGAATGTTGATATTTCATAGCTAGAATCCTTTCCCTTACCTTTGTGTAATCTATCCCACCCTGATAAGACCAATAAAAGCCAATGATAGAAAGCACCACCCTGTAGTAGAACCCATCGCCAATTTTGACCCCGGGCACGCTTCCGAAGATTGACTTGCCAATGTTCACACACTTGTTCTCTTCCTTGAGAAGCTTATTAGCAGCTAGGTCGATTCGCCTAATGGCTTTCCCTTGTCTACTCTTTGCTCCCCTTGTCACCGTGAATCCAATGAAAGTCACTGCGAAGTGAATGAAATTGACTGCAAAGTGAACGAAATTGATCGCGAAGTGAGTGAAATTGACCGTGAAGTGAATGAAATTCACAGCGAAGTGATTGAAATTGACCACAAGGTGAATGAAATTGATCGCAAAGTTAATGAAATTCACTGCGAACTAATTGAAATTGACTGTAAAGTGAATGAAATTGACTGCAAAGCGAATGAAATTGATCGCAAAGTGAAAGAAATTCACCATGAACTGATTGAAATTGACTGCAAAGTGAATGAAATTGACCTCGAAGTTAATAAAATTCACTGCGAACTGATTGAAATTGACTGCGAATTGAATGAAATTGACCGCGAAGTGAATGAAATTCACTGCGAAGTGAATGAAGTCAATGAAATTAACTGCAAAGTGAATGAAATTCACCGCGAAGTGAATAAAATTTACCGCAAAGTGAATGAAGTAAATGAAATTCACTGCGAAGTGAATGAAATTAACAGTGAACTAATTAAAATTGACCGCGAATTGAATAAAATAGATTTTTGACTATCGACCTGATGGAATCTTGGAAAATAACTAGGTTGGTTGGCTGGCTAGAGTAGCTTCTCCTACCCCAAAATCATATGGGGTACATCAAATAACTTATTCTGGTTTAAGAGATATGCTTCTTAAATGAATAAAAAGAGAGGAAAATATTTTTATGTTATTATATATACATATTTACCTAAATATATATTAGAGAAAATTTAAGGAGAAAAAAGTTCTAAAAAAAAAAAAAGTGCACTAACCGTACGAAGGTAGTGCCGCACTCCATGCACTTTTTGTTTTTGTTTTTATTTTTTGGCTGGTGCAATATCCCACTGTTTTTGTGGATCTTATCATGAGGTATGTGCTCTATCCAAATGGTACATCTATTTGGCGAGCTCCTATTAAGGCTTGAAAAATAAGACAGATCAAACTATCAAATGGACCACAATGTAAAAAGTAGTGGAGGATTGAAGGTCTACAATTGAAACCCTTATAGGGTCACAGAAGTTTTAGAACAATGTCAAATTTGTTTTTCCTCTTCATCCAGGTCTTTATGACCTTATGAATGGATTGGATGGAAAATAAATGTTATGGTGGGCCTTATGAAACTTTTAACGATGAAAATTAACTTTACTGCTGCTATCCGTGGTGTAGTCTAGTTGATCTTTTGATATTATATATATATATATATATATATATATATATATATATATGGTAATGGTCTAAAATGATCTCGATATATGGATGAACATTGTGGATATAATAAATGTATACCACTGTGGAGCCCATTTAACTTTGATCTCTTAGGGCCTGTTTGGCTAGGCAGATCCCACAGTATTAGGAGGGATGGGATCGACAATATCCTGGGATAGGCATGACGAGCCAAACAGATCCGGTGAACTTGTCCTAGGATATGAGCAATCCTATGGATCTGAAGACAATCCACTGACATCACCATCATTACCTTAAAATTGATCCTATCCGTTGGTTGGATGGATTGGAAGGTAAAATCCCAGGATATGCAGGGCATGCCAAATAGACCCAGTGAACTTGTCCCGGGATATAAGCAATCCTATGGATCTTAAGACAATCCACTGACACCACCATCATTACCTTAAAATTGATCCCATCCCTCCTAATACCATGGGATCTGCCCAGCCAAACAGGCCCTTAGGCCAGGCAGATCTACGGTATCAGGAGGGATGAGATCGGCAATATCCTAGTATAGGCATGACGATCCAAACAGATCCGGTGAACTTGTCCTGAGATATGAGCAACCCCATGGATCTTAAGACAATCCACTTACATCACCATCATTTCCTGAAAATTGATCCTATCCGTTGGTTGGATGATTGAAAGGCAAAACCCTGGGATATGCAGGGCGTGCCAAACAAACCCAGTAAACTTGTCCCAGGATATAAGCAATCCCATGGATCTTAAGACAATCCACTGACACCACCATCATTACCTTAAAATTGATCCCATACCTCTAATACCATGGGATCTGCCCGGCCAAACAGGCCCTTAGGATGGGCACGCTGGATGGGATTAGAAGGGATTAGGTGGGATTGGAAGATAGATCCCGGAATTGGCAAGGCATGCCCAAACAGGCATGAGATCGTGATCCTGGGATATAAGAATCCCATGGATCTTAAGACAATCCATTGACATCACCGTCATTACCTTAAATCCCATCTAATCCATCTTAATCTCTTTAAAATTGCCTGGACGTAGGGATTAGAAGGTTTAATCCCGAATTTGGCTGGGCGTGCCCAAACAGACCGGGTATAGCAATCCCGGGATAGGGCAATCCCATGGATCTTAAGGGCCTGTTTGATTTTCATCGTTTCACCTGGAAATGGTAAATACCCAAGAAATGGGTGATTATTACCGTTTCACCTGTTTGAATATTCACGGTGATTTCACTTCTTGAAAACCGGTTCAAAAGTATTCGTGGGCATTTTTGGACCCCATTTTGATGTATATAATATATTTATTCCGTTCATTCATTTTATCACAACATTTTGAGATACTAGAAAAAAAATGAGTTAGATCTAATACTCAACTGGCCTGTACCAAAAGAAACAATGACCACATTAAGTTTTTAATGGTAAGTATTTAATTCACATATTTTTATTGCGTGGTCTACTTAAGCATTGAATATACCTCATTTCTTTGGATTATACCATAAATTTATCTGACATAATGAATGAACAGTATAAATATATGATATGCATCATGGTGGGACCCACAAATATTTTATAATATTTACCATTAAAAGTAACCCACATATCAGTTATGGGAAAGAGGCGGTAACTACGGAGAAAAATAATTGTTATTCTTTTTTTAGGTATTTATGATTCTACTGGAAATCAAATAAACTCAAAAGACAATCCACTAACATCACCATCATTGTCTTGAAATACGTGCAATTCAGTCTAATATCGTCTAAATCTATCCAGCGCCCGCCCTTATGGACCGTTCGTACAACTCGCAGTTCAAGGAGCGTCAGCGCTCGTCTCCGCACGCCAGCCGTTCCGTTTTCGAAAGGAACAGCGGGGTATTTTGGTCCGATAAAAAGTCATCCGTATATTAGGGGCCTAGTCTGGGATATTAAGTGTATACGGCGTGATAACATTTCTGACTTAAACGTGAGGTGTGCAGTAAAAAACCCCCTTTGGTTTCATGCGTGTTTCCTACTTCGCTGCCGCCCATCTCTTCCGATGCTACGATTGCGTAGGGCAGAACACAGCAACCAAGCCCACCTTGACATATGTATTACATCCGCACCGTCCATCTAATTTTCCCGGATAATTCTAGGGAATCAGCTCAAAAATGACGCAAATTCAAATCTCAAGTGTACCACGCCAAAGAAAGAAGTAGAGACATTGATTCCGGTCGTTGAAACCATCCTAGGACCCACCATAATGTTTATTTATCATCCAATCTGTTAAGGTCAAACGGATCTCGATGAATGAAAAACACGGCTAAGATCTAAAAATTCGATCAGTTGGTTTACGCCTTTCCGATCTTTTGGCCTAAAATCAGGGTATTTCACACCTCAGGTGAAATGGACGGCTACAAAAATTATTTCAACAGAACAGTTTATACATTGTGGCCCACCACAGGAGTGAAGAATATCTGGGCATTACTCTTGGGTATCACAGGCGTTTATACATTGGTACGTGTGCTTGCATGACTGTGGATGTGTAGGGCTCCAAACGTGTGTGGAACTAGCTAACCTCAAGCTAAAAAGGAAACCGGCTAACCGGATAACCCCGGTTGTTGTGTACCGGACTCCTTTACAACAGCTGCTGTAGAAAGCAACTACATAACCACAGCTCTGTGGGGTGCGTTAGGTTGTTTGTGTGAAATCCACTCCCTTCATCAGGTTAGTAGCATTATTTTCACTGTACATATCAAAAGTAATATGTATCAATAGCTCAAGTGGACCACAACAGGGGAAAAAGAAAAATAACGCCAAAGACTTCATATTTCATGCAGTGAGACCTAAACGAGGCTGATTTCTGGAGCGTCCACTGGAATCAATGGTTGGATGGTATATAAAGTCTATCGATAGGTCCCACGGACCATCTGGAGAGTTTGGATGGGAGGTGCGACTGACGTGGGTCACCACCAACAACAACGCAATAGCACGTGGGAGGACAGACCAAAGAAGTGTACATCGGCACTTGTGTGAGATCCGTGCCGTGCATCATGTGACTGTCCACGAAACCGGGTTGGTGGGCCCATATGGGAGGGGCCACGCATGCATGTTGTAACGGCCGTTGGTGCTTCTGAATTCAGCCAATAATCACAACCTGTCCGAGATCCGGTCGTGTCATTAGGTTGGACGGTTGTGATCATTAGCTGTGTCAGGAGTTTTCGTTGAAGTCTCCTTTTCCTTCAACGCTGGGTTTGGGTTTCTCTTTACTTTCCACTCCCTATTGATTCCATATCTAGCAGAGAGAGAGATATTTCCTCCCATTAGGAGTTTTGGTTGAAGTTTACTTTTCCTTTGAATACATTCGCATTTCTCTTCACCTCTCACTCTCTCTATTAATTCCAACTCTGTTGTAGAGAGAGATTTCTCATTCGGAGTTTTGGTTGAAGTTTCCTTAATTTCCATTGAATACCGGGCTTGGGTTTCTCTTCTCTTATCACTCTCTCTATTAATTCCATCTCTAGCATTGAGAGAGATTTCTCTAACCTATAGCTTAAACCAACCCCCACACCCTGATCATGTTTCCCGATGAGGAATTTCTAGGAAAAAGCATCTACCGGATCTCGCTTTCCGATGTGGAATTAATACAAAAACTCTCCAAAGCTATTGTTAATGGTTTTGATATAGACGGTCCGATTGGTGTATATGATATCTACAATCGCCGCCCAGAACTGCTTCCACGTGAGTGAGAGCTGTTTCGGTCCTTGGATTTGTTCTAGCGTTTTCTTCTTTTGGCGTCTTTTTTCTTTCTTTTCTTTCTATATGTATCTTTGCTTTCTCTAGCTGGTTTGGATGCTCTATCATATTGGATTGCAATATTTAATCTTCTGATAAAGCAGTCATCACCAAATTGTAATTTCATTCACTTGTGCTTCTTTTCTCAATTCACTTGTGTTTATTTTCTCAATTCACTTGTGTTGTTTCCTTTTACTAATCTCATTGATTATATATATGTAGTGTGATAAAATTGAAAATGCTTGATAGTTATTGATCATTTATTATTTATCTTTTTTAGCGATGTTAGATCTCTCTTTTTAAAAATTAAAAAAAAATAAAAATTCCCTTGATATATGTGCTTGCTAGTGAATATTTCTTTGAATCTCTCTCCCTCTTTTTTTTTTTGTAAATTTTAATTAGACTGAATTGTTCTTGACTTCTAGGCGATTCCTGGATTGGGAAGGAAGAGGACTTGTATTACTATGTGAAACCAAAATTCAAGGAATCAAGTATAGATCGCTCTGTGGAAAATGGTTATGGTTGTTGGAAGTCAACTGGAGAAGTGGTAGCGATAAAACACAAAGATCTAGTCATCGGGTATAAGCATACATTTAATTTTCGGATTGGGAAAAATAGAAGAGAAACAAATTGGATGATGGAGGAGTATCGGGTTGCTTCTCAAACTTCATCAATGGATCTAAAAAGATTGGTTGAGGGTGGTAAATGTATGAAGGTAAGAAAATACTGAAATATTTAATTCAACCTTTGTTGGTTTTTACTCTCTTAAGTTGATATTGTGTTTGCTCTTCATAATCTTCAAATATAGCTTAATCCATATCACTAAGGAATCCTTTCTTTGCATGTTGTTAGTCTCTGCTATTGGCTTTTATGACCATCTCTCATCCACCTCTTCTTGTAGTGAAATTTTACGAATGCAAACCTCTGCAATTCACTTGGAATTTGGGAATCTTGGGATGAAAACGTTGATGATTTCACCCGATTTACCAAACAGACACCGAATCTAGTGTAATGAGGAGGAGGGGGGAGATTACCTACAAATATGCTATGGGAAAACCTTTAATTTCCATTTCTTCCATTTGAGTCTATTTTTTTTATTTTTTTTTCAGTTTATTTACTAATTCGAGTTTACATATTTGCAGGCTACTGAATTTTTTCTATCTAAGATTTATGAGAGAACTTCTGAAGAAACTTTGACGAGATCCAAGCGGACGAGATGAATGGCTCGTGGGACATTAGTGCCGAGGATTTGTAAGCCTACTTTCTGCGTGGCTAGCTTTCTCTCGGTCCAAGCATCCAAACCGTACGATTTGTTGGCCCCTCCTTGGAGTGGAACTTAGCCTAGAAACTCGATTGAACGGTTGATCCTATTTGTCTGACTATTGGGGAGTGGGACTAGGAGTCCGGAACCTCTGTTTGCCACAAGCAGTAAAATTCTGCTCTATTGCATTGTGATTGGGTCACATCAGGTGTTTGATGATGTGGTCCAATTACATTGCAACAAGCAGGATCTGGATTCTGGGACTTAACCTAGAAACAAACGGAGAATTAGAGATACAGCCGACGATCACGTTCAAATAACTAATGGGGTCCTTTAAGGCTGTCAATGGGCAGGCCCTGGGGTACGTCTGGGCCCAGATTTTGAACTATTTTGGGCCGGGCTCCCAGGCTGGCCTATTTTAAAACTTATAATTTTAAAGCCCGAGCCCGGCCCATCGAAATACATGGCTTAGCGGGTGCACTCACAAGAGTTTCAACACTATGGTCATGGTTCAAGTACCCATTGTGGTGTGTGTGGATGTGAGGGTGTGTGCCAAACTCCTATTCATCAGACAATTAGGATCATCAGATTAATGTAATTTTCGGCAAAACCATATTAACAGTAGGGCTGCAGGCAGTGATTGTTTATAGGGTTGAAGGTGGATGTGGCTGTTTATGGGGTTGAAGGTGGACAATGAAATATTAGTTGGATTAATGGATCTTATTTTATTATTTTATTTTATTTTATTTTTTCTTGTTGTTTGATTTCCTTTCTTACCATGAACGGATCAAGTACGCCCCAGCATCACCCAAAACTATGTAGGCCTTCCCAAGGGGCCCACTTTGATGTATGCATCCTATATCTATGCCATCCATCCATTTTTTAAGTATCATTTTAGTGCATGAACCCAAAAATAAAGCAGATCCAACTCTCAGGTGAGTCATTACTTCTAAGAAAGAGTGGTGATCGAATGCCCCACCTTTAAAAGTTTCCTTGGGCCCACAAAATGTTTCCGTAATATTTATTTTCCATCCAAACTATTGATATGGTCACACAATCTTACACAAATATCGGCATGATCCAAAAGTTTTGTGACCTATCAGAGGTTTTTATTGATCAGTCACTACTATTTCTTATGGTATGGTCCACCTGTGATTTTGATCTATTTCATATTTGGGATCATGCTCTAAAATGATCTTAAAAAACAGAGAGATGGACGGCATGAATATAGAATAACATCAAGGTGGTCCCCATGATAAAGGCAGCTAATCGGCTCCGGGCACTGATTGGGTACTATCCCCACTAGGACCTAGCTAGAGACGGGCGGCCCAGTCAGGGACTCTGTGGAGTCCACCGTGATGTATATATTTGCAAGATCGTCTCAGGGCATGAACCAAAAAAGAAGGATGGAAGGCTCACACATTGATACATGTTCTTGATAACCATTCACTTTGTCGACCCATGAAAAAGACGCAGCCTGATAATTGGATAGATCCAAAGCCCATTAGCCTCATATTATGAAATAAACTCCGTTAGGACCGACTTAAGCTGGAGATGAGTGTTGGGCCAAATGTCGGGTCCAATCAATTGATGATTAGGATGACTTGTAGGTTCCATTAATAAGCCAACTTAGTTATTAGAGTGGTGGGTCCATTAGCCATAAGATCCACTTAAATTAAAAATTGGGTCCATTCGATTTATGATTCGGGATGACATGGTTTATGACTTTAATCACATGGACGATGTGGATTATGACTAATGCGTGGCGTGGACAACTATATTCTGGACCAAACTGTCTCATTTTCTTTTGGTGAATCAGCTGCGGTTATAGCGATCTTGTTAACTATGCATCCTGCTACGAGGAGAGTTGTCTGTATACTAATGAAAGTTTCATACTTGATATGCAGTCGGTGAGGAATTGTGATAATCCAAAAATTAGATTGATTGAATAATCCTAATCTTTAATTCTTGCACACTTGCTTGTTGAAATTGGGCCATTGGATATTTTTTATTTTTATCGGTCAAAGAAAGGATTACCAATCCTATGGTCAGATGACCCAAGACAGTTAAATTCAACTTAGAATATCATGTAAGCTCTTTCTAAATTTCTGTGTGTATGATCATCCATGATGCTCTGTCAAATTTCTGTGTATGATCATCCATGATGCTCTGTCAAAGTATCCAGGATTTTCCCATTAGATAGACTGTCGGTATAGCCGTTTCTTCTTAGAAATATCTTTGGTTGCTTTTAATAAAGTTGCGTGTTGCGTACGGTTTTAGTTTTTATTTTTATTTTTTTATTATATATATAAAAAACACAATTTGACATCGGTTGCTTTTAGGTAAGTTGTGTTTTTAATATAAAAAAAATTGGGAACGGATTAGGTGAGACCCTCCACCACCCTGCACTCAGTCAAGATGGTGCGACCTTCAATGTTGGGGACCAATTTGAGGTATGTATTCTGTTTCCACACTGTCCATCCGTTTTTTCATATCATTTTAGGTTATCATCCCAAAAATTAAGCAGATCCAATTATTAGGTTGAACATACCATAGGTAACAGTAATGATTGATCATTAATGGGCCACAAATGTTTTGAATCAAGCTGATTTTTTTATTTTTTTATTTTTCATTCATCTAGGCTTATGTGACCTTATCAATAGATTGGATGTAAAATAAACACTACCAAAATATTAAGATGCGTCCTAAGAAGTTTTTAATGATAGGGAGTTTAATCACCACTGTTTCCTATGGTGTGATTCACTTGATTATTTGATCTATTTCATTTTTGTGATAATGACCTAAAATCATATATAAAAATAGAAGGCATGGATATATGATATATACATCAAGGTGGGAACCATTGTAAGGGCCTCACCTCTTGGGTGAGGTTGGGTTGAACCATCCTGGGTGAGCCTGCTCGTAGCTAATACACTCTTATAAAAAATTTATATGATGGGGGTTGCTTTCAGTAAGCCAATATGCATGGGAGAAAAAATGTTTATTTTATTTTGTAGATGAGATTATATTTATTTAGATACAAAATAGCCCTTGTCATCAAGAATTGAAAACATTTGGAAAGCCCGTGTCATTTCACACATTTAAAACTACTGTTCATTTATTGTACTTACTGGTAATCGTTTATGCTTTTCAAATGTTTTATTCGTCAATCTTTCAAAATTTTATCCGTGAAAAACCCACAGTTAAAAGAGAGCTTTGTTTGATGGTTGATGCTACCTAAGATACACTTTGACTCAAAGGATGATAAATTAACGGTTTTCGATTAAAATGGTGTATGGCTTGTTAGAAAGCTTAATAAATTAACTTTCTAAAGAGCACAGCATCACTTAAATCCAAGGTACAATGAGGGAAATTTAGTATGTTGTACAAAAGTTGTGTGGTATTAATTTTGCAATGTTGGGAGCCTTGCACAAAACCTTAGGATCTAGTCCTCTAGAACAAATCAGAATTATGGAATAACAATGCAATGAAATAAATTAAAGCAACAATCACACACCACACAAGAGATTTTTACATGGAAAACCTTCAAAGAGGTAAAAAACCACGGGACCTCGTCTAGATCAACAATCTACTATGAAAGCAGAATGTTACAACTGATCACAAGCACACCTTTCTATGATCAAACATTCATCACTCACGTAGGAGTAGATAAACAATAAGAGAATAAAGAAAAAACAGAGGGATCTCACCGATCACGAGGACGTAGAAGCGCTGAGACGACGGCTCCCTTTCACAAGCTTCCTCTCTATCTTTTCTTCCACTCTCTCACCCTAAACCCTTTAGCAAAACCCTTGCAAAGCCTTTAGGAAACCCTCTTGTATTTTTCTCATCACCTAGAAAAACCCTAGAGAACCCTTTTAATAGTTTTAGGAAACTCCTTTCCGCATCCCGGTTGCGAGGACTCAAATTTGCAGTTTTCTGCAAAAACTGCGTAACGTAGGACCTGGAAATTCTAAGATTGGTCCTAGCCACCTACGACTGGTCGTAGCTCATCCACGACTGGTCGTAAACCGCGGAGAAAATTAGCAACAACTCGCTGGACTTTGAGTCGTGTTAGGGCTCGAACCCACGACCGGTCGAGCGCCTTCCACGACCGGTCGAGCAGCGTGATGAAACCCTTCGAAATTTCAACCACTACACCGTCTCTCCTCTGAACTGAGGAGGAAAACCCCATCATCGTGATCATGACTGGAATAACTTAAATTAGTTTTTTCTCACTACAGTGACTTTAAAGTATGATTTTTTCTAACATGATAAAACTGCCACCAATTAATGCAGTTACTTAAAAGAACAATTAAATAGGTACCAAAATATAAATATTATTAATAAGGTGTTATTATAAAAGAAAGTGACTTTTATCTCATAATTCTTCAAAAAAATTAATTTTCCTGCAAAATGCCTTTAAATCTTATATTTATCAAATAATGTTTCCCACTACATAGGTCAAGATTAAAAGACGTTTCTACCCATTCTCGGTTACAACCAAATATTGCCAGCCAAACTTGTCAGGCTGCATGGGATGGACCCATTGCCAAAATTCACTCCTACCATCTTGTGTGTGACTCATTTTTAAAGAAAGTGCTCAAAGCTAAGTTATATCTTTGATTTAAGTGGAACACACAGTTGAAAACAGTGTATAGGGTGATGCCTATCCTCTAAACTCTTTCCCTTGGTGTGGCCAACCTGAGTAATAGATTATCCTGATTTATTGGACCTGGTTCTAAATGTTTTTTTAACATCTAATGATTTGAGTACTGGATGTCACATGATAATTATGGTGGGCCTTGTAAAAACTCAATGAATGACATTTATATCTCAACCGTTTCTTTTCGTTTGGCCCATCTGAACCACGGGTTGGCCTGACTTTCAAGACTCAGGCCCATTGTAGAATTATACATTTAATAGTCAGAATAGATTTCGGGTACACAGTTATGTTTGGCTTGGGTGGCCGTCCTCCTGCATATGTTTTTATTTTTTAATACAGGAAACAGATTGCTTGCAGCACCCGCTGTAGGGATATCGGTATGGCACCACAGGGCCCAAGCTCTGTGGAGCCCACCATGCTGCATATGTTTTATGTAGGCTGTCTATTCATTTTTCTAACTTATTTTAGAACACGAGCCCAAAAATGTTACAGATCTAAAATTATAAGTGGACCGCACAACAACAAATAATGGCAATTGAATGCTTACCGTTGAAAACTTACTAGGTGATTAATCGAGCTCATATTTGTGTTTTTCCCTTCTTCCATGTCTATGTGACCTTATGAATAGGTTGGATGGCAAATAAAACATCACAATGGACCATCAGAAGACTTCAACGTCCCAGTGTTTTCAGTGGGCCTAGGAAGGTTTCAAAGGTGGGCTTTTAACTCCCACTGTTTTCTGTGGTGTCCTTCACTTGAACTTTGGATCCTCATTATTTTTGGGTCATGCCGTCAATTGAGTTGGAAAAATGGGGTGAATTTAGTGGATAAAACACATGCATCATGGCTTTACCCCAGCATCATGGCTTAGCGCATATTGCAATAGGATCCGCTTCCAAAAACCTCGTCAAACAGCCAGAGTGGGATGCCTGTCATTATTTTCAAGGCCCACCATATGTGTATATGAAATCCACTCTGACCATTACGTATTTTATCACACATTAGTCCTATGTCCAGAAAATCAGGCTGACTTTTATTTAGATGGGCCACGCCAAAGAAAAGAGTTGATAGACGTCCACTTGAATTTCTACGGAGCCCCACCCTGGTGATTATGTGAAATCCACTCGAATCATTATATACAAGGTCCAAGATTTTGGACAATCAGTGATTTAGGTGGGACCCATGGAGGGATGTAGTTTGGAGGGTGGGCATTTCCCTGTACACTTTTTCTAACTGTATAGTCCACTTGAATAATGGATGAGGTTAGTTTTTAACACCTATTCTTAAAATTTGGTTACACCACCGGTGATCAAATTAGATATGAGAAACACATGACGTTAGGACCCATTTAGTACGGTTTTCGTCATATGGTTGGCGTTCATCGCCACTGTTTTCTGTGGTGTGGTCCACTGGAGATTTGGATTTGCCTCATTTTTGGACTCATACTTTAAAATGATTTGGCAAATTAGATGGATGGCGTGCATTAATCCATATATTATAATGGCCCACATACAACTTACGATTGGGTTGTGAACATGGACTCTAAAACTGAAATGCCAATTCAACAATATTCTCTGTTGAGGTGCTTGTTTGATCCAGTTTGATCCAAACCATCTATCTGGGGGGTAGTACTGAGATGGTAGTCGGTACCAAGATGTCCCAACGCCTAATGTAGGCCAACTGACTGATGGGCATTCAATCAGAGGTTGTAAGCAGAACTAACCAGCCATAAACGAGAAACCGAAAAGAAAAGAAAATAAAGAAGTCCAGACGCACTGCTATGATGATACAGCAATGCGTCCTAGACTTTATTCAGTGGGGAGGCAATGGGCTCCGTTTGGGCCGGGCCGGGCCAGGCCGGGCCAGGCTAGTCGTGAACCCGCCCAGAGACATAAGATTGAAGACTTGACCACGGCATGGGCCGGCCTAGAACAGAAGGCCCAACATTTAGCCCACAAATTTGGTTGAGCTCAGGCATATCCTGGCTCAGCCCAAAATTGTTAAAATCCCTATTTGCCACTCGAATTTCCTAATGTATTCATTGATCAAGTGGGCCACACATGACAAAGAAGTAGACAAATCGCTGGTCTACATTCAAGATGCATGGGTTGCCTAATCAAGTGTTAGAGCAGCATATACCAGGTTAGTGATGGGTGGCCTAAAATTACTTTGAGCACAAACATAGCTTGGAAAATTGATATGGATGCAGGGAGTGGAGAAGTCACAGATGGTCGTGGAAATGGAGGTTTTAAATATGTTTGATGCAAAGGGGAGAGGGAATCAGTTGATGGAGATGCAGATGGGAATTCAGAAGGCATTGGAGAACCCATAGTCCATACAAATCTCCATAGCTGCTAAGCGTATCAAGGATAATTTAAGTGGCCAAAGGTTCATCCTCATCTTGGAAGATATTTGGGAAAGCTTTGATTTGCAAGAGATGGGAGTTCCAGTCACAGCCCTTGCCACCACCAGTGGCAGCAAAGTCAAAATCACCACTGAATCCCATGAAGTTTGTTCTGAAATGGGAGGGCAGCATCTAGTCATGCAACATCTGTTTCAAAGAATGGTGTCCCTCAACTAAGGGATTCTTCTCTGCTTAAATTACCCCTGCTTGCTCATATTATTCTTCTCTTCTTGAACTATTGTATTTCTCTTTTATTTGTGTTACGATGTGGTAGAAAGTATAGGGTGTTCCACTGGAATTGAATGATTTAGTCTTACTGGCTTCGAATTATGAATTTCATGAAGAAATTGGATGTATTGCTCATTTAAGAAAGGTAAACAAGTACCAGATTTGTATGGCAAATCATGCTTGCAGCAGTAAGCAGGACTCAATTTTTTTTGTCCCTTTCATTTTCCTGATAGACTGGGTTCACTTGTCTTTCGTGTTAGATGATTTTTGTTGTGGGGCCTTGCTATTTCGTATGAATTTATTGGGTTTTTCAGGTTTCATTTATGTTCCTCTAGATGTAATTTTCTATTATATCAATGAAATTATAGATGGTAGTGTCCCAACAATTAAAAAAACAAGCCATAAGCTAATGAGCTCAACCCAACGCATGGATTGGAATGAAACTTGGGCCAGGCTTATCCCAATCCCGACTGGTCCAACCCAATTGTTCCATGGTGGGGATCTTTAATTCTTTATCAACGCTGTTAATCATGTTTATCCAATCCAGAGAAACAGGCATAGTTGGATACAAGTTTGGGTTGTTGAGTTCAGGTAGGCCTGGAAATTAGGTCCCAGCACATGCCCGATTTTCAATCTTAACCAGTGAGCTATGGAAATGAGCTTTGGTAGGCTCACCAGCCAAATACTCACTCCACCAAAGCTGGACTCTTATATACCTTGTGATGTTATCAGCCATGCTTGTCACACTGGTTATGGCTCATACAGTGAAGGACAACCCAAAGAAGTACGACACATGAGGCAGTATAATGGTTTCTCTAATTTGTAGATATTAGATAGTATGCGTAAAGAAGCATCCACAAGGATGTGATTTTTTCCTTATTGACTGCAGTTTCAACACTATGTTTAGACAAATCCATTGTTGGAAGGGTCAGAGTTTATCTAGTGTGAGATTCTGAAGCATGTACAAAGTGCTGGTTCTGATAGTGCAGCTGTCCTTGCAGAACAAAATCATAGGAAACGGTGGACAATTGCAGTGAGTTTGTCAATGAGATTCCAAAAAGGCATAGATTTGGATTTGCTCAACAACCAGAGGATTAGCAGTGTGACGAAGGTCTGTTATGTTGAAAATCTCTGGATACTATTGTGGGAAATAAGATAAACAATATTATTGGGGAATTTTCAAAATATAGGCAATTTTGAATCACTCATATTTTTTCGGGATAATAATGTAAAAATTATCAGACGTTAGGAATTTTGACAAATTAGGATTTTACCAAATAAAGTCCCTGTGAACCAAAGGGCCGAGAAGTGAAAGTAGTAAAGTGAAAATTTGTGGGCGCATGTGATATTTTTTTGATATCCAATCCGTCCAATAGATGTAATCCGCTATGATGTTGAGAAGAACAATGCTGTAATTTTTTTTTTTAAAAATACACTATTTAAAAACATCAAAATACATGTAATAACCCATCTGGTGATTCAATCAACAATATTTTTGATCCGTGTGATCATTGATTAGTCGTAGATGTTTGATAGGCTTGGATGTCAGATGCATACAATGCGGGGCACAAAATTTACTTACTGTATTACCTTTTAAAGAAAGTTGGGTAATTTCCATTCTAAAAAAGAACAAGCCTTTCTGTAAAAATACCAAATTATATAACTAGTTTGTTGTTAAAATTTTAAACTATTTATTAATTTATAATATTTTTTTTTAAAAAAAAATTAGTAAGATTTTCACAACAATATCGTGAGAAAACATCAAAATTCGAAATCCTCTTACCCTAAAATTTTTGGAGAATGAGATTTGCCACTATGAATAACTATAAATGGCCTGTGGCCAATCTTAAATGCACCCAAACTAGAAGATGGTGACCATCTTCTGTACAAAATGAGGATTGCAGTGGTAAGGACGAGGATCGCTTGCAAGGCTGCGACCGATGGGAAGCTAAGTGGGCCCATCATGATATTTTTGAGAAATCCACCCCATCCAACCCTTTATACTGATCATGCTAGGACATGGGATAAAAAATGATGCAAATCCAAAACTCAAGTGGGCCCAGACAGAGCATTAATGAATGTCCACTGTTGAAAATTTGTGGGGCCACTGAAGTTTTGGATCAGGCTAAGTTTTTATGTTTTCAGTTCATCCAAGTAGGAATGGCCTTACAAAAAGTATGGATGAGATATAAACATCACGGTGGACAAGGGCGGTTTCATGGGCAGGCATATACCTACCATCAGTTTCTTGTGGTACGGCATACTAAGAGTTTTCAATTTGCATCATTTTCAGGCCCGTATAATATCATGGTATGGCAAAATGGATGGACAGGTTGGGTTTTCTACAAATGTCAGGGTGGGCCTCACCTGCCTTCTCATATGTAGTTTGATTTTTTGGACTTGGGCCTAACGTGGAATGATGTAGGGATGAGGTAGGGATGAGGTCGATCACCATCTTTCTCAAGGATAACCAGTTGAAGCTTCTCTGGAGTCCTCATAGAGACCTCTTGAATTTATGAGGAAAAAGCAAGAAAATAGAAATAGTATTCATGAAAATTTGTAAAATAATTAATTGATAAATGAAATAAACGAGTGTACAACACTTTAAATAAGGGTTACCAAAATTAGTAAGAAATTTAAGAATTAAATTATAACTAAAATTCTTTAAAATTCGTATATTAAATTTACTATTTATAGTAAGTGTCCTATGTAATTTAACCATGATTAACAAATTCGGCGTGGGTAACCTGGCATAGTCAGGTTGGATGGCTAAAGTAACTTGTCCTACTCCAAAATCACCTATGGTAGTTCGAGTAACTCATTTCGGTTTACAAGATATGCCTCTTTTTAGGTTATGATGGTCTTGACAATTTCTGCCTTTGATCGGGCCTTCTCTGATCCATCTTGGACATGAAAATGTCTGTGGCCCACTCTACATCATGGAATTACTCATCTAATAAAAGGAATGGATTTCAAATACAGGTCAGGGTGTCATGAGTATGCATAAATAAAAATTCCTTTCTTAACATAGTTTCCGAAAAACTCAAATATATATAGAAAGGGAAATCTTGTCTTAGAGACCGATGCCCACCCTTATGTGTATTCGAAGTCCACTCCTACCATCAGCTATGTAATCCCATATTAAGCCTACTACCATAAAATTAGATTGACTTATGATTTAAATGGACCACACTAGAGAAACAATTGAAGAGGGACGTCCATCACTGATTTTTTTTTATAGGGACCATCAAGATGGTTATGTGAAATCTACTTAAACCATTAGATGCAAAGAAAAAAAATTAAATAAATCAGGCTTTAGGCCTAAAATTTAGGACAATTCATGATTCAGGGGTGTGAAAGTGAGAGAAAGTTTGGAGTGTAGGCATTAGTATGTACATTGTTTTCAATCATATGGCCTTTGAGACCTGTGTCTATCATTTCCTTCACTTCGCGGTCAATTTCATTCACTTCGAGGTCAATTCCATTTACTTCGGAGTGAATTTCCTTCACTTCGCGACCAATTTCATTCACTTCATGGTGAATTTCATTCACTTCGCTGTTAATTTCCTTCACTTCGCAGCTAATTCTATTCACTTCGCGGTCAATTCCATTTACTTCGTGGTCAATTTCAATGGCTAAAGTTCTGGCTAGGTTATAATCTGTAGCCATAGGGAACTCCGCTTTCAGAAATCACATATCTGATAAAGCAGGGCATTTGACTACGGTTATAATTTGTAGCCATAGGGAACACAGCTTTCAGCATTCACACTCATGATAAAGCAGGGACATTTTGGTCAGGGATATTTTGGTCCAGTAAATGTGCATCCATACAATAGGGGAGTATTCTTGTAAATCAAGTATGGGAAGATTTAGTAAGGTGCGTGGCTCATATGTGAGTTGTACATCAGAAAAAATCTCTTTTATAATTATAGACCCACGAGTTTGATTAGTAGTTGTTACAAAATTCACGGTGGGCCATGGAACTTTGTGACGTCAACACACAATACGAGTTGGACTTCCTTTGGCTAGTGACGCTGCCACTGGCCAGGTGGCTAGTGATCGTTGCTGTCTTCCCACTGTATGTATTTTATCCACGCCCTTTATCCATTTTCTAAGATCATTTTATGGCTTGATCCAAAGTGATGAAGATCTAAATCTAAGGTGGACCACACCACAGTAAAACAACAGCAATTGAGTTTTCACCAATAAAAATCTCCTGATGCCTACTGTAATGTTTATTTCACATTTAACCCATTAATTAGGTCATTCGGATCTTGACCAAGGAAAAAAATAAAAATCAATTGATCTAAAACTTTCGTAGCTCTTGAGAAGTTTTTAATGGTCAGCATTCTTTGAATACTATTTCCTTGGATATGCTCCATTTCACATCTTGGATCGACATCATTTTCAATCTCATATCAGAAAATTATCTAAAAAAATGGATGGACGGCATGGGTGAAACACAAATATCATGGTGGGCTCAAAGAGCACCGACCACTAGCCAATTTGCATTCACAGGGGTGGGCGCAAATCTCGCAATCCAGTTGCATTAAGCTGTTTGAAAGAAATTTCCATTCTTATCTTTAATTAAAAAAGAAACTATGAAATGATAAAATGTGCCTGTGGAATTCACTCTAAACATGCATGATTCCAACTTAAATGTCGAAAAAATCAGTCTTGTCTGTGATTAAGATGGACTACGTTAAAGCAAGATGTTGGATGATAAGTCCACTGTAGATTTTTTATAATGCCCGGGTGATGATTATCTGAAAATTCATTGAAACCATTACATGCCACACAAAAATGTAATGGTTTCAGGGCAATCTGTGATTTAGTTGGGCTACGAGTAAAATAGTTTGTAGAGTGGTGTTACCCGTATGCTTTTTTCAATCGTTTGCTACATACGAATCATGGATTGAAATGATTTATAAGCCCAGCAGCTAAAATTGTCACACAGCTGGTAGTCCATGTAAAATTCAGAAACACAATTACCGTAGGGTTCACATGGCTTCATAGCTTGATTTCAGTTCTCAATGGATTCTCCCACAGGGAGTCATGGTTTTTAGCCATATTGGATTATATGAAAGGAAAAAAATACACTTTCCACCTCTTCTCTGTGCAGTGGTAGGAATGCTTTTCTAAATATGCAATTTCAAATGATCCTCTCCTTAATGTCACGCATTATTAGGGATTTTTAATTTTCTGATAAAAACTTTCTATTAAAATTTAATTAGGAGTTTTTATCCGAAAATTCTTCCGATCACATTATATTGGAAAATATCTTTATATTACTCATATTGTACGGATAAAGAGTGAAAAACCTAATTTATCCTTCCAAATGATAAATGCATAGCCAAAATCCAGCCGTATTGGAAAGTCAATTAAGCTTTAGAAAAAAACAAAGGTGAGCCTAACTAAATGCAGTTTGATTTTTTGGACCACACTAGAAGAAACAATTGAAGAGAGACGTCCATCATTGGTTTTTTTTTTTTTTTTTCCTCTCTTAGGGACCATCATGATGATCACGTGAAATCTACTTAAACCGTTAGATGCCATGAAAAAAAATAATCAGGCTTTAGGCCTAAAATTTAGGACAATCCGTGATTCAGGTGGGCAAAAGTGAGGAAAAGAGTTTAGAGTGTAGGCATTAGTATGTACATTGTTTTCAATCATATGGTCTACCTAAATGGTGTATGGAGCTGGTCTTTGAGACCTACATCTAAAATTAGTTCACAAAAGTGGTAATCAAATTGGATTTGAGAAACATATCCTCATAGGGTACATTTGACTACCTCAACCAAGCAGGATTTTACGGGGCTTTTGGTTCTATTGTTCATATAAGAAGTGAAAAGTAATAATAGAAAATGAGACTAGTAAACTAGTAAAATGTCTTAGATCATGTAATAGGGAAGAATATTGTGATAAGAGGTTTGAGGAGTATTGTGCAGCAAATGGAATCAAACATCAGAAAACGATTCTAGGGATACCGCAACAGAACGTATGGCTAAGCACATTAATAGGACCATCCTTGAGCACGCCAGGAGTATGGGGTTACATGCACGATTGCCTAAGACGTTTTGGGCAGATGCTGTAAATATGGACGCATATCTCATCAATAGAAGTCCCTCAGCACCATTGTGTTGGGGGCCTTGCACAAAACCTTAGGATCTAGCCCCTCGAACAAACCAGAATTATGTGATAATAATGCAATGAAAACAATCAAAAAAACAATCACACAGCACACAAGAGATTTTTACGTGGAAAACCCTCAAAGAGGTAAAAACCACGGGACCTCGTCCAGATCAACAATCCACTATGAAAGCAGAACGTTTACAATCTTCGTCACTCACGCAGGAGCGGATAAACAATAAGAGAATAAAAACAAAACTGAGAGATCTCACTGATCACGAGGACGTAGAAGCGCTGAGACGACGACTCCCTTCCACAAGCTTCCTCTCTCTCTTTTCTCTCACTCTCTCACCCTAAACCCTTTAGGAAACCCTCTTGTATTTTTCTCATTCATAGAAAAACCCTAGACAACCCTAGGAACCCCTTTTTATAGTTTTAGGAAACTCCTTTCCGCATCCCTGTTGTGAAAGGACTCAAATCCGCAATTTTCTGCAAAAAACTGCGAAAACCTAGGACTGGTCCTAGCTCACCTAAGACTGGTCGTATACCACCTACGATTGATCGTAGCTCACCCAAGACTGGTCGTAGACGGAGGAGAAAATTAGCAACAACTCGCTGGACTTTGAGTCGTGCTAGGGCTCGAACCCACGACTGGTCGAGCGCCTCCCACGACCGGTCGAGCAGCGCGATGAAATACTCCAATTCTTCACCCGTTGCTCCATCTCTCCTCTGATTTGAGGAGGAAAATTCCATCAAATCTCTCCATTTTTGACTCAGGAAGAATTCACCTTCTTCAAGCCAGCCAGGTTTCTACAAACCTCAAACTTGCCTTTGAGCAAAGCCTTGGTCATCATGTCTGACCCATTATCGTTCATGTGGACTTTCTCAAGCTGTAACACTTTCTGTTCCAAAGTATCCCTGATCCAGTGATACCGAATCTCTATGTGCTTCGACTTGGAGTGCTGACTTGGATTCTTGCTCAAGTGTATAGCACTCTGACTATCGCAATAGACCATGTGCTCCTCCAGCTTCAGGCTAAGTTCCTGTAGGAATCTCTTCATCCAAAGCATCTCTTTACATGCCTCTGTGACTGCAATGTACTCGGCCTCTGTCGTCGACAATGCTACGACCTTCTGTAGCTTGCTCTGCCAAGAAACTGCTCCTCCTACAAATGTAAACATGAACCCCGATGTAGACTTCCTGGAGTTTATGTCGCCTACCATATCTGCATCTGTGTAGCCCTTTAGCACAGATTTACCGTCACCATAGCATAGGCTCAACCTAGATGAGCCTCTTAGATACCGCAGTATCCATTTCACCGCTGCCCAATATTCTTTATCAGGATTGGCAAGATACCGGCTGACAACACCAACCGCATATGCTATGTCTGGGCGTGTACACACCATAGCATACATCAAACTTCCTACAACTGACGCGTAGCGTATCTTCTGCATCTCTTCCACCTCTGCCTTCGTCTTGGGACACTGCCTGTCTCTCAATGTGAAGTGACCATCCAGTTGAGTACTGACCGGCTTCGCTGCATTCATATTGAACCGCTTTAGGATTTTCTCAATATATTGCTCTTGTGACAGCCAAAGCTTCCTGCTGCTTCTGTCACGGGTTATCTTCATTCCTAGGATCTGTTTAGCCGAGCCTAAGTCTTTCATCGCAAAAGACTTGTTCAACTCTTGTTTCAGCCTGTCGATCTTTTTGATGTCTTTTCCCATGATGAGCATGTCATCAACATATAAGAGCAGAACTATGAAATCACCATCTGAGAACTTGCGCGTGAACACATAGTGGTCCGACTCCATTATGTCATACCCATGCTGTAATATAAACGAATCAAACTTCTTGTACCATTGCCGTGGAGCTTGTTTCAGCCCATACAAGCTCTTCCTCAACCTACACACCATATGTTCCTTGCCCTTGACTTCGAACCCTTCTAGTTGGTGCATGTAGATCTCTTCTTCCAGGTCACCATGGAGAAAGACAGTTTTAACCTCCAACTGCTCTATCTCCAAATCCATGCTAGCTTCCAACCCAAGCAACACCCGTATGGATGTCATCTTCACCACTGGTGAGAATATCTCCTCGAAGTCTATGCCTTTCCTCTGACCGAACCCTTTTACCACAAGTCTGGCCTTAAACCTCGTCTGTGAATTCTTCTACTCAACCTTCTTTCTAAACACCCACTTGTTGCTTAGAGCTTTCTTGCCCTTAGACAGTCTCACCATGTCATAGGTGTGGTTCTTATGCAAGGATTCCATCTCCTCTTGCATAGCTTTCAACCACTCCTCCTTATGCTCGTCGGCTAGGGCTTCAGAATAGTCTTCTGACTCTCTCCCATCAGTCAGCATAATGTACTCATGCGGCGAGTACCTCTTGGACGACTGTCTGTCCCTAGATGACCTCCTCACCTGTGGCTCAACAGGAGGATAAAGTGGGGGCTGCTCCCCCGGTCCATCTTCTGTAGGAACCCCCTCGTCCGCTGCACCTCGCTGTACTCCCCCGTCATCAGTCACCACGGGAGGAATAACCAGATCCATGTCCTCTACCTCACTTGAACTAGGCTGGTTCTTCTCTGGCTTACCAATGTCTTCAATACACTGATCTTCAAAGAAAACCACATCTCTACTCCTGACGAGCTTCTTCTCGGTCGGATCCCATAATCTGTAACCGAACTTTTCATCACCGTATCCTAGGAACACACACTGCCTGATTTTCATATCGGGTTTGGACCTCTCGTCCCTTGGTACGTGAACAGATGCCCTGCATCCAAACACCCTTAGATGACTGTACGATGGATCATGTCCAGTCCATACCTTCTCAGGTACTTCTCCATTCAATGGGGCTGATGGAGACCTGTTTATCAAATACACCGTTGTGTGCATTGCTTCTCCCCAGAACCTCTTGGGCAATTTCGTATGGGATAACATACATCTGATTCTCTCAACAATGGTGCGATTCATTCGCTCAGCTACACCATTATGCTGGAGGGTCTTGGAAACCGTTTGTTCATGTCGTATACCCAGGGACTTGCAGTACTAATGAAAGTCGCCGATGTATTCACTACCATTATCAGCGCGGATGCACTTCAATGATCTACCTGTCTCTCTCTCGACCATAGCGTGAAACAACTTAAACACACCAATGACTTCGTCCTTGGATTTCAAAGCATAAGCTCAAACCCTCCTAGATGCATCATCTATAAAAGTAACAAAATACAATGCCCCACCCAAGGTTTTTGTCCTCATAGGACCACACACATCAGAATAAACCAAATCTAATGCATGCACTTTATTAACATGAGAAACAGTTTTAACAAATGAAACTCTATGTTGTTTCCCTGATAAACAATCAAGACAGGTTTTGAGAGGTATACCTATCACGTCTGGAAGGAGCCGCTTCCTCGCTAGTAGCTGAAGCCCTTTTTCACTCAAGTGGCCTAGATGCCTGTGCCACATGTCTATAACTAAATCTTCTACTGCGTTCAACCCACCCTTGCATACACTGACACTTGCCTTGTACAGGGTGCAACACTTCTTTCCTTTGGCTGCGATCAACGAACCTTTGATGAGCTTCCAGCGCTCACCAGCAAATCGGCTTTCATAGTCATCATCATCTAACATTCTCGTCGACATCAAGTTGAGGCGAAGGTCTGGGATATGCCTCACATCCTTAAGAACCAATGTGCAGCCCACATCGGTCTTCACACAAATATCACCGACTCCCACGATCTTCGATACACCAGAATTTCCTATCTTCACGGTCCCATAGTCACCTGACTTGTAGCTTGTGAAGAAATCCCTGCATGGAGTCACATAAAAAGAAGCTCCTGAGTCAATCACCAAGTTGGTATCCTGACTCGTAGCCGTGAGACATACATCGTGATCTGTGAAAAGAATAATAACAACGTCGCCATCTGAAGTGACCGCAGTAGAATCAGATTCATCTTCCTTCTCCTTTCCTTTTCCTTTATTGTCGTTTTTAACCTTTCGACATTCATGCTTATAGTGGCCCTTCTTGCCACAATTCCAGCAGTCAATATCTTTTCTGTTACTCGACTTACCTCTTGATCTCGGGCCTTCCCGCCGTTCCTATTCTTTCCTCTCCCCCGTTCCTGTGTCACAAGTGCCTCTTGCTGAGTAGACCCCTGAGACTTTCTCCTTGTCTCTTCATTGAAGAGACAGCTAGTAACCTGTTTCATGGATATCTTTCCGTCTGGCGCGGAGTTACTTAGAGACACCACCAATGTCTCCCAACTGTCAGGCAATGAACTAAGAAATAGTAAAGCCTGCAATTCATTATCCAGGACCATCTTCATAGAGGAGAGTTGGTTCACTATATTGCTGACCTCATTCATGTTCTCGGCCACAGAACCACCATCCTTGAACTTGAGATTCACAAGTCGCCTTATCAGAAAATTTTTATTACCGGCTGTCTTCCTCTCATACAGCCCTTGTAGTTTCAGTCATAGGCTTGCGGCTGAGTTTTTCGTAGACACATGGTGGAACACAGAATCATCCAGCCATTGTCTAATAAACCCCACCGCCTTTCAATCCAACTTCTTCCAATCTTCATCAGTCATATCCTTGGATTTTGCTGATATGTCTAAAATTGGAGAATATAGATCCTTGCAATAAAGCAAGTCCTCCATTTTAGCCTTCCATATGGTCCAGTTAGAACCATTGAGGCTGATCATCCTTGATGAGCCACCTTCCAAAATTCCAAACCGATCCTTCCCGTTCAATGAACTTAAGCTTTGATACCACTTTGTTGGAGGCCTTGCAAGAAACCTTAGGATCTAGCCCCTCGAACAAACCAGAATTATGGGATAATAATGCAATGAAAACAATCAAAGCAATAATCACACACCACACAAGAGATTTTTACGTGGAAAACCCTCAAAGAGGTAAAAACCACGGGACCTCGTCCAGATCAACAATCCACTATGAAAGCAGAACGTTTACAACCTTCGTCACTCACGCAGGAGCGGATAAACAATAAGAGAATAAAAAGAAAACTGAGAGATCTCACCGATCACGAGGACGTAAAAGCGCTGAGACGACTGCTCCCTTCCACAAGCTTCCTCTCTCTCTTTTCTCTCACTCTCTCACCCTAAACCCTTTAGCAAAATCCTTGCAAAGCCTTTAGAAAATCCTCTTGTATTTTTCTCATTCATAGAAAAACCCTAAGAATCCCTTTTTATAGTTTTAGGAAACTCCTTTCCGCATCCCTATTGCGAAAGGACTCAAATCCGCAATTTTCTGCAAAAAACTGCGTAACTTAGTACTGGTCCTGAAAATTTCAGGACTGGTCCTAGCCGCCTAGGACTGGTCGTAGCTCACCTACGACTGGTCGTAGACCTCCTCCGACTGGTCGTAGCTCACCCAGGACTGGTCGTAGACGGAGGAGAAAATTAGCAACAACTCGCTGGGCTTTGAGTCGTGCTAGGGTTCGAACCCATGACCGGTCGAGCGCCTCCCACGAGCAGCGCGATGAAATACTCCAATTTTTCACCCGTTGCTCCATCTCTCCTCTGATCTGAGGAGGAAAATCCCATCACATTGAATGGTGGGCTACTAGAAGAAACGTGAACTGGAAAAGAAGTGAACCTTGCACATCTCAAAGTGTTAGATTGTACTTCATATGTTCACATTGATATAGAGCACAAAAACAAGCTAGATGCGAAGTTTAAGAAGTACACGTTTATAGGCTACGGGCAGCATAATTATGGTTACAGGTTTTAGGATACAGAGAATCGAAAAATCATCAAAAGCAAGGACGTGGTCTTCAATGAAAAAATGGTGCATAAAGACAGTTCGCAGCAAAATAAGGCCGATGAGAAAGAATAAGTTAGAAGAGTTACCGAATACGGGTGTTATAGTGCCACAGGATGAGCATGCACAAGAGCATGATGAGGCAGAGCCGAAGACACCGATCGTGAGGAGATCTACTCAGGAGAGGAGATCCACAGTCTGATACTCACCCTCCTTACATTAGCTACTGCTGACAGATAATGGTGAATCAAAGTGTTTTGAAGAGGCATTACAGTTAGATACACGGGTTAAGTGGGAGTAGGTCATGGATGATGAAATGAACTCTCTTGAGTCAAATCATATATGTGAACTGGTCACTCTACTTAAGGGTAAAAAAGCTCTTCATAAAAAGTGAGTTTACAGACTGAAGGAGGAGCATGATGGTTCGAAATGGTACAAGGCCAGATGGTCGTGAAAGGATTTCAACAAAAGGCAGGAATCGACTTCACTGAAATATTTTCACCAGTGGTGAAAATGTCTATGATTCGTATAGTCTTGAGTATAGTGGCTACAAAGGACTTATTGATGTAGGACATGAAAATTAAATATGATATGCGAGATTTTAGGCTTAAGATCACGTTAGTTCATAAACAATTACACAAATTTTATATCCCACATGAAAGTCTAAACATTCAATTAAAGGGAATCTATGCGAGTCCAGGCCTACACATGATAGGGCTGGATCAATAAAAATTATGATCCAAACGATACTTAAAGATAATAAATAATCATCCACACATGCATAGTAATTAGTCTCTAATCCAAGGGATTCAAAAATTCCAATTCAGGGAACCCTAGGGTAAGAAAATTGGTAAATAACTTAAGGAAAATGTAATCTAGGGGTAGGATTCATGAAAAACGGCTATAAGAGGATAAAAGAGAATAAAAACCTGAGCCAAAAGACGATCCCACATGTGAATAGCAACAATGGCCCAGACGGACGTGCGTGTAATCCTGGCCGCACGTGTGTGGGGCTTACTATTCAGAAAAATGTCACCTTGGCCTTGGTCGGCTAGGGATGGACTCCAAAAATCCTAAATTTTAACTTGATCCAATGTACGGTTTGTGCGTGGTGCTCCGCCGAAGTTTCAGCCCTTCTGTAGGGCCAAATTCTAAAATTCTGATGTGGGGAGGAGAATTGTTGTAATAAATGATTGATTTAGATAATAAGGTGAGATAAGAAGAAGGGATGGTAAAAGATGGGTAGTAGAGATAACGATGGATGAGAGAGAATCGGGATGATGTGGCTTCGCACCACGATAGTTAACCCTTCGATGAAGGGAGGGCTTCACACCCAATTAGGTTTCACAACTCAAAGAGTAGAAAAACGTAAAATTTTTATTAATCTTCAATCAATCAAAATAATTATAAGGGGTGCCTATTTATAGAAAAAATCATATACCCCAAAACTCGCGCCATGTGCGCAACCTATTACTTGACAATGAAGTAAACTAAAATAAAAACCAAACAAAATCTAAAACGTTCATAATATTCTAAATAATAACAATAAGCAAAACCTAAAATATGAAATCAATCCGACTATAGGGTCATGATCATGAGATTCCATGATGGGCTTTTCTTGATTATCGGGCCTACTCTGTTGAACAAAAATTATCTTTTAGCATGGGGGCCCTCCCTGGACATCGTCATCGATCCAGATCGACAGTGGGGCCCTCCTTCGTATGTACATGCGTAGAGGGCGGCGTGCGTGCGCGTGATGTCCCCATCAATTCTCCCCGGCTGGGAAGATTTCGCCACTGGCGAAATAAAACTCCTGAACCGCTTCAGGATGTCAGGATCAAGTTTCTGAAGCTCCTCCTAGTGAGCCACGTGCTATCTAAAGTTAAGTATAACTTCCATTTAACCAGGTACTTCTGAAACTTGCGGTCCGATGTTGAAACTATCTGATAGTCCAGGATATCCTCTATTTCCTCTCTGGGTGTGTGAAGGTTAGGTATGAGATGGAGAGACTGAGAAGAAATGTCAAGAAGAATAGGTATGGGAGGTAAAGACTGGAAAAATGGGTTGAGACGGGTGGGTATGGGAGGTAGAGGCTGGGAAAATGGTTCGGGACTGGTAGGTATGAGACATAGAGGCTGGAAAAATGGGTCTGGAAGGATAAGTATGAGAGGTAGAGGATGAGAAAATAGGTCAGAATGGGTAGGTATGGAATATAGAGGCTGAAAAAATGGGTCAGAAAGGGTAGGTATGAGAGGTAGAGGCTGGGAAGAGAGGTTAGGAAGAGTGGGTATGGGAGGTAAAGGCTGGGAAGAAAGGTCAAGAAGAGTAGGTATGAGAGATAGAGGCTGAGAAAATGGGTAGGGAATGGGCTATGGTTCAAGGGATAAATATGGAGAATCATGATGGGTGGGCGAAGGGCCGGACGAAGTATCAGTGGTCTCCTGAAAAGTAGCTAGATCATCCACATCGAATGTGAAACTAATTCCCATGGAAGGTGGAAGATCTATCTCATACACATTGAGACCGTTTCTTTTTATAATTTTGAAGGGTCCAGCGCTACGCACGTGTAACTTACGAACGGCCCTCGGAGGGTACCGATTGGGGCTAATGCGGACCATCACGGAGTCCCCAATATTGAATCCTTTGAAACATTTATGCTGGTTTGCAGAAAATGTGCAATGTTCATTACTAGTCATGATCTTCTGTCTGATTTCTTGATGCCATAAATGAATGTGATGCACAAAAGACTGCAGACTTTGACAGCCTATGAGACAGTGATATAGGGACATGATCAATAGGTTTCCTAGGTTTATACCCAGTAACGACTTCACGAGGACTTAGACCTATGGACCTATTAACAGAACTATTCAACGTAAACTCGGTTGTAGGTATTACGGTGTCCCATGTTCTGGTGTGCTCTATATCCCTCTTAGGAGAAGACTCATCTGATAGATCATCAGGAAAGATATCACGTAATTCATCCATTACCGGAATAGCCTCAGTGGGTAACTCTACACTAGCCTCTAGTGCACTCTCTTCAGCCACAAGGCCGCACATGTTATACCCCTTAAAATAGTGGTCTTGATGTCTCTCATGGGGTAGGTGAACAAGTGCACACCCATAATTGATTCCTTGACTTCCTTAACCAACTTCATTCATTGGTCTATCCTTCCGGCCACCTGCTTGAGATTGGACATCTACCATAATGGTGGGGTTTGTCCTACCGATAGTCTTTAGTCGGGTAATGCGTACATCAAGCTGTTCACAGCATTGGTCCATTTCCAAGCGCTTAATTATAGACTCCACCTTACGAAATATCTTGTTTAATGACTCTTGCAATTGTTCCATGTTTAGTATAAGGTGTCAACCAAAATTCAACAATATAGTTGTCAAAATATAAGGGTTTTTTTTTTAAGGAAATAACCTAGTTTCTAAAAATGAAAAAGGTAAGTTTCTGAAAACAAATTAGAAAAGTTTATAAACAAGCAACCTAGTTTCTAAAAACGAAAAAAGGAAAGTTTCTAAAAAACAAATTAGGAAAGTTTCTAAAAAAAAGCAACCTAGTTTCTAAAAAAAAAAAAAGAAAGTTTTTAAAAACAAATTAGGAAAGTTTTTTTTTTTTTTAAAAAGGAAAGTTTCTAAAAAATAACCTAGTTTCTAAAAAAGGAAAAAGGAAAGTTTCTAAAAATAGAAAATAAGCTAGTTTCTAAAGAAGAAAAAGGAAAGTAAACTAGTGTCTATAAAAATAAATAAATAAATAAATAAAAGGGAAAGGAAATTAGTTTCTAAAAAATTAGTTTCTAAAAAAAGAAAAGGAAAGTTTCTAAACATAGAAATAGAAAGCTAAGTTAATTTCTAAAATAATTCAAATAAGGGGATAACAGAAATTTTCAGCAGCTTATGTTAGGGTTTATGGACCTCTAAATAGCCATATATGATGAGAATTGATGCGTAATGGACATAAACAACCAAACCGTAAACATGTAATGAATTCCCCTACAAGAACCCTAGGCACTGATACCAAATTTGATGCAGGACATGAAAATTAAATATGATATGCGAGATTTCAGGCTTAAGATCACGTTAGTTCATAAACAATTACACAAATTTCATATCCCACACGAAAGTCTAAACATTCAATTAAGGGGAATCTATGCGGGTCCAGGCTTACATATGATAGGGCTGGATCAATAAAAATTATGAACTAAACGATACTCAAAGATCAGAAATAATCATCCACACATGCATAGTAATCAGTCCATAATCCAAGGGATTCAAAAATTTCAATTCGAGGAACCCTAAGGTAAGAAAACTGGCAAATAACTTAGGGAAAACGTAATTTAAGGCTAGGATTCATGAAAAACGGCTATCAGATGATAAAAGAAGATAAAAACCTGAGTCAAAAGACGATCCTGCGTGTGGACAACAATAATGGCCTAGACGGACGTGCGTGTGATCCCAGCCACCCGTATATGGGGCCCACCTTGGCCCTAGTCGGCCAGGGATGGACTCCAAACTCCTCAAATTTCAGCTCGATCTGATGTACGGTTTGTGCGTGGTACTCCACCGAAGTTTCAGCCCTCCTGTAGGGCCAGATTCTGAAATTCTGATGTGGGGAGGAGAATTGCTGCAATAAATAATTGATTCAAAATGTAGATGATGGGGTGAGATGAGAAGAAGGGATGGTAAAAGAAGGGTAATAGATATGACGGTCGATGGGGGCAAATCGGAATAGATGTGGCTTCGCACCATGGTAGTTAACATTTTGATAAAGGGAGGGCTTCGCACCCAATTAGGCTTCAGAATTCAAAGAGTAGGAAAATATAAAATTTTTATTAATCTTCAATCAATCAAATGAACTACAAGGGGTGCCTATTTATAAGAAAAATCTTATACCCCAAAACTCACGCCATGTGCGCAACCTATTACTTGGCAATGAAGTAAACTAAAATAAAAATCAAACAAAGAAATCTAAAGCATTCATAATGTTCTAAATAATAACAATAAGCAAAACCTAAAATATGAAATCAATCCAACTAGCGGGACATGATCATGAGATCTCATGATGGGCTTTTCTTAATTATCGGGCCCACCCTTTTGAACAAAAACTCCGTCTTCTGACATGGGGGCCCTCCCTGGATGCCATCATCAATCCATATCGACGGTGGGGCCCTCCTTCTGCGTACATGCGTAGGGGGCAGCGTGCGTGCGCGTGATGTCCTCATCACTTACATCTAGAGTAGCTAGATGTTTAGACATCTTTTCTTCATAGGGACCTTAATGAAGAGATATACATGCATTAGCCGACAGGATACATAGCACTAGGACAGGAGAACACGGTGTATAGACTGAAGAAAAATCTATATGGCCTGAAGCAGGCCCCGAGGCAATCGTACAAGAAGTTCGACAGTTTCATGTCGGAAAATGATTTTAGGAGATATCATGCAGACCACTGTTGATATTTGAAGAAGTTTGATACGTCGTACATCATCCTTCTTTTGTACGTTGATGATATGCTTGTAGTCGGATCAAGCATAAAAGACATCTCAGATCTCAAAAGACAACTGTCTGGAGAATTTGTCATGAAGGATTTAGGAGCTGCAAAATAAATCCTTAACATGAAGATAAAGCATGACAGGGAAAATAAGAAACTAGTTTTGTCATAGGCAGAGTACATAGTTAAGGTACTTGATCGATTCAATATGGGAGGTGTTAAGCCGGTTAACACTCCATTGGCAAATCATTTCAAGCTTTCTAAAGAGCAAAGTGTAAAAATGCAGGAGGAATGAGACTACATGGCCAAAGTCTCATACGCGTCAGCTATTGGGAGCCTCATGTATGCTATGGTGAGCATAAGGCTAGATATTGCTCAAGCAGTGAGAGTTGTTAGCAGGTTCATGAACAACCCCGGGAAGAAACATTGGAAAGCTTTGAAATGAATCCTCAGATATCTGGTAGGTACTGTGGATGTAGGGTTGTGTTATGACGGATCAGAAATCAAGCTACAAGGCTACATAGAATCAGATTTGGAAGGAGATATTGATAACAGAAGAAGCACTATAGGTTATGTCTTTACTTTGGGTAGTGCTGCAGTCAGTTGGGTTTCTCAGTTACAGAAGATAGTATCTATCGGTATAACAGAAGTAAAATATGTTATAGCTACAAAAGCGTGCAAAGAGATGGTATAGACGCAAGGTTTAATGGAAGAGTTGGATAAGAAGCAAGCAAATTGCAAGCTATATAATGATAGTCAAAATGTAATACACTTGGCTAAGAATTCAGTCTTTTATTTAAGGACCAAGCAAATTGACATCAGATATCACTTCATACGTTCGTTACTGGAAGATGAATCAGTTACTCTAGAGAAGATTCATACAAGTGAGAATCTTACAGATATACTGACCAAGGCGGTCACATGGGAAAAGCTGAAGTTTTGTTCAGCTTTGATTGGTCTTCAAGCTTGAAGACGGGGAGGTGGTGTACTCCGTTTGAAGAAGACAAAAGCTTATAGTGGTGTGTCTCCAAGTGAAAGATTGTTGAGATGTGGAGCTACAGGGTTGTTGTTACTCTGTCAATGACATCGACCAGTTCGATGACATCGAAGACGGTCGATGTCATCGAGTATTTTCAAAAAATTTCCCCCCTAGTCATTGGATAGTTTTGGTCCTTTTTCGATGACATCGAAGGTTTCTCAATATCTTTAATGGTTTCGCGTAGAGTTTCTACTGAAACTCAGACTTTGTGATTTTTATTTCCTATTCCAATTCTACTTCTTTCTAAACTTATATAAAGGGGTGTATACGGGATTGGGGTGTATTTCAAGGTATTCCAAGTAATTCTAAGGTATTTTAAATTATTCTAAGGCATGGGATTGCAAAAGGCTTAGGGTTTTCTATACATCCAAGGGAGAAAATGACTATCTCTATGCATGGGAGCCTCGAGAAGTTTAGTACATTGCTTGTAATCTCATTTTCTTCATAATGAAAGTTTGCACTCATGGTTTTTTACCCTTGTTGGGGTTTTTCCACGTATATCTTATCTTATGCTTTGCTTGGTATGCTTTGATTCTATTTCCAAATTATATTTCTTCCTGTTTATCGTTTTGTGGGTGAGACTTGAGATTGGATCTCGGTTCACTGGTGTTGTTTAGGGGTGCACACGGTTCAGTTCAATCCGATTCTTGGGTGAAATCGGAACCGAACCGTTCCCTACGGTTCCAAGATTTTCAGAACCGAAACCGAACCGTTAGCACCCTATAACCGAACCGGAACCGGATCATGAAAACCGGTTTGATTTCGGATCGGTTCCACAATTCTGGGCTTTTTATAATCCGACCCAATTACATGTTCTATTTTATAATTTAGCCCATGTCCATTCGTGTTGTGATCCACTTGATGAATGGTTTAAATATTGTATATGGTGTGAAAAATTACATTTAGGAAAACAAGCAAAGGTTGCATTGTAAATCATAAATCATGAGTTAAATATACAACTAAAATATATTATAAACTCACGATTCTAGGTTTGGTTCCACAGATCGGATCCACGGTTCAAATCATGGTTCAATTTGGTTCTATATACCCCCAAACTGGAACCAAACCGAACTAAACAGTTCTTTAATTTTTAAAACTGGAAACGAAACTAGTGCACTATAGAAACAGACCAAACCAGACCGTTTGGTCGGTTCCAGTCTAGTTCCATGATTTTACCGATTTGATGTGTACCCCTAAGGTTGTTGGCGTGCTACGTAACAACATGATAATCCAACGATCAAATCTTGTGATCCAACGATCAGAAACGGTTGAAATTAATAGTCAACGGTCAGAAACATTTTTCAAAAGTTTTGAACCATTGTTAGCCACCTAACAACAGTCCACTCCTTGATGCCTATAAAAACTGGACCATTACGGTCCAAAACCAATCATCTCAACACCATCTCTCACATCAAATACTTCAGATCTCCTTTATAGAATATTGTGAACATTTTCATTGTCTGATTCTGCCAGAATAAATCTACTGTGTTAAACTGTTCCTAAGTGGAATCATCGTGATTGCTGCACGCCGAATCCAGACGGGCTTGTCCTATCCTAAAAACAATTCGCTTGTAACACATCAACAATTGATAAGGGGACGAATCACGCTTTAAGGACCACAATCTTATGCATAGTGATCCAATGATTTGTTATCTTTCGAAAAGAATAAAAGTTTTTTTACGAGAAGAGTCAATTGACCGTGCAAGGGCTGTAAGAAACCCTCGACTGTCTTATGGATGCGCTGATTCCGTCCCAAGCCCAAGTCAATGATCAACCATCCGTAGTTGTTGTACAACACAACCCTTATTTCTGTAGTGCACTACCAGTGATAAATCGTAGAGCTACACCAGATAATTCGATCTCTAGACCTTGATAAAGGCTTTGCTTGATGACCAATCTATAGAGGCGATCATTTAGATTGTGTTAAAAGACACTACCGATGTGTAACGCCCGTGAAAAATCCATACTTGGGCTCGAGTACCAACTCGACCCGAATTTGCGTAGAATTCATTCCTTTGGAAAATTTGACTAGGTTAGCTAGTGCAACGTTAGAATAGCTGGGAAATGGTCCCTGATCACTTTAAATACGTTCTACAAGGCCCGAAGCGAGTGGAACTAAGGGTGCTATAATGCTCTAAAGCCTCGGATCAAACTCTAAGCCGGTTTGTTCTCTGGACCACTTTGAATCTTTGTATTGGATCTAGACCGCACGTTGAGAGTCCGATACCTCCTATCTTAGACCGTTAGGACCGTCTAGCTGGGCTTGATACTCATTCCAAAAATCAAGTCAAACCGATTATCACAGGCTATTTCATTGAGCCCGGACCGAAGAGAGTGTGAATAGGGACATAGTTGGAATTTCAAATTCAAATCTGGCACACAAATTTGACGCATCAGTATTAAGCATTCTGACCGTCAGAATACAGCCAAATTACACCCTTGGATCAGGAAAAATATCTATTATATATCACGGGACTTATAGGCCTGATCTTGGTGCGGTGACCGTTAAACTGAAACTGGGCCGCCACGTGCGATCTGGGAACCCAACCGGTCTGAAAACTGGATGTATGCTAGATCTAGTATGCATGAGCTTAAGTCCGACCGCATTTGGCCTGGGGACCTCCAGAAATGCCCTTTTTGGACCGAAACGGCCCCGATTTGGTTAGGCACCAAGTAAACATTGTTCCCAAGTCTATTTTGGAAATGTTTTAGGCTATAAAAGGGGTTGAAACCCTCACTCCTCTCTCCCATCCGAATTTGAGAGAAGACCTAGCTTGGGAGAGAGAAAAAGAGTGAGAGATTGTGAGAGAGTGAGAGAGTTCTTCCCGCCGCTTGTGCTACGTGTTGCACACGCTTAAGCAACACTCCTCTACCGCTTTCCCGGCGATTCCACCGCAATCCTAGGTAAGTAAAAACCCTAACTAGTTGGTGATTTGAGTTTTTCTTGTTTCCATAGCGATGTAGCTTATGGATCTTATGTATTAGACTCCTTACTCGCCGTAGACGAAGCATATACACTCCGCTTCAATTCCCGAGTCTACAAGACACTAGGTGAGGATTTTAGACGCTTTGATTGACGGTTCCCAATGCTTTCAATGTCGTTTAATAGTAGATTCTTGACGGCATCGCCGTTTGACATGTACAAAATGCTCTCCGTTTCCCGTTTCGTAAGCTAACGAAGAATATGAGATTTAGGGCATTTTAGTCATTTGTAGGAAGTACTGTTTGCATTCATATTTTGTTGATGTGATTGACATGGTTTGTTGTCGCATTAGGAAGTTAGGAATGCGTGCATAATTAGTTTGGCGAAGAGATTCGCCTAGTTGCACACTTTGGGTCGACATGCTATATGTAGACCTAAGTGTGTAGTGCATGTGTTTGTATAAATGCTTGTATTAGTATGTATTGAATTAAATGATGTTATTTGATACTTTGTGATTGATTTTTCAATTATTATACCGACCTAAATGATTTTCTACATGTTGACAAAATGCATGATTTCATTACATGCATGGAATGTGTGTGCTTGAGGATTTGCTTAAGTTGAATATGCATGGGAAGTATGCCTTGAAGATTTGCTTAAGTTGAATGTCTTAACATGTGCTAACATGCTCACATGATGTATTTCAATTCCAATACCATTTTATAGTGTTAATGTAATTCCATAGATGTGTGGGACTTGACTTAGTCCAGGCAGTCGGTAACCGAGCGAATTCGTGGCTGACTGGTCATAGCCACGAACGACGCGTCGATGAATGTGATTCGTGTTGAGAGTTGGCGGCAGTGGTTAGGCCACGCGAAGTGTTTTACGCACTTCATGTCGTTCAATTCGAGATGCGATCGCGCTAGTCGAGCCCGTCAAGTAACCCGACTGGCCGATGTTTGTTCACCTTGTATGAATCATAACTGCTTGAACCTAGGGTACTGAACTTACCATTGTAAACCCTATTAACCGTGGTACCTTGATCCACGAAGACTCATGAGCCGGGCATGGTGGTATGGGACACCGTGGTCGAGCTGTCGGCCTACGCTGGGGCCACAAACCTCCCCGTAGTGACCAGTGAGCACCTAGACTCGTGAGCAGATTATGGTGGTATGGGACACTATATTCTAGCTGTCGGCCTACACTGATCAGGCGACGAGCCCTTTGTAGTGACCGCGAGCGTATTCTGAGTTCACGGGAGGCGACGACCCTTCCGTGCAGTAGAGTACAGTAGGCCTGTATTGATAAGGTGATGGGGGAGCGGTGCAACGAGTGCGAGCAACAGCCCTGGCAGCCCTTGCAGTGACCTACGAAATGTACATCGTATGAGATTACTAGGAGTGACGACCCTAGACAGGATCCGTGTTGGGATTGATACAAGGGAGGTACCTTAGTTTCCCAATCCTGCTGTTTGAATGGACTAATAACAACTTGGTAATCATATCACCATAGCATTGCATGTGCCTGGAAGATGTGGAGCACTCTAGGGAGTGTGGCATGCCGCGGTCGTAAGATGTTGCCGTATGAGGGTGATCGTCGGTGAGGGCATACATCACGTCATATCATCTTGCATTAACAACAGTATTAGGACTTGTCTGATTTACTGCTTTACTATTATCGCGTGACTGAATTGTGAACATGCTAATCTTTGCTCTATGATTCCACTGAGTTGATCACTCACTCCCACGTTACGGGATGGTGTTTGCAACACCCACCAGACCCTGTTGTAGTTGCAGGTGACGATGAGATCCAGGAGGTGGAGCTAGATGATGACGAGGACCAGGATGAGTTCTCGTATATGCAGTATCATGACGGCTTCCCGTAGGTGACCTGGATCGAGGGGACATCAGTGGGACTTTCCTTTTTGAACATTATTCTTTTGTTATGTACATGTATATGAGACTCAGAGATGTAGTCATACTTTGGAGACAGTTGAGATTACTTTGTTTTTCCATACAGTGATATATATCTTGTTTAGTCTTCCGCTTGCTTTTATCACTGGATCTGAAGTATGAATTGCAGTTTTGGTATACTTTTACTCATGTGAATGCTTTAAATCAGACAACATCGAATCATAACCATTTTTGTTGCATAAGTGACGGTCTGGAACTCGGGAGTTGAGTTTATATACGACCCCCGATTTTCAGGGTGTTACAAGTTGGTATCAGAGCATGAATGAGAGTATACTGGGCCTGGGTTATGGTCTTGCGACGTACGCTGTCGCTTCCTTTGACTTAGGTGGGTGCGAGAAGGGTCTAGAAACACTTCTAGGATCACAGATTCGCCGATAGGCGAAGTCTATAAGGATCGATCGCAAGATCGAGTCTGTAACGCATCTCGGGTCGCGTAAAGCGACCCGAATCACTTCTAAGCTGTAGGAAGTCGGGTGGAGATGTCCTATGAGCGATTTTAAACCGCAAAAGTAAATCCTTGGGTCGTGGAATGACCACGACTCCAGTAATCAATCGTCAGGGCTTAAAAACCCCGTTTTGCCAAAAATTCTCAAAATTCCTTCTCTAAACACTTCAACCTTCAGTTTTTTCTTATCCATTTCATGTTAGGCATCAAACCTAATGTGAAAATAATACAAATTAGTACTTTCACAAAATTTTACAATGAATAGTAAAATTTTATGAAAAACGGCCATAAGGCCATTCTAACTTCACTTTCTTTAGCAACTAAGGATCTAGATAGGTGTACTGGCTCCTTCTACCCCAAATTCATATGCTGCATCATATGGTTTGGTATTCGGGATTGCAATGTGGACCCGGAAAGCCCCGAACACATGTTTGGGCTCATAGAGACAAAAATACTATGAACTAAGGGGTGGGACCAGACTTTTTGGGACCCTGGGACCATGGGGGACCAGACCCATGGGGTCCCACCGGTCAACTTGCTAGTTGACCGGCGATGCCATCGCCGGCCGGGCGATGCATCGCCGGCCGGCGAGCTCCGTTTGAGCTGTCCTTCGGGCGCACCCCCTTAATTAGGGTCCACATCACCCCTATGCACCTCCCACCTCACGAAAATCCCCAAATCCCACCTCTCCTTCACAAACAGCCCTCTACATAACCCTATCTTCGATTTTCAGTAACCCATTCCAAACCCCAGCGTCCCAAATCACTTCTAACACCTTCCTTGGCCAAAACCGACCACCACTCAGCGATTATTGGGTGTTGGCAGCCCCTTTCCTTGAAGATTTTCCCATTTGGAGCTCCAAAATCCCCCAAATAGTGCTGAAATCGTGAGCAGCTCCATTCCACCTTTTTGTTCTTATTTTTCCCTGAAAGTACAGCTTTGGGAAGCTTGAAGCATCCCTCTACGACGCCTAGATTTCCTTTTGTCAGATTGGGCAGCCATTTCTCCGCATTTTTGGCGTTTTTCATGGCTTTCGTGGAAGCTATTTTGGGTCTTTTGTCACTCTCATCCATCCTGTCTTTGATGGGTAAGAGGAAAACTGTAACAGACGAGGCTGGGCCGAGCCGCCCTGCTCAATCAAGAAGACCGCGGGGTGGTGCCGCAGGTTCAAGCGCCGCCGCAGGTCCAGCTGCAGTCCTGGAGTGCCGTACAAAGCGCGATTTGGATCCCCATGCACACCTTGGACGAACCATTCTGTCAGAGATGTCTCATGGTGAATACACTGATCGTAGAGTGTTATTTGAGGCGGACGTTGATGGGCGATTGTTCGGCGAGTATCTGTTGTTCGAACGCATTGAAGCTGCGCACTGGGGACCGATCTTTGAAGCTCGTACTCGTGCTAATGTGAGCACTGTTCGTGCCTTCTATGCTAGCATCCAGAGTCCTACCTTGGAGCCCTTGCAGTTCAAAATCCCTTTTGGTAGAGATCGGATGGCTACGATCGACGTCCGGTTGGTTGCGCGACTTCTCAACGTGCCTCTAGGTGATGTACATCCAAGTGAGAAGAATTTGAGGACTAGACGTGAACGAGATCGCCGCACCAGGTTTCTGTGCGGTAAGTTGGTTCCATGGCAGCCTAATAATAGCCTCAAGGCGACGTACATGTCTGAGGATTTGCGCCTGCTGCACCATATCTGCACGTTCAATGTCTATCCCAGGTCGACGAACCGCATTGAATGTACACGTCTTATGGTCGATTTCTTATTTCTGGTGGCCCAGGGAGAGAACGTATGTATGGCCACTTTCATCTTACGGCAGATAGTTCTCATAGCCAGGTCGAGAAGAACATCCGAATCCCTTCCCTTTGGCCGACTCATTTGCAAGATTGCGCTTGAGTTTGCCTATAGACTTGGACCCGAGTTGCCGGTATCGATTCACACCATCGATGAGTCGACGATGGTTAAGATGAAGATTGGGTCGCAATATCGTGAAAATCAACTTGAAAGGGATAGTGGGGACGACTTTGATGAAGAGGAAGATCAAAGCGAAGGAGAACCTAGTGCAGAGGTTCAGGAAGAGACTCAGGAAGAAGCAGAAGAGGAGGCTCAGGATACTGACGAGAGCCCTCCTCCTTCTGCGCAGACTACTATTGAAGATCGCATTGCTCGGATGGAGGAGAGTCAGACCGCTTTGCGAAGGGAAGTCCAAGAACTTCGAGCAGAGGTCGCTGATGCCAAGGCCGTTACGAAGAAGAAGTTTGGCAAGGTGACTCGCACCTTGAAGGCAATCCTGTGTTGTTTACAGGATAAGGGTGCTCCTCCTCCGTCGCCAGACTCTGACTAGCAACGCGATCTTTGATGTTGTTATGAGTAGTTAGCTATTTTCTGTTTTATGTGTGTAAAGCCTATTAGGGCTAATGCTTTGCTTATGTTGCTGTTGCTTAACTGTCTTAATTTCCACGTCATTCTAGTCATGATGCTTGTAAGGATATATCCCTTGTATTGTGACAATTTTGATTAATTGAAATGCATGGAATGCCTTTGACTCTTTAGTGAATGATTGTGGTGTATTTGTGCAATTGAGACTGACAAGGTTGCGCCCTATTTTGAATATAGGGAATGCCACCTAAGACTACGAGGAGCGCGGTTCGGCTTTCATTGTCAGAGCAGATGGATCAGGCTCCCTCTCAGTCTGGCACTCGTCCGGACCCTGCTGTGGGCCCGATTCCTGAGACTGTTCGATCGTCTCAGCCTGCTACTGGTCCTACAGATGGACCACCGCCATTTACACCATCAGTTAGAGAGCCACAGCGCGCATCTACTTCCGCACCTCATCCGCCACAGCCTGCTCCACCACCTGATAGATTCGAGCAGATGATGGCTATGATGCTACAGCAGCAGCAGCTATTGACTACTATAGTCGGGACTTTAGCCCAGGGTGGGGGTGCGACTACATCTACTCCGCCTGCACCACCTGCGCATCCAGCTGAGGATGCCTATGCTTACGCCCAGGATGAGGGCATAGCACTTCCTGCGCAGCCCGCTTTCCCTGCGGGGAACCCTGCCGACACACGGGGCCTTCTGGAGCGATTTCAGCGCTTGCGGCCTCCTACTTTCACGGGTTCTCACAGACCCGAGGAGGCTGAGTTTTGGCTCGACCGAGTGTCGAAGATTCTGCGCATGTTGCACTGTACTGAGGCAGAGCAGGTAGAGCTGGCTACCTTCCAGTTTGAGAGAGAGGCCAGTATATGGTGGGATAGTGTATTGCGGACTGTTACCGCAGACTTCGTATGGACATGGGCAGCATTCGAGTTTCGCTTCCATGAGAAGTATTATCCTCAGACCTACAGACACGAGAGGGAGAATGAGTTTCTCCGTCTCAGGCAGGCAGCGATGACGGTCACCGAGTATGAGCATCGGTTCACAGAGTTGGGCAGGTACGTCCCGACGATTCTAGCTGATGAGCAGATGCGCATACGGCGCTTTTTGGAGGGCTTGCGACCGGATATTCGGTCGAAGATGTGCTGTATCAGTTTCTCCTCCTATGCGGAGTTGGTTCACATGTCCATGCGGGCAGAGCAGGACGTGGATCGACTTGCGCGATCACGAGGCCCGACTACTTCTAGGCCGCGACCGGAGTTGCCAGATAGGCCCTTCGCGGGCAAGAGGCCTCGCATTGATCCTCCTACCAGGATCACGGCGCCAGTAGGACCGTTTCGGCGCCCTGATCTATCATGCACATACTGTGGGAGGACGGGCCACCTAGCGCCGAGTTGCTTTACGAGGATGCGGGACAGTGGGTTCTCGCCGCCGCAGAAGATTGATCGTGTACGTCCACAGGCGATATCAGCACCGCCTATACGGTCAGCTCCTGCGCAGCCCTCTTTCAGACCCACAGTATCGCAGATTCGACAGCCCCCACGGCCCTTGACACAGCGGCCGAACCGGCCACAGCAGGCTCGAGTTCATGCACTGACTGCTGAGGCAGCTACGACGCCGACTTTCCAGCATTCAGCCTTCGAGGTCACGGGCCATATCGGAGGTACTCCCGTTCTTGTTATGGTGGACACTGGTTCCACGATTTCCTTGATATCGCGTGCCGTAGTCAGACGTCTTGGGTTGCAGACTATCACTATGGATAACGTGCGAGTCCTTGCAGCTCATGGAGATTATTCGGATGTCACCCAGATGTGTGAGGGTTCTTTACTTGATCTGGGAGGCAGGACGATGACTCTTGATTTGGTCGTCGATCCCTCGCTCGTATATCTCGACGTCATTCTTGGCATGGACTGGTTGACTGCAGCGAGAGCCGAGATTGACTGCGAGGCTCGTGTGGTGACGGTGTACGAGCCTGAGGGCACGCCTTTCACATTTTCAGTGCGGGTAAATCTTCCTTTCCGCATTCTTAGCTACGCCACTCTGTTGCGCGACGCTGGTGCCCAGGTACTTGAGCAGACGCCAGTTGTTTCTGAGTTCGGGGATCTGTTCAGGAAGATCCCTGATTTGCCGCCCAGACGTGAGATCGATTTCACTATCGATCTGATTCCTGGTTCTACACCCGTCTCACTGCCGACGTATCGCATGGCACCATGTGAGATGGAGGAGTTGAGGACGCAGATTGACGGTCTACTAGAGCTCGGCCTTATACGGCCTAGCGTATCTCCTTGGGGGGCACCGGTCTTGTTCGTGAAGAAGAAGGATGGTTCGCTGCGGTTGTGTATTGATTATCGCATGCTGAACCAACTCACAGTGAAGAACAAGTACCCTTTGCCCAGGATCGATAACTTGTTTGATCAGTTGAGAGGAGCGCAGTACTTCTCGAAGATTGACCTTCAGTCAGGATATCATCAGCTGCGCGTCAGAGATGAGGACGTGCAGAAGACAGCGTTCAGGACCAGTTTTGGTCATTACGAGTTCCTTGTGATGTCGTTCGGTCTCACGAACGCACCGGCCGTGTTCATGGATCTGATGAACCGGGTACTACGGCCTTTCCTCTATCGATTCGTCGTTGTCTTCATCGACGACATTTTGGTATACTCTAGGAGTCGAGAGGAGCATGAGGAGCACTTGCGTTTGGTCCTTGATACGCTCAGACAGCATCAGTTGTTCGCACAGTATAAGAAGTGCGACTTCTGGAAGCAGGAGGTGAAGTTTCTGGGACACGTGGTGTCCAAGGATGGCATGGCAGTTGACCTGTCTAAGGTAGCTGCGGTGCAGGACTGGGAGCAGCCTGGTTCTGTCACTGAGGTGAGGAGTTTCTTAGGTCTCGCTGGCTACTATCGGCGCTTCATTCAGGATTTCTCGAAGATCGTGAGACCCTTATCTCAGTTGACACGGAAGGACGTGAAGTTCGCCTGGAATGATAAGGCGGAGTCAGCTTTTCAGGAGCTGAAGGACAGACTTACGTCCGCCCCTGTGCTAGTATTGCCAGAGCAAGGGGTTAAATACACTATATACACTGACGCGTCTAGCGTTGGTTTGGGTTGTGTCCTTATGCAGAGGGACAGGGTAATTTCGTATGCCTCGAGACAATTAAGGAAGCACGAGGAGAATTACCCTACACACGACCTGGAGTTGGCAGCCGTGATATTCGCACTGAGACTCTGGAGACATTACCTCTATGGAGAGGAGTTCGAGCTCTTTTGCGACCACAAGAGCCTCAAGTACATATTCACACAGCGGGACTTGAATATGAGGCAGCGGCGATGGATGGAGACGCTGAAGGACTTCAAGTTTGAAGTCTCTTACCATCCTGGGAAGGCGAACCTTGTGGCTGATGCGTTGAGCCGCAAGAAGGCGATAGAGTTTGCGGCTCCGCTGATGGTTGCCGAGTGGGATATGGTTGAGTTTTTGCGAGACTTTGAGCAGAAACTCACCGTAGAGGAGCCATTTGAGTTCATCGCACATGTTCAGGTGCGATCCCCGATCGATGACCGTGTCATCGAGGCGCAGAGGGACGACGCGCATCTTACTGAGCTTCGAGAGCAGGCCAGTGATGATGCTGACGCCGACTGGCGAGTTGGCATGGATGGGGGCTTACGTTACCGTGGCCGCCTATGCGTTCCTGATGTCCCTGACTTGAGACGAGAGATTCTCGAGGCTGCGCATTCTACTAGACTCGCGATGCATCCTGGCAGCACGAAGATGTATCGTGACGTGAAGAGGACGTACTGGTGGGAAGGTATGAAGACCCACATAGCTGAGTTCGTGTCCCGTTGTCTCACTTGTCAGCAGGTGAAGGCAGAGCATCGCCGACCACCTGGACTTTTGCAGCCTATGCCTATTGCAGAGTGGAAGTGGGATTTCATTTCCATGGACTTCATTTCTGGGTTGCCGAAGACGAGGAAGGGGCATGATTCCATTTGGGTGATCGTCGACCGATTGACGAAGTCGGCGCACTTCCTACCGATCAGAGTTACGAACTCTGCAGACGAGCTGGCTAGATTGTATATTAGGGAGATCGTGCGTCTGCATGGAGTTCCGTTGGAGATCGTGTCGGACAGAGACACGCGGTTCACTTCTATTTTCTGGACTCGCATTCAGGAGGCTATGGGTGTGAAGTTGAAGTTCAGTACTGCCTTCCACCCACAGACGGACGGACAGACGGAGCGAGTGAACCAGATCCTGGAGGACATGTTGCGAGCTTGCGCATTGGACTTCAAGGACAGTTGGGATGACTGTCTTGCATATGCGGAGTTTGCGTACAACAATAGCTTCCAGGCGAGTATCGGCATGGCACCTTATGAGGCGCTGTATGGGCGACCTTGTCGCGCACCGCATTGCTGGTTAGAGGTCGGTGAGCGCAGCTTGATCGGCCCAGAGTTGGTGCAGGCGACGTCAGAGAAGATTGATATTATTCGCCGTCGGCTTCTTACAGCGCAGAGCAGACAGAAGAGCTACGCCGATACGAGACGGAGACCACTAGAGTTCACAGTCGGGGATCATGTGTTTTTGCGAGTTTCCCCTATGAAGGGAGTCCTTCGGTTCGGAAAGAAGGGGAAGCTGGCACCGCGGTACATTGGTCCATTTCAGATCCTCGATCGTGTGGGAGCAGTGGCTTACCGATTGGCTTTACCCACGCCCCTCGCGAGCGTCCACAACGTATTTCATGTTTCTATGCTGAAGAAGTACGTTGCTGATCCTTCTCATATCATCAGATGGGAGCAGGTGCAGTTAGGAGAGGATGTTACTTATATCCTGCGACCGGCACGCATCTTAGACCGGAAGGAGCAGGTACTGCGTAGCAAGGTGATTCCCCTTATGAAGGTACTATGGACGCATCATACTGAGGAGGAGGCTACTTGGGAGACAGAAGCCGAGATCAGAAAGAACTACCCACAGCTTCTCGAGGAGTACGAAAAGGTACAAAATTTCGAGGACGAAATTATTTGTTAAGGGGGGTAGATTGTAACGCCCGTGAAAAATCCATACTTGGGCTCGAGTACCAACTCGACCCGAATTTGCGTAGAATTCATTCCTTTGGAAAATTTGACTAGGTTAGCTAGTGCAACGTTAGAATAGCTGGGAAATGGTCCCTGATCACTTTAAATACGTTCTACAAGGCCCGAAGCGAGTGGAACTAAGGGTGCTATAATGCTCTAAAGCCTCGGATCAAACTCTAAGCCGGTTTGTTCTCTGGACCACTTTGAATCTTTGTATTGGATCTAGACCGCACGTTGAGAGTCCGATACCTCCTATCTTAGACCGTTAGGACCGTCTAGCTGGGCTTGATACTCATTCCAAAAATCAAGTCAAACCGATTATCACAGGCTATTTCATTGAGCCCGGACCGAAGAGAGTGTGAATAGGGACATAGTTGGAATTTCAAATTCAAATCTGGCACACAAATTTGACGCATCAGTATTAAGCATTCTGACCGTCAGAATACAGCCAAATTACACCCTTGGATCAGGAAAAATATCTATTATATATCACGGGACTTATAGGCCTGATCTTGGTGCGGTGACCGTTAAACTGAAACTGGGCCGCCACGTGCGATCTGGGAACCCAACCGGTCTGAAAACTGGATGTATGCTAGATCTAGTATGCATGAGCTTAAGTCCGACCGCATTTGGCCTGGGGACCTCCAGAAATGCCCTTTTTGGACCGAAACGGCCCCGATTTGGTTAGGCACCAAGTAAACATTGTTCCCAAGTCTATTTTGGAAATGTTTTAGGCTATAAAAGGGGTTGAAACCCTCACTCCTCTCTCCCATCCGAATTTGAGAGAAGACCTAGCTTGGGAGAGAGAAAAAGAGTGAGAGATTGTGAGAGAGTGAGAGAGTTCTTCCCGCCGCTTGTGCTACGTGTTGCACACGCTTAAGCAACACTCCTCTACCGCTTTCCCGGCGATTCCACCGCAATCCTAGGTAAGTAAAAACCCTAACTAGTTGGTGATTTGAGTTTTTCTTGTTTCCATAGCGATGTAGCTTATGGATCTTATGTATTAGACTCCTTACTCGCCGTAGACGAAGCATATACACTCCGCTTCAATTCCCGAGTCTACAAGACACTAGGTGAGGATTTTAGACGCTTTGATTGACGGTTCCCAATGCTTTCAATGTCGTTTAATAGTAGATTCTTGACGGCATCGCCGTTTGACATGTACAAAATGCTCTCCGTTTCCCGTTTCGTAAGCTAACGAAGAATATGAGATTTAGGGCATTTTAGTCATTTGTAGGAAGTACTGTTTGCATTCATATTTTGTTGATGTGATTGACATGGTTTGTTGTCGCATTAGGAAGTTAGGAATGCGTGCATAATTAGTTTGGCGAAGAGATTCGCCTAGTTGCACACTTTGGGTCGACATGCTATATGTAGACCTAAGTGTGTAGTGCATGTGTTTGTATAAATGCTTGTATTAGTATGTATTGAATTAAATGATGTTATTTGATACTTTGTGATTGATTTTTCAATTATTATACCGACCTAAATGATTTTCTACATGTTGACAAAATGCATGATTTCATTACATGCATGGAATGTGTGTGCTTGAGGATTTGCTTAAGTTGAATATGCATGGGAAGTATGCCTTGAAGATTTGCTTAAGTTGAATGTCTTAACATGTGCTAACATGCTCACATGATGTATTTCAATTCCAATACCATTTTATAGTGTTAATGTAATTCCATAGATGTGTGGGACTTGACTTAGTCCAGGCAGTCGGTAACCGAGCGAATTCGTGGCTGACTGGTCATAGCCACGAACGACGCGTCGATGAATGTGATTCGTGTTGAGAGTTGGCGGCAGTGGTTAGGCCACGCGAAGTGTTTTACGCACTTCATGTCGTTCAATTCGAGATGCGATCGCGCTAGTCGAGCCCGTCAAGTAACCCGACTGGCCGATGTTTGTTCACCTTGTATGAATCATAACTGCTTGAACCTAGGGTACTGAACTTACCATTGTAAACCCTATTAACCGTGGTACCTTGATCCACGAAGACTCATGAGCCGGGCATGGTGGTATGGGACACCGTGGTCGAGCTGTCGGCCTACGCTGGGGCCACAAACCTCCCCGTAGTGACCAGTGAGCACCTAGACTCGTGAGCAGATTATGGTGGTATGGGACACTATATTCTAGCTGTCGGCCTACACTGATCAGGCGACGAGCCCTTTGTAGTGACCGCGAGCGTATTCTGAGTTCACGGGAGGCGACGACCCTTCCGTGCAGTAGAGTACAGTAGGCCTGTATTGATAAGGTGATGGGGGAGCGGTGCAACGAGTGCGAGCAACAGCCCTGGCAGCCCTTGCAGTGACCTACGAAATGTACATCGTATGAGATTACTAGGAGTGACGACCCTAGACAGGATCCGTGTTGGGATTGATACAAGGGAGGTACCTTAGTTTCCCAATCCTGCTGTTTGAATGGACTAATAACAACTTGGTAATCATATCACCATAGCATTGCATGTGCCTGGAAGATGTGGAGCACTCTAGGGAGTGTGGCATGCCGCGGTCGTAAGATGTTGCCGTATGAGGGTGATCGTCGGTGAGGGCATACATCACGTCATATCATCTTGCATTAACAACAGTATTAGGACTTGTCTGATTTACTGCTTTACTATTATCGCGTGACTGAATTGTGAACATGCTAATCTTTGCTCTATGATTCCACTGAGTTGATCACTCACTCCCACGTTACGGGATGGTGTTTGCAACACCCACCAGACCCTGTTGTAGTTGCAGGTGACGATGAGATCCAGGAGGTGGAGCTAGATGATGACGAGGACCAGGATGAGTTCTCGTATATGCAGTATCATGACGGCTTCCCGTAGGTGACCTGGATCGAGGGGACATCAGTGGGACTTTCCTTTTTGAACATTATTCTTTTGTTATGTACATGTATATGAGACTCAGAGATGTAGTCATACTTTGGAGACAGTTGAGATTACTTTGTTTTTCCATACAGTGATATATATCTTGTTTAGTCTTCCGCTTGCTTTTATCACTGGATCTGAAGTATGAATTGCAGTTTTGGTATACTTTTACTCATGTGAATGCTTTAAATCAGACAACATCGAATCATAACCATTTTTGTTGCATAAGTGACGGTCTGGAACTCGGGAGTTGAGTTTATATACGACCCCCGATTTTCAGGGTGTTACACGATGTAAGGTCGAACTTCCTAATTTTAATGGATTATTACATATAGAATATTTCATCGATTAATTAGCGGAAGTAGAATGATATTTTGATTACATAAACGTGTCAGAGCATAAAAAGGTAAAATTAGTATCTTTCAATTTAAAATCCGATGCTTCTGCATGGTGGGAGCATTCACAACTCTCATGTACCCGACAGAACAAGGTGTTCATCTCATCATGGCCACAGATGAGACACCTTTAATCACGATTTCTCCATAGTGATTACGAGCAGGCATTATTCCAACAATACCAGAATTATCGACAAGAGAACCCTTTAGGAAAACCCTCTTGCGCTTTTTCTTCACACAACATCATACCCTAGAAAACCCTAGGAACCCCTTTTTATAGTTTTAGAAAACTCCTTTCCGCATCCCTGTTGCAAAAGGACTCAAATCCGCAGTTTCGCGCAAAAACTGTGTAACTTAGGACTGGTCCTGAAAATTTCAGGATTGGTCCTAGCCTCTTTTGACTGGTTGAAACTCACCTACGACTGGTCGAAGCCCACCTTCGACTGGTCGAAGCTCACCTACGACTGGTCAAAGACCACGGAGAAAAATAACCCAATATCGCTGTACTTTGAGTCGTGCCAGGGCACGAACCTACGATCGGTCGAGTGCCTCCCACGACCGATCGAAGACCACCTACGACCGGTCGAGCAGTGCGATGAAACGCTCTGAAATTTCAACCACTGCACCGTCTCTTCTCTGAACTGAGTAGGAAAATCCCATCAAATCTCCCCCTTTCCGACTCAGGAGGAATTCACCTTCTTTAAGCTAGTCAGGTTTCTACAAATCTCAAATTTGCCCTTAAGCAAAGCCTTGGTCATCATGTCTTACCCATTATCGTCCGTGTGGACTTTCTCAAGCTGTAACACTTTCTGTTCCAAAGTATCCCTGATCCAGTGATACCGAATCTCTATGTGTTTCGACTTGGAATGCTGACTTGGATTCTTACTCAAGTGTATAACACTCTAACTATCACAATAGACCACGTGCTCCTCTTGCTTCAGGCTAAGTTTCCGTAGGAACCTCTTCATCCAAAGCATATCTTTACATGCCTCTGTGACTGCAATGTACTCGGCCTCTGTCGTCGACAATGCTACGACCTTCTGTAGCTTACTCTGCCAAGAAACTGCTCCCCCTGCAAATGTAAACATGAACCCCAATGTAGACTTCCTGGATTTTATGTCGCCTACCATATCTGCATCTGTGTAGCCCTCTAGCACAAGTTTACCATCACCATAACATAGGCTCAACCTGGATGAGTCTCTTAGATACCGCAGTATCCACTTCATTGTTGCCCAATGTTCTTTGTCAAGATTGGCAAGATACCGTCTGACAACACCAACTGCATATGCTATGTCTGGGCGTGTATACACCATAGCATACATCAAACTTCCTACAGATGACGTGTAGGGTATCTTCTGCATCTCTTCCACTTCTGCCTTCGTCTTAGGACACTGCCTATCGCTCAATCTGAAGTGACCATCCAGTGGAGTACTGACCGGCTTCGCTACATTCATATTGAGCCGCTTTAGGACTTTCTCAATATATCGCTCTTGTGACAGCCAAAGCTTCCTGCTGCTTCTGTCACGGGTTATCTCCATTCCTAGGATCTGTTTAGCCGGGCCCAAGTCTTTCATCGCAAAAGACTTGCCCAACTCCTGTTTTAGCCTATCGATTTTTTTGATGTCTTTTCCCATGATGAGCATGTCATCAACGTATAAGAGCAGAACTATGAAATTACCATCTGAGAACTTGCACGTGAACACACAGTGGTCCGACTTCGTTCTGTCATACCCATGCTGTAACATGAACGAATCGAACTTCTTGTACCATTGTCGTGGAGCTTGTTTCAGCCCATACAAGCTCTTCCTCAACCTACACACCATATGCTCCTTATCCTTGACTTCGAACCCTTCTGGTTGGTGCATGTAGATCTATTCTTCTAGGTCACCATGGAGGAAAGAAGTTTTAACATCCAACTGCTCTATCTCCAGATCCATGCTAGCTGCCAACCTAAGCAACACCCGTATGGATGTCATCTTCACCACTGGTGAGAATATCTCCTCGAAGTCTATGCCTTTTCTCCGACCGAACCCTTTTATCACAAATCTGGTCTTGAACCTCGTCTGTGAATTCTTCTGCTCAACCTTCTTTCTGAACACCCACTTGTTGCTTAGAGCTTTCTTGCCCCCTCTGGCAGTTTCATCATGTCATAGGTATGGTTCTTATACAAGAATTTCATCTCCTCTCGCATAGCTTTCAACCACTCCTCCATATGCTCGTTGGCTAGGGCCTCAGAATAGTCTTCTGGCTCTCCCCCATCAATTAGCATAATGTACTCATGCAGTGAGTACCTCTTGGACGGCTGTCTATCCCTAGATGACCTCCTCACCTGTGGCTCAACAGGTGGATCAAGTGGGGGCTGCTCCCCCGTTCCATCTTCTATAGAAACTCTCTCGTCCTCTACACATTGTTGTACTCCCCCGTTATCAGGTACCACAAGAGGAATAACCGGATCCATGTCTTTTAGCTCACCTGAACTAGGCTGATTCTTCTCTGGCTTACCAATGTCTTCAATACACTGATCTTCAAAGAAAACCACATCTCTGCTCCTGACGAGCTTCTTCTCGGTCGGATCCCACAATCTGTAATCAAACTTTTTATCACCGTACCCTAAGAACACACACTGTCTGATCTTCATATCGAGCTTGGACCTCTCGTCCTTCGGTACATGAACAGATGCCCTGCATCCAAACACCCTGAGATGACTGTACGATGGATCCTGTCCAGTCCACACCTTCTCAGGTACTTCTCCATTCAATGAGATTGATGGAAACCTGTTTATCAGATACACCGTCGTGTGCATTTCTTCTCCCCAAAACATCTTGGGCAACTTCACATGAGATATCATGCATCTGATTCTCTCAACAATGGTGCGATTCATTCGCTCAGCTACACCATTATGCTGGGAGGTCTTGGAAACCGTTTGTTCATGTCGTATACCCAAGGACTTGCAGTACTAATGAAAGTCACCGATGTATTCACTACCATTATCAGCGCGGATGCACTTCAATGATCTACCTGTCTCTCTCTCAACCATAGCATGAAACAACTTAAACACACCAAAGACCTCGTCCTTGGATTTCAAAGCATAAGCCCAAACCCTCCTAAATGCATCATCTATAAAAGTAACAAAATACAATGCCCCACCCAAGGTTTTTGTCCTCATAGGACCACACACGTCAGAATAAATCAAATCTAATGCATGCACTTTATTAACATGAGAAGCAGTTTTAACAAATGAAACTCTATGTTATTTCTCTGATAAACAATTAAGACAGGTTTTGAGAGGTATACCTGTCATGTCTGGAAGGAGCCACTTCCTCGCTAGTAGCTGAAGTTCTTTTTCACTCATGTGGCCTAGACGCCTGTGCCACATGTCAATACCTGAATCTTCCGCTGCGTTCAACCCACCCTTGGATACATTGACACTTGCCTTGTATAGGGTGAAACACTTCTTTCCTCTGGCTGCGATCAACGAACCCTTGATGAGCTTTCAACGCCCACCAGCAAACCGACTTTCATAGCCATTATCATCCAACCTTTCCGTCGACATCAAGTTGAGGCGAAGGTCTGGGATATGCCTCACATCCCTGAGAACCAATGTGCAGCCCACATCGATCTTCACACAAATATCACCGACCCCTACGATCTTCGATACACCAGAATTTTCCATCTTCACGGTCCCATAGTCACCTAACTTATATTTTGTGAAGAAGTTCTTACGTGAAGTTGCGTGAAAAGAAGCCCCTGAGTCAATCACCCAGTCGGTGTCCTGACCCGTAGCTGTGAGACATACATCGTGATCTGTGGAAAGAATAATAACAACATCGCCATCTGAAGCGACCGCAGTAGAATCTGATTCATATTCCTTCTCCTTTCATTTTCCTTTCTTGTCATTTTTAGCCTTACGATATTCGTGCTTATAGTGGCCTTTCTTGCTACAATTCCAGCATTCAACATCTTTTTTGTTACTCGACTTACCTCTTGATTTGTCTTGGGTCTTCCCGCCCTTCCTGTTCTTTCCTCTCCCCCGTTCATGTGTCACAAGTGCCTCTTGCTGAGTAGACCCTTGAGACTTTCTCCTTGTCTCTTCATTGAAGAGACAGCTAGTAACCTGTTTCATGGATATCTTTCCGTCTGGTGCGAAGTTACTTGGAGACACCACCAATGTCTCCCAACTGTCAGGCAATGAACTAAGCAATAGTAAAGCCTGCAATTCATCATCCAGGACCATCTTCATAGAGGAGAGTTGGTTCACTATATTGCTGACCTCATTCATGTGCTCAGCCACAGAACCACCATCCTTGAACTTGAGATTCACAAGTCGCCTTATCAGAAAATTTTTATTACCGGCTGTCTTCCTCTCATACAGCCCTTGTAGTTTCAGCCATAGGCCTGCGGCTGAGGTTTCCGTAGACACATGGTGGAATACAGAATCATCCAGCCATTGTCTAATAAACCCAACCGCCTTCCGGTCCAACTTCTTCCAATCATCATCAAACATATCCTTTAATTTTGCTGATATGCCTAAAATTGGAGAATATAAATCCTTGTAATAAAACAAGTCTTCCATCTTGGCCTTCCATATGGTCCAGTTAGAACCATTGAGGCTGATCATCCTTGATGAGCCACCTTCCATAATTCCAAACCCATCCTACCCGTTCAATGAACTTAGCGCTCTGATACCACTTTGTTGGAGGCCTTGCACAAAACCTTGGGATCTAGCCCTCCAGAACAAATCAAAATTATGGAATAACAATGCAATGAAATAAATCAAAACAATAATCACACACCACACAAGAGATTTTTACGTGAAAAACCCTCAAAGAGGTAAAAAACCACAAGACCTCATCTAGATCAACAATCCACTATGAAAGCAGAACGTTACAACTGATCACAAGCACGCCTTGTTATGATCAAACATTCATCACTCACGCAGGAGTGGATAAACAGTAAGAGAATAAAGGAAAAACAGAGGGATCTCACCGATCACGAGGACATAGAAGCGCTAAGACGACGACTCCCTTCCACAAGCTTCCTCTCTCTCTTTTCTCTCACTCTCTCACCTTTGATATCCCTAAACCCTTTAGAAAAACTTTCTTATGCTTTTTCTTCACACAACATCATACCCTAGAAAACCCTAGGAACCCCTTTTTATAGTTTTAGAAAACTCCTTTCCGTATCCCTGTTGCGAAAGGACTCAAATCCGCAGTTTCGTGCAAAAACTGTGTAACCTAGGACTGGTCCTGAAAATTTCAGGACTGGTCCTAGCCTCTTTCGACTGGTCGAAGCTCACCTACGACTGGTCAAAGATCGCGGAGAAAAATAACCCAATGTCGCTGTACTTTGAGTCGTGCCAGGGCACGAACCTACGACCGGTCGAGCGCCTCCCACGACCGGTCGAAGACCACCTACGACCGGTCGAGTAGTGGGATGAAACCCTCCAAAATTTTAACTACTGCACCGTCTCTCCTCTGAACTGAGGAGGAAAACCCCATCACATGAGTTATGTCATCATGAATTTTGGTCCCACTTTTGAAAGGGTAAACACTCTTCTAATTAGATGATTTTAAACATATTTGAAAGTTTGTCAAATTATCTTTACAACAAGGCCAAGATCACCTTGATTTGACCAATAATGAGAAACTTATGATTGTTTTCATCGATCATATGGCGCTAGAAAAGAGAACAAATGTGAACACTTTACAAATACAAGTTGGATTTGGATCAACTTTTAAAATGTCAAACAATATTCAAATGAGATTACTCGAGTGTTATTTAAATCTTCATCAAATTATCTATTCAATGAGAGCCCAAGATCGTCCCGATCTGACATGTGATAATGAAGTTATGATGATTGTTTTCATGGAATCTCATGAACAATGCAAGCTCATGAACGTGAGTTATCTAGGCTGGCAAAAATGAAAGCGACAAGTCCAAGCTCTTAAAAGTTCAAGCAAGCAATACATGCTCATGAAAGCAAAAGTGTGCAATACAAGCTTGTGATGCTGGCTAGTAGGGCTATACATGAACCGAGTTAGCTCGGTTAGCTCGCTCGAAAAAGCTCGATTTGACTTAGCTCGAAATTAAGTTCGAGCCGAGTCGAGCTAATTTTTTTAACTTGAAAAAATTTCGAACCGAGTTCAATCTTGCCTGAGCTCAACTCGACTCAGATCGAACCAGTTTGGCGACTCGATTACTTTGATATTGATGTTGCTCACTAAGCGTTTGTTGAAATGAATCAACGAAGTGTGGCTCATGGTAAGGAAGGTATGTATATGAAACAAATATCCTTTTTTTTTTTTTCTTGATTTTTATGTTGCTTAGAAGGTGTTTGATGAAATACTTGTAAAATCATTGTTGTTGTTTTACATACAATGAGATTTTAAAGGTACAGTCTATATATTTGTGAAAATGTTTCAGAGGCGAACTCAACTAGATCTTGGCTTGAACTCATCTCGAACTGGCCCGAGCTGCTGACCGAACCGAGTTGAGATGGCCAGTTAGGCTCGAGGACCGAGCAAAGCTGAGTTCAAGCTATGCCTAGCTCGACTCGGTTCAACTCATGTACACCTCTACTAGCTAATTACAAACATGTTGTAATTCCATAAAAACTATCATGGCTCCTTCATTATAGATCATATTTAGGCAATTTGAAGCTTGTTGGAAAGATAATTCACCAAACTTTCAAATAAAACTATAATAATCTCATTTGGAAACTGTTTAACCTTTTAAAAGTGGCCTTAAAATTTAGTCAATGAGCATTAATTTTTCTAATATTACATAATTCCATAAAAATGCTCATAACTCCTTTGTTATAGGTCTAAACAGAGTGATGTTATACTCTTAAAAAGATAATTTAAAGAGCTTTCAATTAGAACTAGAATAATCACATTCAGAGACCATTTGATCTTTCAAAAGTGGGCCCAAAGTCCCTAATGACATATGATAAGTTTTTTTTTTAAAAAAAAAATTTATTTTTTTAAATTTTTTAACACACGCACACACACCCCACATAGTCATGCTAGTGGAATTTTACCACCTATGGATACTCAAATCCTTGACCGGGTGTTGAAACTTCTGAGAGTCTACCACCAGAGCAAGAGTAAGGATCTGATAAACATATTGAATCTCCATCATTACACTCACATCTTAGTGATTTGGACATGTTGGAAAGGTAATTTGATAATCTTTATAATAAACCATAAATTACCTTATCAGGAACTATTCCATCTATTATCATTGACTCAGAGTATACCTTTCGTAGTATAAGTCTCAATTCATTAACCTATGACTTTCAAGTTAGATGATCACAGACTAAATGATTTTTGATAAATGCATTTTTATAACTCATTAGAATATTTATTAAATTGTCAAAAACCTTAAAATTCCCTTGATTCAATGTGTAATGAGGAAGATCCGTTTGTTTATCAAAGTCACATGGTGCTAATCGTATGTGTAATGTGGGTTAATACTCTCAAATACTTTGAATTTACTTTTAAAATATCAAGACGGTTTTTAAAAGAGATTATTTCAATTCTAATTAAAAGTTTATTAGAATTATCTTTTTCAATAAATTCAAAATTTACTTATCCTACTTTTAAAAAGGGAGTTATTGCATTTCTGTTGAATCACGTGATGCTAGAAAAATATCAAGAACATTTCAAAATATAAGGGTATTTTTATCCTAAAAAATATAAAAAGCATCTGAAAATCACCTGCAAGTACAGAAAAATAAAATAAAATAAAATGGGTGGTTTTTTGGGACACCTGGGATATACAGGGAAAAAAAGACAGTAGTCGAGCAGGCACGGATCAAGGGACGCAGATTGCATCCACCAAGTTGAACCTCTGAGCATACGACTAATTTTATGTGGGCCCAACTGTGATGTATCTGTTTATCCCTACCATCCATTCTTTTCTAACATCATGTTAAGTCATGGGCTTAAAAACCAGTCGCATCCATCCCTCTTCGTTGAAGGCACAGGTAGGACGTGGGTTGGATACTGACAGGTGTAGCTAGACTAGCTACTGAAGTAACGCCGCCAAGTTCTGTGGGGCCCACCATGATGTGTGTTGTATCCATACTGTTCATCCATTTGGAGATATCATTTTAGGGCATGAGACAGAGAATGAGTCAGATACAAAGCTCGAGTGGACCCCACCACAGAAAACAGTAGAGAGAGTGACGGCCACCATTAAAAATTTCTAAGGGTCACAAAAGTTTTCCATCAAGCTGAAATTTGTTTTTTCCCTTTCTTTCATGTCTGTATTAACTTATAAACAGGTTAGACCTCTGATAAACATCACAGTGGACCTTAGGAAGGTTTCAATGGTGGACATCCCTCTGCCCACTATTTTCTGTGGTGGGGTCCACTACAGATTTGGATTTGGCACATTCTTTATCTCATGACTTAAAATGATCTCTCCAAATGGATGAACATCGTAGATACGACACATACATTATGGTGGGCCCCACATAATTTGGTGACGTCACTGCAGTAGCGTGTCTGGCTACTCAACCCGTGGGTATCTAATCCGCGTCCCCACACAAGTATCCAGGCCTTTAGCTCTGATTGGTCCAAGTCAGCAAATATGCAAAACTGAATATACAGAGGAATGCTCGCCTGCGCACCTTCTTACATGAGCACTTGCTCGCCTTTGTATACATGTCATGGGCATAAAATCTAAACAGTCCACATAATGCGGCACACTATGAAACTTTATGTAATTAATTTCTAGCCTGATCTAAAACTCTAGTAGGCCATAATAGAGAGAAATGCAAATCAATGCAAATCAAGGGAGGAAGCTTTTTCCTTTTTCCATGGCCCGCCAGAGTTTTGTACCGAGCTGAAAGTTGGACATGCTACGTTTCAAAAGTTCTGCCTAACGTTTACCGTTAAGATTCAGTGATCACAACACGTGTGCAAAGGTGTGCACAGGTGTTCACGTAAGACGGTGGGCAGGTAAGGGGACGCGGATTTCCTGCAAAAGCCTTTTGCAGGAAGTTCCTGTGCTGGGAACCAAGTGGGGTCCACTATAATGTATGTGAAAAATTCTCTCCGTCCATCAGTTTTGAGAGTTCATTTTAGAACATGTTATCAAAAATGAACATTATCCAAAGCTCAGGTGAGACCTAATGATTTTGCTTTAGTTGAAAATGCTAATGCTTATGTATAATATTAATTAGTGAAAAAAAAAAAAAAAATCTCTAAAATTTATAGTTGGGTGCCGAGCGTAGGACTAAGCACATGGTCAGCCAGGTTTAGGGCGCGACACATCTATTGTCGCAAGATTAAAAAACAAAAAATCGATTCAGAAGCTCTAACATCTATCTTTTTCTAAATCACTTGAACCCTAACGTTTATACGTCATCTAAACCGTTTATATGGTCATTCCCATTGGGATGAATTGAAAATACAAGGAACTTAGCCTGATACAAGATTTCTATGGACATACAAATGCTTCAATGGTGGTCATTTAATCCTAAATTAATTTCTCTTGTATGACCCACTTGAGTTTTGGATCCGCCTCATTTTTCATCTCAAATCCTAAATTAAGCTTTAAAAAAAAAAAACGGATAGACAGAGTGGATTTTTCACAAATATCACAGGAGGGCCCACGTAGCTTCCATGGGAGAAGTCCTACGAGAGATCTCTATGAATCTCTCTCCTCGTCGTATTTCCAATTTCAGAAAATCACGTGAAGGAGCGCAAATAGCACTCGTGCACTGGTGTGCACATATCATATCTCTCTCTCTCTCTCTCTCACGTATATATATATATATATATATATATATATATATATATATATATATATATATATATATATATATATATATATATATATATATATCCCAAGTCTTAATCAGTTGCACCACAAAGCATAATCCAACTGGTGGATAACATACAACCTATTAAGTGCACATGACATCCAACCCTTTCAATAGGTTGGGCGACACCAAATAAAACAATTTTTAGCCATCAATGAATAACATAAAAAGTTGTGCTGAACTCCATGAGTAGATTTTTATTTTTATTTATTATTATTATTATTTTTTTTTCTACAAGGTGATCCTAGGGCTAACATGTTCGCTCGGTTGTACGTCACACACATGAAAGGTTGGTAAGGGATGCTCGCCCTTGATTTTTTATGAGGCCCACCCTGATGTATATGTATAATCAACTCCATACGCTCAGTTGCACCATCCCTTCATTAGACGGGCCTAGGGCCAAAAAATCAATATGAACCTCACCAAAAAAAATCAACATGACTTCTGGTTCAAGTGGGCCGCCTCACTAAAATGAGCAGTTGGGAGATATTCCATCCTTAATTTTTTACAAGGCCATGTGAAATCCACTCCAACCATCAACCGCCTCACTAAAAGTTATGCCTAGGCCCATTGTGATTAGGCTCAACATGAAATTCAACGAGGCAAACATCAATTTCATGTGAAGCTCGGTGAATCTCACTCACTTCTTAGTCAATTTTACTCACTTCTCGGTCAATTTTACTCACTTTGCGGTCAATTTCACTCACTCTGTGGTTAAGTTCACTCACTTCGCGTTAGATTTTAATCATTCTGTGGTGAATTTCAGTCACTTCGTAGTGAATTTCACTCATCAGTCAAGTTCACTTACTTCGCGATCAATTTCACTTACTCCGCGATTAATTTCAATCACTTTAAGGTCAATTTCAATCACTTCGTGGTCAAATTCAACGAGCCTAATGTGAAATTCAATAAGCCTAACGTGAAATTCAACGAGCCTAACATGAAATTCACCGAGCCGAATATGAAATTTACAATATTAACATCCTCTATAGTGATTAATTACATGGCTTTAAAGTTTTTAAGTTTGAGTTGAGAAGAATGTTGGGGTAGCCTAATCGAACTAAAACTTAATATTTAAAGTAAAAACAAAAATAAAATGAGCTTTCAACCATCGCTCCGATGGAATCTCACAAATCTGCTAGGTTGGTTGGGTCAATCAGCTTCTCCTACCCCAAAATCATATGTGATGTGTCGAAAAACTCATTTCGGTTTACAACACACGACTGATTTGAGGTTATAAAGACAGGTAACAAGTCGTGGTCGACCCCAACTGTCTGCCTATCTGTCCAACCTCAAATTAGTCATATGTTGCAAATCGAAATGAATTTTTTGACATATCATATATGATTTTGAGGTAGGAAAAGCTGATTTAGCCAACCAACCTAACAGATTTGCAAGATTCCATCAGATCGATGGCCAGAAGCCTATTTTATTTTCATTTTTACTATAAATATTAAGTTTTATTTCGATTAGGCTGCCCCAATATTCTTCTCAACTCAAACTTAAAAACTTTAAACCTATGTAGTTAATCACTATAAAAGATGTTAATATTATGAATTTCATGTTTGACTCGGTGAATTTCATGTTAGGCTCGTTGAATTTCATGTTAGACTAGTTGAATTTCATATTAAGCTCGTTGAATTTCACATTAGGCTTGTTGAATTTCATATTCGACTCGTTGAATTTCATGTTAGGCTCATTGAATTTCATATTAAGCTCGCTCAATTTCACGTTAGGCTCGTTGAATTTCATGTTAGGCTCATTGCACATTAGGCTCGTTAAATTTGACCATGAAGTGAGTGAAATTAATTGAGCCTAACATGCAATTCACCGAGCCTAACTTGAAATTAACTGAGCCTAACTTGAAATTCACCGAGCTGAACATAAAATTGACCAAGCCTAATGTGAAATTGAACGAGCCTACCATAAAATTTACCGAGCCTAACATGAAATTGACCAAGCTTAACTTGAAATTAACTGAGCCTAACATGCAATTCATCAAGCCTAACTTAAAATTCACTAAGACTAACTTAAAATTCACCGACCCGAACATGAAATTAACTGAGCTTAACGTGAAATTGAATGAGCTTGCCATGAAATTGACCGAGCTTAACTTGAAATTGACCGAGCCTAACATGAAATTGAACGAGCCTACCATGAAATTCAACGAGGCAAGCATGAAATTGAGCGAAGCAAACATAAGATTACTTACCTTCTCTTTGGCATCTCTTGTATTTATGACTATTATTAAATTTCTTTGGTTTACATTGGATCCCCTCTTTCAACTCAAACTTGAAAACTTTGAACCCATGATTCACATTCTCTTGCAGATGCATCATGTGAATCGCTACCTTTAGTTTCTTTAAAGTTTTCAAGTTTGAGTTGAGAAAAATGCCAGGGGAGCCTAATCAAACATAACTTAACATTTATACTAAAAACAAAAATAAAATAGACTTTCGGCCATCGATTTGATGGAATCTCACAAATCTACTAGGTTAGTTGGTTCAATCAGCTTCTCCGTGAAGTGAATGAAGTGAATGGAATTGGCCGCAAAGTGAAGGAAATTCATTGCGAAGTAGATGAATTGAATGCAATTCACCGCAAAGTGAAGAAAATTCACCGAGAATTGAAGGGAATTGACCGCGAAGTTAAGTAAATTCACTGCGAAGTGAAGGAATTTGATTTTGAAGTGAATGTAAATGACCGTGAAGTGAATGGAATTGACCGCGAAGTGAATGGAATTGACCGCAAAGTGAAAAAAATTCACCGCTAAGTGAATAAAATTCATTGCGAAGTGAATGAAGTAAATGGAATTGAGCACGAAGTGAAGAAAATTCACCTCGAAGTGAATAAAATAGACGACAGAGTAAAGAAAATTCACCGCGAAGTAGATGAATTGAATGAAATTCACCTCGAAGTGAAGGAAATTCACCGCGAATCAAAGGGAATTGACTGCAAAGTGAAGTAAATTCACTGCGAAGTAGATGAATTAAATGGAATTCACCGTTAATTGAAGGAAATTTACCACGAAGTGAATGTAATTGACTGCGAAGTGATGAAAGCAAAACACAACTATCAGATTGACCCAAAACTTTTGTAGCCCATAAAAAGCTTTTATGGCCATTGATCATTGTCTCCTGTGATATGGTTCACTTAGAATTTCATTCACTTCGTGATGAAGTTCACTCACTTCGTGGTGAATTTTATTCACTTCACGATGAAGTTCACTCACTTCGTGGTGAATTTCAGTCACTTCGTAGGAATGTTACTGGACCTTAATGAGTTATATGATTAACTAAAGAGAAATATTGATATTTCATGGCCAGAATCTTTTCCCTTACCTTTGTGTAATCTATCCCACCCTGATAAGGCTAATGAAGGCCAATGATGGAAAGCACCATCCTGTAGCGGAACTCGTCACCAATTTCGACCCTGGGCACGCTTTCGAAGATTGGCCTGCCAATGTTCACACACTTGTTCACTTCCTTGAGAAGCTTACTAGCAACTAGGTGGATTTGCCTAATGGCTTTCCCTTGTCCACTCTTTATTCCCCTTATCACCGTAAATCGAATGAAATTCATTGCGGAGTGAATGAAATTGACCGCGAAGCGAATGATATTGACCGCAAAGTGAGTGAAATTGGCCGCGAAGTAAATAAAATTGACCGCAAAGTTAATGAAATTCATCGCGAAATGATTGAAATTGCCGTAAAGTGAATGAAATTGACTGCGAAGTGAATGAAATTCATCGTGAACTGATTGATATTGACCGCGAAGTGAATGAAATTGACATCGAAGTGAATGAAATTGATCGCGAAGCAAATAAAATTCATTGCAAAGTGAATAAAATTGACTGCAAAGTGACTGAAGTGAATGAAATTGACCGCGAAGTGAATGAAATATCCAACAAACCGATTAAAATTGACCGCGAAATGAATGAAATGGATTTTTGACCATCGACCTAATGGAATATTGGAAAATAATCAGGTTGGTTAGCTAAAGTAGCTTCTCGTATCCCAAAATCAAATAAGGTACGTCAAGTAACTCATTCTGGTACAGGAGATGTGCTCACTAAATGAATAAACGGTACAGGAGATATGCTTGCTAAATGAATTAGAAGAGGGAAAATTATTTTTATATTATTATATATACATGTTTACGTGTATATATATATGGGAGAAAATTTAGGTGGAAAAAGTTCTTCAAAAAAAAAAAAAACAAAAAAAAAACTGCACAAGGTATTCGGAGGCAATGCCGATGCTTTTTTTTTTTTTTTTTTTTTGGTTGGTGCAATCCCCATTAGTTTTGTGGGTCTTATCATGAGTTATATGTTATATCCAAACTGTCCATTTATTTGGCGAGCTCGTATTAAGGCTTGAGATGAAGAATAAGACAGATCTAACTATCAAGTGGACCATATTGTAAAAAGTAGTAAAGGATTGAACGTCTACCATTGAAACCCTTTTAGGGGTCACATAAGTTTTGGATCAATATGGAATTTATTTTTACTCTTCATTCATGTCTTTGTGACCGTATGAATAGATTGGATGGAAAATAAATGTTATGGTGGGCCGTACGAAATTTTTAATGGAAAAAATCAAAATTTACTACTGCTTGTGTAGCCCAGTTAATCTTTAGATATGTTTTTTTTTTTTTTAAATGCCCTAAAATGACCTCAAAATATGAATGAACTCGGTGGATATAATAAATATATAACTGTAGTGCCCATGTAACTTTGATATCTTTTAAACCGTTCTTACAGCTCGTAGTTCGAGGAGCGTAAGCGCTCGTCTTCGCACACCAGCTGAACGGCGGAGGTATTTTTGGTCCGGTGAAAAGTTGTCCGTATATCATGGGCCTGGTGTGGTGTAGTAAATTTGGGCGTAATAAGATTCTGACTTAAACGTGACGTGTATAGTCCGAAAAACCTCTTTGGTCGCATCCGTGCTCTCGACGGAATAGGATTGGGTACTGAGTTACTCAGCATGCTTTTACCGTACCGAGTAAACTCAATTGGGCTTGCCATGCATGTAGATGAGTAATACACGTCGTCCATCCGTTTTACAATATCAGTTTAGTAGTTGATTATAAAATAGAAGTATTCCCAAAGGTTAGTTGGACCACACTAAAGGAAACGATGCGAATAATGACTTCTGCTGTTGAAACCTTGTTAGGGCCTACAGTGATGTTTATTTGTTATTCAACCTGTTCATGAGATTACACAGACATAGATGAAGGGAAAACACAAGATTACACAGACATGGATGAAGGGAAAACACAAATATCAGCTTGATCCAAAACTTCCGTGGGCCTCAAGAAATTTTCAACGGTAGAATTTCATTTCACACTATTTCCCGTGGTGAGGTTTATTTGAGATTTGGATATATCTCATTTTTGGGATCAAGTCATATAATTATCTGTTAAATTGGATGGACGGAGTAGATAAAATATGTAAATCACGGTGGACCCCACAGAGTTTACTCAGTACGCAATCCACTTCCGTTTTCGACTTGGCTGCCGCCATCTCTCCCGGTACTACGATTGCGTAGGGCGGAACACAGCAACCTAGTGTTGGAGTGGCAAACTTATGTAGGCCCACCTTGACATATGTATTACATCCGCACCGTCCATATAATTTTCCCGGATCATTCTAGGGAATCAGCTAAAAAATGACGCAGATTCAAATCTCAATTGTACCACGTCAAAGAAAGAAGTAGAGACATTGATTCCGGTCGTTGAAACCATCCCAGGACCCACCATAATGTTTATTTATCATCCAATCTGTTCATAAGGTCAAACGGATCTGGATGAAGGAAAAACACGGCCAAGATCTAAAAATTCGATCAGGTGGTTTATGCCTTTCCGATCTTTTGGCCTAAAATCAGGTATTTCACACCTCAGGTGAAATGGACGGCTAGAAGAATTATTTCAACAGAACAGTTTATACATTGTGGCCCACCACAGGAGTGAAGAATATCTGGGCATTACTCTTAGGTATCACAGGCGTTTATACATTGGCACGTGTGCTTGCATGACTGTGGATGTGTAGGGCTCCAAACGTGTGTGGAACTAGCTAACCTCAAGTAAAAAAGGAAACCGGCTAACCGGATAACCCCGGTTGTTGTTTCCCGGACTCCTTTACAACAGCTGCTGTAGGAAGCAACTACATCACCACAGCTCTGTGGAGTGCGTTATGTTGTTTGTGTGAAATCCACTCCCTTCATCAGGTTAGTACCATTATTTTCACCATAAATATCAAAAGTAATATGTATCAATATCTCAATGTGGACCACACCAGGGGAAAAAGAAAAATAACGCCAAAGACTTCATATTTCATGCAGTGAGACCTAACGAGGCTGATTTCTGGAGCGTCCACTGGAATCAATGGTTGGATGGTATATAAAGTCTATCGATAGGTCCCAGGGACCATTTGGAGAGTTTGGATGGGAGGTGTGATTGACACGTGTCACGAACAAGAACAACGCAATCGCGCGTGGGAGGACAGACCGAGGAAGTGTACATCGCCACTTGTGTGAGATCCGTGCCGTGCATCATGTGACTGTCCACGAAACCGGGTTGGTGGGCCCATATGGGAGGGGCCACGCATGCATGTTGTAACGGCCGTTGGTGCTTCTGAATTCAGCCAATAATCACCACCTGTCCGAGATCCGGTCGTGTCATTAGGTTGGACGGTTGTGATCATTAGCTGTGTCAGGAGTTTTCGTTGAAGTCTCCTTTTCCTTCAACGCTGGGTTTGGGTTTCTCTTTACTTTCCACTCCCTATTAATTCCTCCCATTAGGAGTTTTGGTTGAAGTTTACTGTTCCCTTGAATACATTCGGATTTCTCTTCACCTATCACTCTCTCAATTAATTCCACCTCTAGCATAGAGAGAGATTTCTCATTCGGAGTTTTGGTTGAAGTTTCCTTTCCCTTCGATATTGTGTTTGGGTTTCTCTTCATTTCTCACTCCCTCTATAAATTCCATCTCTAGTGTATATATATACACACACACACAGAGAGAGAGAGAGAGAGAGAGAGAGAGAGAGAGAGAGAGAGAGAGAGAGAGATTTCCCATTTGGAGTTTTGGTTGAAGTTTTCTTTAATTTGGGTTTCTCTTTAATAACTAGCGTGATTCTAGCTCATCAAAAGAATTTGAATTTCAAAATGACCAGCAAAATCTGCAATGAGTTAAATAAGAATTCTACACAACACATTAGTTAATGAAGGATTCTGTACGGCATATCTTGTATTAAAAATACTTGTACTGATCTCTATAAAGAAGTACAACTTATGGCTCTTGCACTTACGTTCATTTTTATCAATAATAAGAAAGTATTTTACTTTTCTTCTCTCTTCCCCTATCAGTCTCTATTAATTCCATCTCTAACATAGAGAGAGATTTCCCTAACCAACGGCTTAAATGACTACTCTCGACGTCCTCTATAACGAACTCGCTGAAGTGGAAGAGGAGAATCAGAGATTACGGAAAGTACTGGATAGCCTCTGGAAAAAGAATCGCGGCGTTGATAATCCATCCGATGTGATTGATGAATATGACATCTATAATCGCCGCCCAGAACTACTTCCACGTGAGTGAGAGCTGGCTCCGTCTTAGGATTTGTTCCAGCGTTTTCTTCTTTTGGCGTCTTTTTTTTTTTTCTTTTTTTTTTCTATCAATTTTTGTCTTTGTTTTCTCAACCTGGTTTCTATCATGGTGGATTGCAATATTTGATCTTCTGATAAAGCAGTCATGACCAAATTGTAATTTTCACATTGAGCAATTGCAAATAGATTACATTCAAATCACAACACTTGAAAGTTTCGTAACTGCATTTTGAGGGCTACTTTATTCCAATGCAAATAGATTACATTCAAGTTACTCTTTAAGTTTAAGTTTCGTAACTGCATTCTGAGGGCTACTTTATTCCAACTTCAATTCACTTGTGCATATTTTCTCAATTCACTTGTGTTATTTCCTTTGACTAATCTCATGGATTATATGTAGTGTGATAAAATTGAAAATGATTGATAGTTATTGATCATTTATTCTTTATCCTTTTTTTAAGCGAAATTAGATCTCTTCTTTTCTTTCTTTTATCTTTTATTTTCCCTTGATATATTTGCTTGCTAGTGATTATCTCTTTGATTTTCTCTCCCTATATATATAATTTTAATTAGACTGAATTGTTCTTGATTTCTAGGTGATTCCTGGATTGGGAAGGAAGACGAGTTGTATTACTATGTGAAACCAAAATTGAAGGAATCAAGTATAGATCGCTCCGTGGAGAATGGTTATGGTTGTTGGAAGTCAACTGGAGAAGTGGTAGCAATAAAACACAAAGATCTAGTCATCGGGTATAAGCATACATTTAATTTTAGGATTGGGAAAAATAGAATAGAAACAAATTGGATGATGGAGGAGTATAGGCTTGCTTCTCAAACTTCATCAATGGATCTAAAAAGATTGGTTGAGGGTGGTAAATGTACCAAGGTAAGAAAATATATACTGAAATATTTAATTCCACCTTTGTTGGTTTTTCCTCTCTTAAGTTGATATTGTGTTTGCTTTTCATAATCTTCAAATATAGCTTAATGGATATCACTGTGGAACCCTTTCTTTGCCTGATGTTAGTCTCAGCTATTGGCTTTTATGACAATCTCTCATCCAACTCTTCCTTGTAGTGAAGTTTGATGAATGCAAACCTCTGCAATTCACTTGGAATTTGGGAATCTTCGGATGAAAATGTCGATGATTTCACCCGATTTACCAAACAGACACTGAATCTAGTGTAATGAGAAGGAGAGGGGGGGAGATTACCTACAAATATGCTATGGGAAAACCTTAAATTTCCATTTCTTCCATTTCAGTCTCTTCTTTTTTTTTTTTCAGTTTATTTACTAAATCGAGTTTACATATATGCAGGCTACTGAATTTTTTCTATGTAGGATTTATGAGAGAAGTTCCGAGGAAACTTTGACGAGATCCAAGCGGACGAAGACCAGTGAGATGAATGGCTCGTGGGACATTAGTGCCGAGGATTTGTAAGCCTGCTTTCTGCGTGGCTAGCTTTCTCTCGGTCCAAGCAACCAAACCGTATGATTTGTTGGCCCCTCCTTGGAGTGGGACTTAGCCTAGAAACTAGATTGAACGGTTGATCCTATTTGTCTGACTATTGGGGAGTGGGACTAGGAGTCCGGATCTCTGTTTACCACAAGCAGTAAAATCCTTCTTTGTTGCACTGTGATTGGTTCACGTCAGGTGTTTGATGATGTGGTCCATTTACATTGCAACAAGCAGGATGTGGATCCTGAGACTTAACCTAGAAACAAATGGAGGATTAGAGATAAAGCCGATGATCAAGTTCAAATAACTAATGGGGTCCTTTAAGGCTGTCAATGGGCAGGGCCTAGGGTAGGTCTGGGCCCAGATTTTGAGCTATTTCGGGCCGGGCTCGCAGGTTGACCTATTTTAAAATTTAGATTTTTCAAGCTCGAGCCCGGCCCAATGAAATACATGGCTTAGTGGTTGCACTCACAAGAGTTTCAACACTAAGGTCATGGTTCAAGTACCCATTGTGGTGTGTGTGGATGTGAGGGGGTGTGTCTTTTTTTTTTTTTTTTTTTTTTTTTAAAGCAAACTCCTATTCATCAGACAATTAGGATCATCAGATCAATGTAATTTTCGGCAAAACCATATTAACAGTAGGGCTGCAGGCAGTGATTGTTTTTAGGGTTGAAGGTGGATGTGGCTGTTTATGGGGTTGAAGGTGGACAATGAAATATTAGTTGGATTAATGGATCTTATTTTATTATTTTATTTTATTTCTTGTCGTTTGATTTCCTTTCCTACCATGAACGGATCAAGTACGCCCCAGCATCACCCAAAACTATGTAGCCCTTCCCAAGGGGCCCACTTTGATGTATGCATTCTATATCTATGCCATCCATCCATTTTAAGTATCGTTTTAGTGCATGAACCCAAAAATAAAGCAGATCCAACTCTCAGGTGAGTCATTACTTCTAAGAAAGAGTGGCGATCGAATGCCCCCCTTTAAAAGTTTCCTTGGGCCCACCATAATGTTTCGGTAATATATATTTTCCATCCAAACTATTGATATGGTCACACAATCTTACACGAAGATTTTTTATTTTCTTAAAAAAAGAAAAACACAAATATCAGCATGGTCCAAAACTTTTGTGACCTATCAAAGGTTTTTAATGATCAGTCACTACTATTTCTAATGGTATGGTCCACCTGTGATTTTGATCTATTTCATATTTGGGATCATGCTCTAAAATGATCTTAAAAAACAGAGAGATGGACGGCATAAATATAGAATAACATCAAGTTGGTTCCCATGATAAAGGCAGCTAATCGGCTCCAGGCACTGATTGGGTACTATTCCCACCCGGACCTAGCTAGAGACGGACGGCCCATTCAGGGACTCTGTGGGGTCCACCGTGATGTATATATTTGCAAGATCATTTCAAGGCATGAACCAAAAAAGGAGGATGGAAGGCTCACATTGATATATGTACTTGATAACCATTCACTTTGTCGACCCATGAAAAAGACGCAGCCTGTTAATTGGATAGATCCAAAGCCCATTAGCCTCATATTATGAAATAAACTCCCTTGGGACCGACTTAAGTTGGAGATGAGTGTTGGGCCAAATGTCGGGTCCGGATGGCTTGTAGGTTCCATTAATAATCAACTTAGTTATTACGGTGGTGGGTCCATTAGCCATAGGATCCACTTAAAGTAAAGATCGGGTCTACTCAATTGATGATTCGGGATGACATGGATTATGACTTTAATCACATGGACGATGTGGATTATGACTAATGCGTGGCATGGACAACTATATTCTGGACCAAACTGTCTCATTTTCTTTTGGTGAATCAGCTGCAGTTATAGCGATCTTGTTAACTATGCATCCTGCTACGAGGAGAGTTGTCTGATACTCATGAAAGTTTCATACTTGATATGCAGTTGGCGAGAAATTGTGATAATCCAAAAAATAGATTGATTGAATAATCCTAATCTTTAATTCTTGCACACTTGCTTGTTGAAATTGGGCCATTGGATATTTTTTATTTTTATTGGTCGAAGAAAGGCCTACCAATCCTATGGTCAGATGACCCATAATTTGGACAGTTAAATTCAACTTGAATATCATGTAAGCTCTTTCCAAATCTGTGTGTATATGATCATACATGCTACTCTGTCAAAGTATCTAGGAATTTCCCATGGGATAGACTGTCGGATTAGCCGTTTCTTCTTAGAAATTTCCTCAGTTGCTTTTAATAAAGTTGCGTGTTGCTTACGGTTTTAGTTATTAAAAAAAAACACCATTTGATGTCGGTTGCTTTTAGGTAAGTTGCGTTTTTAATATAAAAAACTTGGGAACGGGTTTGGTGAGACCCTGCACTCACTCAAGATAGTGCGACCTTCAATCTTTGGGGACCAATTTGAGGTATGTATTCTGTATCCACACTGTCCATCCGTTTTTCCATATCATTTTAGGGTATCATCCCAAAAATTAAGCAGATCCAATTATTAGGTTGAACATACCATAGGTAACAGTAATGATTGATCATTAATGGGCCACAAATGTTTTGAATCAAGCTGAATTTTTTATTTTTTTATTTTTCATTCATCTAGGCTTATGTGACCTTATCAATAGATAGGATGTAAAATAAACACTACCAAAATATTAAGATGTGCCCTAAGAAGTTTTTAATGATAGAGCGTTTAATCACCATTGTTTCCTATGATGTGGTTCACTTGATTATTTGATTTACTTAATTTTTGTGATAATGACCTAAAATGATATATAAAAATAGACTGCATGCATATATGATATATACATCAAGGTGAGAACCATGGTAAGGGCCGCACCATCTTGGGTGAGGTCGGGTTGCACCATCCTGGTCACGAGCCGGGTGATAGCTAATACACTCTTTAAAAAAATTACATGATGGGGGTTGCTTTCAGTAAGTCAATAGGCATGGGAGAAAAAATGTTTATTTTATTTTGTAGGTGATATTATATTTATTTAGATACAAAAATGCCCTTGTCATCAAGAATTGAAAACATTTGGAAAGCCCGTGTCATTTCACACGTTTAAAACTACTATTCATTTATTGTACTTTCTGGAAATCGTTTATGCTTTTTAATTACTCTTCAATAATCTTTTGTGCTTTTCAAATGTTTTATTCGCCAAATCTTTCAAAATTTTATCCGTGAAAAACCCTCGGTTAAAAGAGAGCTTTGTTTGATGGTTGATGCTATGGAAGATACACTTTGACTCAGAAGATGATAAATTAACGGTTTTCGATTAAAATGGTGTATGACTTGTTAGAAAGCTTATTAAATTAACTTTCTAACGAGCTTAACATCACTCAAATCCGAGGTACAATGAGAGAGATTCGGTATGCTGTACGAAAGTTATGTGGCACTGATTGTGCAAGGAACATGAGTTATGTCATCATGAATTTTAGTCCCACTTTTCAAAGGGTAAACACTCTTCTAATGAGATGATTTCAAACATATTTGAAAGTTTGTTAAATTATCGTTACAATGAGGCCAAGATCACCTTGATTTGACCGATAATGAGAAACTTATGATTGTTTTCATGGATCATATAGTGCTAGAAAAGAAAACAAATGTGGACACTTTACAAATACGAGTTGGATTTGGATCCACTTTTAAAATGTCAAACAATATTCAAATGAGATTACTCGGTGCTATTTGAAACTTCATCAAATTATCTATTCAATGAACCCAAGATTGCCCCAATCTGACATGTAATAATGAAGTTATGATGATTGTTTTCGTGGAATCTCATGAACAATACAAGCTCATGAACGTGAGTTAACTAAGCTGGCAAAAACAAATGTGGCCAGTCCAAGCTCACAAAAGTTAAAGCGAGCAATACATGCTCATGAAAGTGAAAGTGTGCAATAGAAGCTTGTGATGCTGGTTGGTAGGGGTATACACGAACCGAGTTAGCTTGGTTAGCTCGCTCAACTTGACTTGAAAAAGCTCGATTCAACTTAGTTCGAAACTGAGTTCGAGCCGAGTCGAGCTAATTTTTTTAGCTCGAAAAAATTTCGAACTGAGTTCGATCTTGCTCGAGCTCAACTCGACTCGGATCAAACCAATTTGGTGACTCGGTTACTTTGATATTGATGTTGCTCACTAAGTCTTTGTTGAAATAACTCAACGAAGTGTAGTTGTTGGTAAGGAAGGTATGTATATGAAATAAATGCCTCTTTTTTTTTTTTTTCTTGATTTTTATGTTGCTTACAAGGTGTTTTATGAAATACTTGTAAAACCACTGCTGTTGTTTTACATACAGTGAAATTTTGAAGGTGCAATCTATATATTTGTGAAAATGTTGCACAGGCAAATTCGGCTTGATCTTGGCTCGAACTTATCTCAAACTGGCCTAAGCTGCTGACCGAACCGAGTCGAGATGGCCGGTCAAGCTTGAGGACCGAGCAAAGCTGAGTTCAAGTTGTGCCTAGCTCGACTCGGTTCAACTCGTGTACACCTCTACTAGCTAGTTACAAACATGCTGTAATTCCATAAAAACTATCGTGGCTCCTTCATTATAGATCATATTTAGGTAATTTGAAGCTTGTTGGAAAGATAATTCTCAAAACTCTTAAATAAAATTATAATCATCTCATTTGGAAACTGTTTAACCTTTTAAAAGTGGCCTTAAAATTTAGTCAATGTGCATTAATTTTTCTAATATTACATGGTCCTATGAAAATGTTCATAACTCCCTTGTTATAAGTCGAAACAGAGTGATGTTATACTCTTAGAAAGGTAATTTAAAAAGCTTTTAATTAGAATTGGAATAATCTCATTTAGAGACCATTCGATCTTTCAAAAGTGGGCCCAAAGTCCCTAATGGCATATAATATGTTACTTGGACAATCAACATCCAACTTCGATAAACATATTGAATCTCCATCATTACACTCACATCTTAGTGATTTGGACTTGTTGGAAAAGTAATTTGATAATCTTTTTAATGAACCATAAATCACCTTATCAGGAACTATTCGATCTGTCATCATTTGACTCAAAATATACCTTCCGTAGTATAAGTCCCAATTCATTAACCTATGACTTTTAAGTTAGATGATGACAGATTAAATGATTCTTGATAAATGCATTTTTATAACTAATTAGAATGTTTATTAAATTAGATTGTCAAAAACCTTAAGATTCCCTAGATTCAATGTGTAACGAGGAAGAATCGTTTGTTTATCAAAGTCACATGGTGCTAATCGTATGCATAATGTGGTTATACTCTCGGATACAATTGAATTTACTTTTAAAATGTCATGACGGTTTTCGAACGAGATGATTTCAATTCTAATTAAAAGTTAATTGAATTATCTTTTTAATAAGTTTAAATTTTACTTATTCAACTTTTAACAAGGGAGTTATAATATTTCTGTTGAATCACGTGATGCTAGTAAAATATCAAGAACATTATAAAATATAAGGGTATTTTTATCCTAAAAAAATATAAAAAGCATCCGAAAATCACCTGCAAGTACAGAAAAATAAAATCAAATAAAATGGGTACTTTTTAGGGACACCTGTGATGTACAGGGAAAAAAAGACAGCAGTCGAGCAGGCATGGATCAAGAGACGCAGATTGCATCCACCAAGTTGAACCTTGGAGCATACGACTAATTCCATGTGGCCCAACTGTGATGTATTGCTTATCCATGCCATATATTCTTTTTCTAGCATCATGTTAAGTCATGGGCTTAAAAACCAGTCGCATCCATGCCTCTTCGTTGAAGGCACCAGTAGGACGCGGATTGGATACTTACAGGTTGAGTAGCCAGAATAGCTAATGAAGTAACGTCACCAAGTTCTGTGAGGCTCACTATGATGTGTGTTGTATCTATACTGTTCATCCATTTGGAGATATCATTTTAAGGCATGAGACAAAAACTGAGTTGGATACAAAGCTCGAGTAGACCCCACCATAGAAAACAGTGGAGAGAGTGACGCCTACCATTAAAAATTTTTAAGGGCCACAAAAGTTTTCGATCAAGCTGAAATTTGTTTTTACCTTCTTTCATGTTTGTATTAACTTATAAACAGGTTGGACCTTAGGAAGGTTTCAACGTGGACGTCCCTCCCCACATAAAAATATGTGGCAGGGTCCACTAAATATTTGAATCTGACTCATTCTTTATCTCATTACTTAAAATGATCTCTCCAAATGGATGGACATCATAGATACAACACATACATGATGTTGGGCCCACATAACTTGGTGACGTCACTTCAATAGCGAGTGCGTCCGCACAAGTATCCAGGCCTTTAGCTCTGATTGGTCCAAGTCAGCAAATATGAAAAACTGAATATACAGAGGAATGCTGCCTGCGCACCTTCTCACATGAGCACTTGCCCTCCTTTGTATACGTGTCATGGGCATCGAATCTAAACAGTCCACATGATGCGGCACACTTTAAAACTCTATTTAATTAATTTCTATCCTGTTCTAAAACTCTAAGTAGGTTATAATAAAGAGAAATGCAAATCAGGAGAGGAAGCTTTTTCCTTTTTCCATGGCCCGCCAGAGTTTTGTACCGAGCTGAAAGTTGGACATGTTATATTTCAAAGGTTGAAGCTGAACATGTCATGTTTCAAAGGCTCTGCATCACGTTTACCATTAAGATTCAGTGATCACGACACGTGTGCAAAGGTGTGCACAGGTGCTCACGTAAGACGGGAACGGATTGGCTACTCCCCTGCCACCAGCCCCGTGGCTGGTGGTCGGTGCTCTGTGGGCCCCACCATGATGTATGTGTTTTCTCCATTCTGTTCATCCATTTTTAAAGATCATTTTAGGGCTTTATGAAAAAAATGAGAGGAATATAAATCTCAGGTAGACCACACCAAAGGAAAACAAAATTGATTGGATATCCACCATTAAAATCCTCCTAAGGCCCACTGTACTGTTTATTTGACATCCAATCTGTTGATTAGGTCATACAGACCCAGATGAAGGGAAAAATCAAATATCAGCTTGATCCAAAGCTTTTATGGTCACAAAAAAGTTTTAATGGTCGAAATTCATTCAACACTGTTTCCTGTAATGTGGTCCATTTAAGATTGGGATATAACTCATTTTTGGTCCATTAACATAAAATGATCTAAAAAACTAGATGGACGGCATGGATGAAACCCAAACATCATGGTGGGACCCGCGGAGCACCGAACACCAGCCAATGTAGCCAATCCGTTTCCCGTAAGACGGTGGGCAGGTGGAAATCGGATTGTATACTGAGTTACTCAGTACGCTCTTATCTTACTGAGTAAACTCAGTTGGGCTTATTGTGAATGTATGTGATTTATCTACATTGTCTATTCGGTTTTCTATATCATTTTATGGGTTCAACCCAAAATTGATGCATATACAAAGCTCAATTGGTCCATACCACTGGAAAAAGTGAAAATATTGATTTCAACTGTTGAAAAATTTCTAAGGCCCCCAGTGATATTTATTTGTCATCCAACCTGTTCGTAAGATCAAAAAGACATGGATGAAGGGAAAACACAAATATCAGATTGACTCAAGAATTTTTCAACGGTAAATGTTCAATTCACATTGTTTTCAGTGGTGTAGACCATTTAAGATTTGGATATACTCCATTTTTAGAATATATCTTAAAATTATGTGTTAAAAGAGATGGACGGAGTCAATACAATGCATGAATGACACTGGGCCCACGGAGTTTACTCAGTACGCTTACCATACTGACTTACTCCTGCAAAAGCCTTTTGCAGAAAGTTCCTGCACTGGGATCCACTGTGATGTATGTGAAAAATTCACTTTGTCCATCCATTTCGTGAGTTGATTTTAGAGCATGTTACCAAAAATGAACAGTATCTAAAGCTCAAGTGAGACTTGATGATTTTGCTTTAGTTGAAAATGCCAATGTTCATGTATAATATTAATTAGTGAAAGAAAGAAAAAACAATTCTCTAAAATTTGTAGTTGGGTGCCGAGCGTAGGACTTAGCGCATGGGCAGTCAGGTTTTGGGCGTGACACATTTATTGTCATAAGATTAAAAAACAAAAAACCCATTCAGAAGCTCTAACATCTATCCTTTTCTAAATCATTTGAACCTAACGTTTATACGTCAGCTAAACCATTTATATGGTCATTCCCATTGGGATGAAATGAAAATACAAGGAACTATGGACATACAAACGCTTCAATGGTGGTTATTTAATCCTAAATTGTTTTCTCTTGTATGACCCACTTGAGTTTTGGATCCGCCTCATTTTTCATCTCAACTTCTAAATTAAGCTTTTTTTTAAAAAAAAAAAAAAAGAAAAAGAAAAAAGAAAAAAAGATACACGGATTGGATTTTTCACAAATATCACAGGAGGGCCCACGTAGCTTCCATGGGAGAAGTCCTACGAGAGATCTCTATGCATCTCTCTCCACGTCGTATTTCCAATTTTAGAAAATCACGTGAAGGATCGCAAATAGCACTTGTGCACTGGTGTGCATATATCATCTCCCTCCCTCTCTCACTCTCTCTCTCTCTCTCACACACACACATATATATCCCAAGTCTTAATCAGTTGCACCACAAAGCATAGTCCAACTAGTGGATAACATACAACTTATTAAGTGCACGTGACATCCAACCCTTCCAATAGGTTGGTCCCACCATGGCGATCATCTAAGGCAAAAATTATCCCCATCTACTTACCAGGTGGGCGACACCATATAAAACAATTTTTAGCCATCAATGAATAACATAAAAAGTTGTGCTGAACTCCATGAGTTGATTTTTAATTTTTAATTTTTTTTAATTTCTACAAGGTGATCCTCTTGATAAGGCTAACATGTTCGCTCGGTTGTACGTCACACACATGAAAGGTTGGTAAGGGATGCTCGCCCTTGATTTTTTATGCGGCCCACCCTGATGTATATGTATAATCAACTCCATACGCTCAGTTGCACCATCCCTTCATTAGACGGGCCTAGGGCCAAAAAATCAATATGAACCTCACCAAAAAAAATCAACATGACTTCTGGTTCAGGTGGTCCGCCTCACAAAAATGAACAGTTGGGAGATATTCCATCCTTAATTTTTTACAGGGCCATGTGAAATCCACTCCAACCATTAACCGCCTCACTAAAAGTTATGCCTAGGCCCACTGTGATTAGGCCCATCTGTCATTTACATTGGCTAACGGAAACAGTTTGGAGGGTGGGCGACTCTGTTACACTATTTCTACTCGTGTGGTCCACCTGAATTATAGAATATGTCTAAGTTTTGAGCCTTGGGCCTAACATGGGCTATCTGAAATTAAGAGAGTAGATTTTACCTCCATCTTTGAGCTATGAGCCATTCAAGGAGCGGCCTATCAATTGGATGGGATCGATTTGATATAATGTTAGCCCCACACCAAGGTGGTGAATCTCTTTTATGGGTAAATTCCTATAATCACATCCATATGCTAATCACCAAATCAACAGAAGAGGAAAAACAAATTAACAATGAGGGAGAGAGAAGAAAAGGGACATTAGCTGTTCTCACTAACATTACATTTCTCAACAGAGTACTTGTTTGAAATATAAAAGACAAAAGAGATAAATGAAAAATCACACAGACAAAAGAGAAATGAAAAATCATACAAAGCCAAACTCAAAACTAATAAGGAGATTCTTGTTGCCGTGATGTTGAAGCAATCTGTTCTACTTCTTCTGCTTTTCTTTTCATTCCACGCCCTTCTCTTTTCATTCCACGTCCATCTTCTTCTTTGTGTTCTTGAAAAAGAGGTTGGAGGAGTGTTTTGGTGTTGGGATCTTCCCACTCCAATGCATTCCACCATTCTTTGCTTCCTTCGATCTTTCCTCTTACAACAGGTGTTGAGCTACCCAAGGAAAGAGGGAACTTCTTCAGCTGACCACAATCAGCTATAGAAATCTTATTCAGGGAAGGGCAAATGATTACCCGCTTACAAATGCTTTTCAGTTTCCCTAAATGCATCAAATACAACTCCCTCAAGTTCGGGAGTAGGATGGCATTGTTATTGTTATTGTTATCACCTTCTTCAACCATTTCTCCTTGTATCACCTCCTCCATCTCACTGCATTCTTCAATATCGATTTGTTCGAGGCATTGGAGGTGCTGAAACAATTCAAGTGACATGAGATTCACCAATACGTGGCATCTGTAGACAATCAGGAGCTTGAGGCATGCGAACGAGCCAGGCCGCAAGCCTCCCTCAGCAATACCCCTAAAACTCCGAAGCTCTTTTAGACAGAGAGACTGCATTAATGGCAAAGACGTTTTGGTGGGGTCGTCTCCTATTGGCAACAACCACTTCATGCTACAGGATGAGATTTTACATTTTCGTAAGTGTTGCAGGCGAGACAGGCAGGGTAAGCTTGACAGCTGACATTTATCCATAACCAAACCGACAATACTATCGGGAAGCACAAAGGAGCTTTCTTTCCCAATAATATTACAACCAATAGCATCCATCCTCTCTGCTTCGAAGGTGAAATTATGGGATTTTGAAACAATGCGGAAACGTTTCAAGCAATTCCAATGCCCAGAGCTGACATACCAATCGAAACCAAACCTCTCTTCAGATAGAACATAAAGTTCTTTGAGATTAACCAAACATTCCATCCCATGTGGCAGTTCTTTGATGGCAGTATAAGAGAGGTTCAAAAGCCTTAGACGCTTGAGCTTTGCTAGGGACGGTACCTCCCTTAACCTCTTACAATTATTTAATAAGAGTATACACAAGTTCTCCAAGTTTGAAACTGATACTGGAAGATACTCAATGCAAGTGTCAGAGAGGTTGAGAACTCTTAGGCTGTTCATGCGATTGAAGAACGAAAGAGAAATGTTGCCTGAGAGAGGGTTATGTTGCAACAGCAATGTGGAGAGTTTTGGGCAGTTGGGTTCGCCTGAAAGCATTTCAATTTCATTTTTCATCAATGAGATTTTGTCAACATCTTCAGTAAATTCTTCTCCACCAATTGATCCCCTTATCCTGGTCCCAGCCTTGACCACAAACCGAGGGCTCTTCCTTGTAATACCAATGGCCAAATCTCTGATTAAATCATGCATTACTACAAGATGATCGAACCTCCTTACCAACATACACACATCTATTAGTTGATTCAATATTGTCTGGCCTTTGTCGAGTTCCTTTTCCCAGTCTCCCATATCATCCATCAATCCTTCTGCTCTCCAGTACTCAATCACCTCTTCATCAGAGAATGCATGGTCCTCTGGAAACAAAGCACAACACAAGAAACAAGATTGAATCCTCTCAGATTTTAGTCTATCATAACTAAATTTCAAAATTGGAAAAACTTGATCATCCATGCCTTCAATCTCCATTGTTGAGCATTTTAACTCCTGTAATGCATTTCTCCATTCTCTGACGTCATCCTTTTCTCTCATTGCACTTGCTACTGTGATGATTCCAAGTGGCAAACCACCACATTCTTCAGTTACAAGCTTCGCAATCGCTTCTATTTCTCCAGAAAGCACCACATCAGCTCCAAGCCTTTCCTTGAACAATTCCCACGCTTCTTCTCTCGAAAGAACCTCCACTTTAATTTTTTCTTGGCACTTCATGGCTCGACACACATTTTTTGATCGTGTAGTCAATACTACTTTGTATGCATTGCCCTCTGGAATCCCTACCTTTACCAATGGAAATGCTTTCCACATATCATCTAAGATGATGATAAACTTCTTCTTATACTCCAAAGCCTCAGATAATTTCATTGACCTTCTCATTTCATCCTCTTCATCATAAAGTTCCAATCCTATTGCTCGTGCAATACTATTTTGTAGTCTCCCAATACTAAAATCATTAGACACCGTAACCCAAATGGCAATGCCAAATATTCCGGAGCTTTTTACTTTATTGTACACATGTGTCATGATGGTTGTCTTACCTACTCCCCCCATGCCAAAGACACCAATAGAGCTGATGTTGCGATCCATCAACAACTCCCAAATCTGCTTCAAATTTCTTTCAGCTGTCATTTTACCCACGAGTTTCATTGCGGGCATACTTCCACTTTCACATAATAGATCAACAAATAACCCTTCTGAAAATCTACCCGTCTCCTTAAGCTTCACCACATCTTCAATCTTCTTTACTATGAGCTTTCCCAATGCTACACGTGAGAGTGAGAAATATCTCGATAATTCTCTGGAGTCCTCTTCTATCTTCGTCACTTCACTTGTAATCTTTTCCACATTTTTCAGCCATAGGCTCACCCCTCGCTTTGGTTTCTTTCCAGGCATTTCATTAATCTTGTTCAGTTCAATCTTTACATCGGCCTCTTGGCTACTCAACTCTTGCATTTTGGTTTTCAGAACATCAAGATTCTCTTCGAGGCTTCTAGAGTAGTTGTATTGAGCCCATGCCATCTTGGTAGTCTCCAAGAGAAATTCCATAGCCACCCCTGCAACAGCAGCTTAGAAATGTAAAATAAATAAATAAAATATTGAGCCCAAAAATAATTAAGTTATGGCTTATTTGGTTGCACCACATTTCATGAAAATTTGTACTGATCATATTTAAAAAAACCCAAAAACTTGAATAGACTCGATGTTCAGTTGGGCCGGGTCAACTTGTAGACTCGAACGAACTCAAACAGGAATTTAATGCTTATAAATTTTTATATTTATAATTATAGAGAATATTTAGAAGGGTTAAATCTCGATCCATGCTTCTTAAAGCTGATCACTTCCCTATTTTTCCTACTCTTTTAGAATTAGGGAAGTTTTTTGTTTTTTTCCATGAAAAGGTAGAAATACCCTTTGTTTGCACATGGCCCGATGCAGTCCATGTCAACCAATGGGAAGCCACCACGTGTTGGCACACTGTTATGAAAGATGGGAGAGAAATGTACTCATGCCAAGTGACTACTTCCGCTTATCTCTCAATGACATGTCGCCTACTAAAAGAGCCGTGCTCAAAGCCATATACACATCTATACCCAAAAAGGTGGTCATCACTCACAAGGCACGTGGCCAACGAACGTGAGATATGTCTCCTATCGTACTAAGGAATTTTCTAAAAACAGACATGTCGATGTCGGATTCTTCATAATCTAATATACGCATGGCATGGCCATCCCATATTAACTCAAAAAGAGAAATTTCCAAAGGGATGTCTGAGACCACTCAGAAGCAACAAGGAATTAGGGGCAAATATCGGAAAGCCATTTAGAAATATAAGCAAATTACATACGTTGACATTACACAACAAGGATTCCAATTCCAACTAGGCTATGACTGTTGTGTAATTGGAAAATTCATGCATAAACTACGAATCTTACATGCGGCCACCACTTCTCAAAAGCCTATAAAAGCAGCACTCAAAGAAGAGCTTCGAAACCTTGCCATAAACAATCAATAAAACTCTATAGCTCTACGCTGCTTATCCCTTGTCCTCCATTGACTTTTATTAGTTTTAACTTCTTAGCTTAGTCATTCCACTTCTATCCAGCCATGTTATAACAAGTCCAGAGCAATTAGTTTCTTAACTTAATTTCACTATTGTCCAGTGCATCATTGCAATATGCACTTAGGAGTAGGTTAAATATCCACAACCCATCGTTGGATCCCTCGATTATCGAGTTCTTACTTTTTTTTCCCCAGAAAAGTGAGAGTACACCTCCTGTAGCTTTGTTGATCTGAAAAAATAGATGTACAAACATTCGGGTGGGCACCACAAAAGAGATTGGACTCACTTATTATATAGTTTCACGAATAAAACTAATAAAATGTACATGAAAAAAGGATTGAAAGCCATGACAGACACAAAAAACAATCACCCCCAAAGCCACACCAAGCATGCCTTCATCTTCAATGAAGCTCTAGGAGTTAGGTAGCACCCAGACCATCTCACGACCATCTAATATTTTCTAGACCGTCTCACAACCATTTGGTATTATCAAGTTCTTACTTGATACATCGCCAATCATATGCTACTGACTTCATGCCACAAACATCTCACGACCGTCTAATATTTTCCACGGCCATTTTTCCATTTACAAGCCGCACTGGGTATTTTATTTTTCTCTTCACTTAGTTTTTTTTTTTCTATTTGCGGATTGTATTTCTTTACAATTCTAATTAATAAAATCAATGATCCAACTTTATTTTTTAATTCAGTCCAATCCTTATTGCTTTACCAAGAAACCCAATCAGCTATCACTGTTGAAAGAAAAGTCCTTGGTTCCAAAACAAATCCCATTCAAATGGACTAACCCTCCCATTCTAAAGTCACCTAATTGTTGTAAAAGCTGGGGGTTAAAAAGTTAAGCCAATCTTCACAAATATGGTCTTAATGTTACTATTTCTACACCTAGGGTCATAAGCTTCAATCAATTTGAGTTGAGTAGGACTTTGGCATGCCCACCAGTTAATCTAACCACACACATTTGATTGAAATCGAGTCGTTCGTAATAGGTGTGGCCACGCTTCTGGATTGAACAAGAACATTATTTTTGGGCTGTTAGTGGGAAAATATTGTGTTAAATATGAGTATATCAGTAAATTAATCTGGTTGCTAAATCAAGAGCAACGGTGAGTAATCCCCCTAAGACTACAGAAGAGCCACAAGACAAGGGACTACAAGCAAAACCAGTCAATGTGGACACAAGATCCTCTTCCTAGGCAAATGTTATGTTGGAAGAAGTTGCTTAATCCATTTGCGACATGCAACATATGACAGACAACGGCAAGGCCCGAGCAGACAACATCACCAGGATGATTGAAGGCCTCTTCGAAAGGCTTTCGTTACTGGTGAATTCTCAAATTACTAATAATTCTCCAGAGGAATTAGAGGTAGAATGACCGGCTAGACCTCCAATTATGAGGATCAGTCGGGCTGAACCACAAGGCCGAAATGGTCGTCCAAACGGCTAACAAGAATATGAAGACCTCCAAATCTATATGCCTAGGGGGCAACTCTATGTAGGCGTTGATCCGCTCAGGGGGCAACCACCTATGCCACTAGCATCGCATAATTTATGCTAGAGTCGAGCACCTTGGAGGGCAACCTCTTATGATTTTGGCAATTACCTAATGCAAATCGAGGACCAAGATACCCGGGGGGCGACCTCTAATCCCTCAGCTCCTGATGCTCGGGAATCCAATGACGCAAAGATAATACCTTGCACAACCATAACACCCACTTAGCCATGACAATGTCCTTGAAATTATCTAAGAGTATGACATCCAACTCCATGGTCAACAGCTCACCCAACCCGTCTATCGCAAACCCTATCTTGACTAGCTAGATCAATAATTTAAGCTACCTAGGGATACAGGGTCCTTAAGTTCACTCTCTTTTCCGAAGAGTGATTCTACCACCATGGAGCATTGTTCGTTTTACCTTCTAACATAGTGAAGTCTCGACCCACGATTTCTTGAAACTTAGGCTATTTAGTAACTCCCTCATAGTGGTGGCTTTTACTTGGTATATAAATTTGCCTCCCAAATTGATCCATACATGACTTGAGATGGAGGAGCAATTACATATACAATTCCACTGAAAAAAGCCTCAAATCTCCACGGCTGATCTCTCCATACTGCAACAATTGCTGGAAGAATTGGTCGAGCATTTTATTGCTCAGTTTAAGAAGGCAAAGAACTGATGCTCTATGGCTCTCCCTGAGGCCGAGTTTGTCAAACTCACGCTGGACGACATGGACTTTGAGCATCGCAAGAAGTTCGAAGGAATGCACTTCAGGGATGTCTTTGAATTGCTGACCCGAGCCACCCTCTATGAATGGATTTTCCACAAGGAGAGTCAAAGAACAAACTCCTCACAGGGTGCTTATTATCAAGAACTTAATTACGAATTGGTCGCCATTGAGGTGGTGGCCAAATGACTATACGAATGTCAAACCTTGAAGAGAATAGAGGTATAAACCCCTACTGGAGTAAATCTTTAGAAGAATACATTTGAGTTTTCCAAAAAGCACTCTTTCGATATTATGAAGGCTGATGAAATCTTTGACCTCTTATTAGATGTTAAGTTCATCGATTATCGAAATATTAGAAAATTCCATTGGCCGAAGAGCTAAAGAAGGGGGAATTCTGTAAATGGCACAGAACTAAAACTCATTGTCCAAAAAACTATGTCGTTTTTAGGAATATTATTCAAGAAAACATTAATAAGGGCCTGTTGAAGTTCTCTGCCAGGCATACAATAGGGATCAATCCAAACCCCTTTTTAAAGACATCCGACACCAATGTCGCCTTGGCAAAATTAAAGACGATTGGCCAATCCTCAAAGAAGCAGATGGCAGTGACGCTCCAACTAGCTAAGAAACCGTAGTATCTGCCCAAAAAAACAGAAGGTCATTTCACCTTTAGAGCCAATCACGAAGACCACTGGGGGCAACCAACACAGTGAAAGAGAAAGGAAACACCCTCGCGGTCGAGCCACTTGTATAGCCCACATTATGTGAGTGTTATTTTAGGTGCATCCATGACGATCATAAAAAACCGTCTCCAACTATCACAATCGCTGGCAGTATACTCCAGAGCCACATGCCAAATGGATGTGGCAATGACCTGCCACCAGCCCTGGAGGTCACAACCATGGTTTGAATGTGTGGAGAGAAACTAGGATCACAATGTGTCCCATGCTAGAGCGGCAAGGCCTTTTTGGACTTGGAGATGGGTGCCAAAAAATTACGATGGCCCTGCCAAGCAACAAGAAGACGTGTCAGGGATGAAGGGTACGATCATAAAACTAAATGGCCATCCGAACGACATGAGATGGTCAAACCAGCTGAGGCTCGAATGGATCAATAGAGTATAACAATTCATCGAAAGTTTTCATAGGTGCCCCATGTGCTGATTAGGACACAAAAATGGAGGCTACAACGACAAAGGGCTACGGCCAGCGTATTAGCAAAAGCAAAGCGTGTTATCCAAAAGAGGCCACAATCAATTGTTGAATGTCTTCGACCTAGATTAAGGAGCAGGCACCCCTAGAGATGAGTACCCTCACAGACACCGTGAATGAAAACTTTGGGGAAGATATATGCACCTCCGAAGATATATGGCCTACCAGAGTTTTGGACCGGGTTGAAATTTGGGCTTGTGAGGTTTCGAGGGGTGCCGCATCACATGGACCGTTTAGATTCTATGCCCATGACACGTATGCAAAGGTGTGCACCGGTGCTCACATAAGGTGCGTAGGCAAGCATTCCTCTCTCTATATATACATGTGTGTGTGTGTGTGTGTCATTGGCGCAAGCCATGTTTTGTCTTCTTTATCAGCCTAGCAATAAAATTTATATTTCCTTGACTGATTGAGGTCTTTCATTTATCTCTGTGATTAATCTAACCATCGTTTGACTTGATTCTTCCATATTTCCCATAGAGTGGGATGATAAACCTTCAAAATTTTGACTATTGATAGGGTGTTTGCCTATTTTTCCCCACATATCGCAAAGAACATCAGCTCCTCCATGGAGAACCTTTACCACTGTAAATGGCCCATCCCAAGTGGGTGACCATTTGGAGAATGAAGCATCTTTGGTTCCAAGAGTTAAAATTACCTTCCAAACCATATCGCATTCTCAAAACGCCTTCTTTTTTACTTTCTTATTATATGCTCGAGCGACCCTAAATTTGTTGAATACAATAAAGTCCAAGACTTTCAGTCTTATTTCATCTAAATCCTCGAGTTTGATCAGCATAGCCTCTGTAAACTCGGTCGGAGTGAAATTAGCTTGATAAGCAACCCTTAATGATGGAACAGTTATCTCCAGATGCAACGTAACATCATTTTTATATGTAAGCATGAATGGACTCATCCTTGTGCTTGTCCGAGACGAATTCCGATAAGACCAAAAGGCCTCAAATAACTTGATATGCCACTATCTGGGGTTTCCATTGATCATTTTGCATAAAAATATTCTTAACGACTTTGTTACTAGCCTCGGCCTGGCCATTGGCCTAAGCATAGTAAGGTGATGAATGCAGTAACTTGATTTTATATTGATCAACCATTGCTTTGACTTCCTTAGATGAGAAAGTTGCACCTTGATCCATAGTAACCGATTTAGGAATTCCAAACTGGTGGATTATATGAGTCTCCATGAATTTGATAATTTCTTAATGACCATTTCCCAACATAAGTTCGCTTCTACCCATTTAGTGAAGTAATCGATGGCCATGATAATGAAACTATGACCTTTAGATGTAGGAGGATAATTTTTTCCTATTAAATCAATGGCCCATCCTCGAAATGGCTAGGGTTTAACGATAGAACGCAACTCGGACACTGGGACATGTTGTATCGGCCCATGTTTCTAACATGCTTCACATTCTTTAGTATATTGGATACAATCAGCTGTCATTCTCTGCCAAAAAGATCCATAACACAGGAGTGTAAGTCACATTTTCCTCCCAACTTCATGTGCGCCACGGATTCCTTCATGTACTTCCCCCATGGCCAACATTGATTCTTTCTTATCCAGACATCTCAATAACACGCCATCAGTTCCCTCTCAATATAATTCATCACTGATCAAGACATAATTTATGGTCATTCTCCTAATATCTCGGCCGACCTTTGTTTGTGGGGACCAAAGATAGTTTATGATTGGCAAACTCCAATCATCATCGTTCATATTGACCTGATAAATTTCTTTGGTTGATTTCCATTGGAAAACCGAGAGCAAGGACTTCTTTTGAATGTCTATTGTTATGTTCCTTTGATCCTGGAGAATCTGCAGTCTTGCTACCAATTGTGTCATCTCATTAGCATTAATATTATTTTCTCGACTTAATGTGTTTTAACTTGATTTCATCGAATTCGTTCAACAACTAAGTCACCAACACATAATATTATTGCAGAGCAATACTCGTGCACTTAAATGAGCCAACCAATTGGTTTATTACTAATTGTGAATCACTCATTACCAATATATTTCTGATTCCTAATTCTACAAACATCTCCAAACTAATTAGAAATGTTGGAGAATTTTCCGATGTCTGTCGGAATTTTAGATGATGGGGAGTTGTTGCGCAAGTCCAATACCTGTAACACCTTCATATTGAATATTGATGTTGGAATTCCACCGGAAAACTTGTTTTGGCGAAGAGATAACGTCTCCAGTCGGGTGAGGTTCCCGATCTCTTTCAAATTTGAAAGCTCCCCCACATCACTACTTAGATTCCCACTGAGTGAATTACCAGTGAAATCAAGGTACGGTATATTCTTTAAGCAGAAGAGCTGAGAAGGAATCGAACCGCTGAAGCTATTGAATCTCATGTCGAGATAACTCAATTGGGTCAAATTGGAAAACCCATTTCCTAAAATCTCACCTTAAAGAGAATTCGATGAGATGTCGAGGCGGATCAAGTTCTTTATACGGAAGAGAGGCATAAGAACCGAAGATGGCACAAGCCCTGGTTCTAGGAAGGAAACGAGAGTGTAGAGGTCGAGAATCACTACAAGTCTTGCAACTGAGCGAGGATTGCAGGTGACATGTTCCCATCGGCAGCAGTCGGAACTAGAATTCCATGATTCTAGTCAGCTAAAAGCAGGAGAGTTTGTCGAGGAATTTCTGCCTATTTTCGACATGAGAATGGATTTGAAATCGATAAGGGCTTGCTTATGATCATCTGGACAACTTAAAGAAGGGGTGTGTAAGAAAGATGAGAGAATGAAGATGATGTTGAATGGAATTGAACTTGATCTTGCCATGATTCTGATCTTCTCTGCTATCGTTCTCTTTTAAAGGAAGTAGATACCTTTTTAAATTTTTCTTAAGAGATGAGATTTGATACTATTGCAATTGTGACAGATGATACACTAGTGCTTAGAAATTACTCAGAAATTGCATAAAAGTAAGTCAAGATATACCGTACAAATTATGATTTCCAATGTAAATGTATCATGAACCAGAAATTATGCTAATTTGCTTATCTGGCTATCAGATTGGTGGACATGTATTCAACGGTTAAAATTAAAAATATCCAGTGGTCCAATTTCAACAAAGATGAATAAGAAGTTAGGACAATTCAATCAATCTAATTTTGGGTTGTTACTAAGGGCACTGGGTTCGACAATTTGGTAGGTTTAATTTGATTTTTTGTGTGCCACGTGTAAAAATTCTGAGTGCACGTGTATGAAGCCTCATACGCTGCTTGAGTATCATATGTAGGTGCTAAGTTTCAACGGTCAACTAATGGAGGATTTTGAAAGTGGTGGGAAGGAATCACGAAGTCACCGAACGCGGATTGCATCCTACCCCACCCGGACGGTAATCCGTCCGGGCAGGGCTCTGTGGGGGCCACTGTGATGTAAGTGTTTTATCCACGTTAATCATTTTTCTCAGATCATTTTAAGATATGAACCAAAACATTAAGTAGGTTCACAGCTCCAATGGACCACACCAAAGGAAGCTGCAATGATAATGACACTCACCGTTGAAACCTTTCTAAGGGCCACCGTGATTGTTTTTCACCATACAACCAATTCATAAGGTCATGTAAACGTGGATGAAGTGAAAAATCAAATACCAGGTTGATCCAAAACTTCTCTAGCTCCCAAGATGTTTTTAATGGTGTACGTTTAATCCCCTATTTGTGGTCCACTTAAGTCTTTTTCCTGCCTCATTTTTTGGCTCACACCTTAAAATAATCTGAGAAAAACGATTAACGGCATGGATAAAACACTTACATCACGATGGCCACCACAGATCCCTACCCAAACGAATTACCGTCCAGGCGGGGGTAGGACGCAATCCGCGTCCGGAGTCGCCTCAGCTTGTCTTTTACGGAGTTCTTTTGACTCATGCGTTCTGACTATTGCAAAACTGATTTCAGTGCTTTTAAGAGCACTTAAGTAATACTTCTACTAATCTTATCAAGACAACTACAAGAGAAATCGGTTGATCTGGACCGTCTATAATTTCTAGTGTAGATTTCTTGGGCTAGCATGAAAAAATCAGAATGATAGGATGATGAGATCCATCCATCAGTTATCCTTCTCTTTTATAGCCAGCCGTTTTATGGCCATGGATGAGACGGATAGGATTGTCTGAGGAAATTAATGTTTTGGAAGAATAAGCGATCCATGATGTGTACAAGCAAAATAGATAGCTATAGTTGTTGATTGGACCTATTCTTTCTCAAAAGATATCAACTGTCTGATTTTGGCTTGATAGATCTCAAATTCTTTGCTTGACCTAATAGATGGTCCAGATCAAGAAATTTTATCGTCCACGCCACTTGTAGCTTTGCAAGAGCACCGGATCATTTCTCCTTTAAATGATAGAGGCATAGTACTAAGTAGGTGTGTGGGGCCCACAGACACTTTGGTCGTCTTTTTCTATCATCAAATCTTGGAGATTTGATAATTCAACACACGTGTGGTCCGTACACATTACACGCAGGCACATGTGCAAACACGAAACACGTGTGAGGAATCTACGCTTTGCCTAACGTTGGAAATGATCGCTTAGATCTTCTGCCCAAAAAGGTAAGAAGTTTCGATCACCAGGTGGGCCACGATATGCAAAAGTAAATTGACGGTAATAATTTTTTCTAGTCATTCGTTTGTTTTGATATGTTGTGGTCCACCTGAGAGGTAGAATATTTCTATTTATAGGACAGAAGAACTAAACAGTGTAGATCAACTGATAGAAAGCTCAGATCACACACACATGTCACATTTTCACACATACGACTGCGCGAGTATGTGAAGGTCTCAGGCACGCGTGGTGAATCAACAAAAGATGAATCTAATCTCGTGGTGGAGAGGAAGAAACGGAATATAGTAAGAACTGCATTCGAGCTTACACACTCCAGGTATCTTTGGTTAACTCGTAGCCACGTGTGTGCAACTTTCCTAAGATCCATACAGTCCATAAGTTTTTTCAGATCATTTTATTCTATGATCCTAACATAAGTTTCGCTTCTACCCATTTAGTGAAGTAATCAATGGCCATGATCATGAAACTATGACCTTTAGATGAAGGAGGATAATTTTTTCCTATTAAATCAATGGCCCATCCTCGAAATGGCTAGAGTTTAACGATAAAACGCAACTAGTACACTGGTACATGTTGTATTAGCCCATGTTTCTAACATGCTTCACATTCTTTAGCATATTGGATACAATCAGCTGTCATTCTCTGCTAAAAAGATCCATAACACAGGAGTGTAAGTCACATTTTCCTCCAAACTTCATGTGCGCCACGGATTCCTTCATGTACTTCTCCCATGGCCGACATTGATTCTTTCTTATCCAGATATCTCAATAACACGCCATTAGTTCCCTCTCAATATAATTCATCACCGATCAAGACATAATTTATGGTCGTTCTAATATCTCGGCCGACCTTTGTTTGTGGGGACCAAAGATAGTTTATGATTGATAACCTCCAATCATAATCGTTCATATCAACCTGAAAAATTTCTTTGGTTGATTTCCATTGGAAAACCGAGAGCAAGGACTTCTTTTGAATGTCTATTGTTATGTTCCTTTGATCCTGGAGAATCTGCAGGCTTACCACCAATTGTGTTATCTCATTAGCATTAATATTATTTTCTCGACTTATGTGTTTTAACTTGATTTCATCGAATTCGTTCAACAATTGAGTCGCCAACACATAATATTATTGAAGAGCAATACTCATGCACTTAAATGAGCCAACCAATTGGTTTATTACTAATTGTGAATCACTCATTACCAATATATTTCTAATTCCTAATTCTACTAACATCTGCAAACCAATTAGTAAAGCCCTGTATTTAGCTTGATTATTAGTGCAACTGAACTCAAGCTGGAATGCGAATTCTTGTCTCCTCCCAACTAGGTCAACTAGGACGATCCCTGCTCCTAATCCTTCGCTGGTCCTTGAACCATTAAATATCAGTTTCCAGGGTGATTGGGATACCATATATAAGTCCAATACTTTTGTAGGAAGTTGATTTTTCATGTCCGAAGAATGATGGGCCAAGAAATTTGTTATGGCTTGCCCCTTCACCGCCCTTTGTGGCACATACGTTAGATCAAACTCAAATAATGCTACAACCCATATGCCAATTCGACCATTTATAATCAGCCGATTTAATATATATTTAACTAAATCAATTATCGAAATTATATTAACCGACTCAACTAATAAATAATGACATAATTTAGTGGCCGCAAAGTACAATGATAAACGTAACTTGTCTATAGAAAAATATCGCCTTTCGATATCAAGCAACGTCTAACTAAGATAATATACTGCATGCTCTTTCTGATTGTCATCATCCTGAGCGAACAGAGCGCCAACTGGGTCTACAGAAGTAGTGACATACAGCTTGAGCGGTCAAGCCTTGCTGGTGGCATCAACACTGGTGGCCTTGTCAAATAATCTTTTATTTTGTCAAAAGCCAACTGATGTTCTATCTCCCACCTGAACTCATCTCCTTGTTTTAACTTCAATAATATAGAAAATACATTAATTCTTCTTGCACAATTAGAAATGAATCGACATACATAATTGACTTTCCCCAGAAACCTTTGTAGCTCAATTTTGTTTTTCGCTGGCCGAGCTTCTATTATTGCTCAAGCCTTGTTTTGATTAATTTTGATCCCCCGTTGATGTACCACAAATCCTAAAAAAATCCCAGCCAATACACTACAAGCACATTTAAGTGGGTTCATTTTCGACTTATGAATCATCATTCTTTCAAATGAATTTCGTAAGTGAGCGAAATGCTCAACTGAATCGGCCGACTTGACCACTACGTCATCAATATTTATTTATTTTTATTTATTTTTATGAAATGACCTATCATATCATGGAAAATGGCATTCATAACTCTTTGATAAGTAGCTCTTGCAATTTTTAGTCCAAATGGCATTACTACCTAACAAAAAGTGCCCAAGGGTCTAGGACACCTAAAGGTTGTCTTTGAGACATCATCAGTTGCAATGCTTATTTGGTTATATCCTGAATATTCGTCCATAAAAGAAACCATTTGATGCCTTGCAGCTTGATTGATCAATTGATTGGCCATGGGCATTGGATACTCATCTTTTGGTGTATCTCGATTTAAATTCCTGAAATCAATACAGACTCGGAGCTTACCATTCTTCTTAATGACTGGTACCACATTAAAGATCCATTCAACATATTTGATAGGTTTGATAAACCCTGCTTTCAAAAGTCGTTCAATCTCTTCTTTTATCTTTTAGGTAACTTCGGTCATCATCTGCCTAGGCGGCTGCTTAAGCAACCTATGTCGACTAAGTTTTGGTCTAATCCAAACAACTCATGACAATTCCATGCAAAGCAATCGGCAAACTCCCTGAGCAATTGAGTGAGTTCGGCCTGTATCTGTGAGTCCAATAGTCCACTGATGAAAGTAGGTTTAGGATGTTGCTATGTTCCCAAATTTATTGTAATTAAAAGATCTTGGACCTGAGCGAAAGAATCGTCCAACTTTTCTGGAGCTTGCTTTAAATCCTTCAAATCAATACCATCCTCACCTACTTGATCAGCCGATATTGCTATTTCGGTCATATCAACCAAACATCCATTATCGTATCTTCGCGCTCCCCTTGAGCTATCCTAATCTAGCTGTAAATTCGACCTTGACCAATGGTTGGTTCATCATGTGATTTCTTCTATTGTGCAACTTGTCATTGCACGGAAGGGAATTATAGCCTTCAGCAACTCATCGTCCAGTCATATCATAGCAACAATGTCATGCATGACGTTTTCTGGATTAATTCTGGCATTTATCCCAATCGGTTGGCCATTTTTATCGTCCTATAAAACGTATTGGTCTCAATCTTGTTTATGTAAAAATAAGCTTCAATTGCATTAGGCGTGGCTTAGAATGGTTCGTTATTCGCCAACACCAATTCCACTGTCTTGATTTCAAAAAATCACAAATTGGGGAAGTGATGATGGAATACATGAGAAAGAATGTATCCAATCTCTCCCCAGCAGAGCATTGTAATTTGAAAAGGTGTCAAACACAAAGAAAGCCGTCAGTACTTTCTTAGTTCCCATTATTAATTCGATAAGTAGGACACCGAGTGCCTGTGTTATTCTTCCGGCAAAATTACTAACCGTGACTTCGGTTGAAATTAAATCATCTTCAGTTTTTCTCATTTTAGCCATGATTCTAGCTGGGAGGATATTTACGACCACTCCGTTGTCTACCAATACCCTGGTGACTAGACTTCCTTCCAGGTGGACGGAAATGTACAGTGGTTTTAGATGTTGTATCATGGTGTAAGTGGGTTTTTCGAGTACTATTTTTTCAGATGGTGAGCTTGGCTCAACCGTGACGGTCGACACATTTTTTTTATTTTTTCCTCTTCAAAGTCAAATGAACCATGTTTTATAATTATAGGAGGACCAAGTTCTTCCATATCTCTGTCCATCTTGCTAGGTTGATATGGTTTAGCTTAGAAACTTAATGGTAGTGTAAGTATCATATTGCAGTCCATCACGATTGATGGAAACGACTCAAACTGTATTACCAAATCCGAAAATTACCCCTCTTTTCGAATTCGGTTGGTTTTTAATGCTTTCAACCGCAAGCAAACCATGCAAAGTTTGCTCTACCAAAATTTCACTCACTCCAAGGTTGGGTGAAGTTTTTCCCAACAATTTTGCTCTTGCGAGAAGTTCCTTGATCAACAAGTTGTCCGAAAAACCTCCATCATTGAGATATTCGGTCGATCCCTCAATGTCAATACCTTCCTTGTCAAAGCTTTGGCCGTTCTTGGCCGACTCAGGTTCCACATTAAGTTCGGTCATATTCACCACTATTTGTTTCTCTTGCTAGTTTTGGCATTGTAGGTCTTGACCGTATCTGCATGGCCATTTCATGTTTTACGGTGGTGAATTGTCTTCACTTTCCTACCTGTTGACTCTGCCGGTGTCTTTTCTAAGTACGGGTCAACCCTTCAAGTACAACTGGAAATTTCGAATGACTAGGCCTTTTCCAAACTCCTTGAGTAGCCAAAGGTCTTACCATCCTTTGTCTTGGATTCGACCAAGGGTGGTGGTTATTGCGTTTAGCTCTCTGTTGGTAAAAAAAAGTTATTCCCTTTAGTGTTTTGAGCAATTGATGGTTTTGTTTGGTACTTCGGTTGATAAAATCGTATGTATGACTGACTTAGCCCTGCACATTGCTCACACAGGTGTGGCCTTCGGTAAGTGGAGTTCACCACCTTGGGATATGCTTTGGTCTCCCCAACCGTATGCCTAGGCTTCCTAGTTCTCTTTCCAGCATCCCATTCATTGACCTGGTCATTTTTGAGATCCAAGGTCAATTTTTAGTTGTGGCTGAACCAACCTGTTGAGGGTCAAATAGTGCATATTAGACCCCATTTATTACTTAGATTTACGAGCATAATACCATTTAACGTCCGGTTTTAATCGTGTTTTGTTGCAGGGTGTGATTAGGAGAGTTGACGGAAAAAGGATGCCAAAAGCTTAGATTTAACGTTGTGATAATCACCAGGGCAAGGGACGGACTCCAGGGACTAAAATAGACAAATATGCACGCCAGGGACCCGGGAAATTCCATCCGTTCACTTGAAAATGGCCTGAAATTGGTGTAGAATGCAAAATCATATGGTTCCCGACATCTGATCGGTTCGAAACTTTATACATGAGATAAGGGCCATAAATTAACCGTACATTTCAAATTTCAGCTCTTGGATCACTATAAAAGTGCTCCAACTGACCGATCAGCTTATAAACCGTCGATTCTGGGCCCACCTGATATCTGGAATTGCCTCGAATTTGGAGTCAACGCCTTAAATGAGAAGTCAAAATAGATGGACGGTGCAGATTTCTCCAAAACAGTGCAATGGACCCCATATGAGATGGGTGTGTATAGTGCATAAGTACACTAGCCGTGCATGGCAAGTGTCAGAGACGGTTTGACCGTCTCTGACCGAAAGAAAGAAAAAAAAATAAAATTTCTTACGCACTGGCAGTGGACGCACGGCCGCTGGCCGTTTTTGCGGACGGTTGTGGGCCCTACCCATTGACTGTACGTTTAATCCGAACCGTCCACCATGTAGACGGCATTGAATACTTCAAAACCATATTATCACTTTTCACCCATGCGTGCACACGTGTGCGTTACAGAGGCCACAAAAGGGCTACCTTGGGACGTTCAAAATTGATCTTTTAGTGATTTCTTCTCTGGGCTTCGTCAATGGACGTTCAAAACTACCCATTCTTGACTGAAATTTCGTCTTGAATCCGATGGACGGGGTGAATTTTCCAGAAAATGCTTCTGTGGGGCCCACCGATCACAACAGCGAAATAGTGCGAAAGGTTTCGCACATTCGCGAAAACTGACTTTTCCAGGCAGTTTTGGCCCACCATCTTTGATCATATGTCAGATCTGAACCGTCTATCATGTAGAGAACCCAAGAAAGTACTAAGGGACGATGTTTCTTTGGAATTTGAGCGAGGAAAGTGGCGTGTTTCGAGGCACCGAACTTGGCTGCGAAAATTGCACTCCGTGTCCTGCTACAACTCTGTCACTGACTTTAGCCTTCCAGCAGCTATAAAAGGAGGTTTTGGACGTGGGGAGCATTCATTCAGGTCTTGGAAGGAGATCAGGAGGTGGAGAGCTTGAGGCTTGGGCTGGAAACGAGGGCAGAGGGAGTAGAGTAATTTTGTTATTTTTATTTTTTTCCTTCTTCATATTTTCTTTTAACATGTCCAGCTTCATCATGTCTGTAATGGGCTGAACCTCTTAGCTAGGGCTAAGAGGTGAAGCTTGTGGTGAGATGGGAGATTTTATTTTATGTCTTTAATTTAATTTTAATTCTTGAATTAACGTTGATTATTAGTTGATTATTAATGACATGTTTTGTTTAGTCTTTAATGGTCTGTTGTGACTAAAATTACAATGGGTCTGCAATGGCTTGGAGCATGTCCTTTTTCCCTTTATGTATATGATGTTAGGAAACCCTGTTGTTCACCATAGTCTCCTGGGCATGGTTGGATGTCGGTACCCTTCCTAACTTGCATACATGTGATTGGGTGGTAATTAGTTTGATTCTGTTGTTTGCCATAGTCTTTGGGCATGGTTTGGTGATGGAATCCATTCTAATTCATACACCTTTCATCTCTTTGAAAACTAGATCAACGGCAGTTCAATAATTTCCATAATTTTTTATGCAAGCATAAGTTCTCCCTGATCTATACAAGTGGATCCTCTGCATCCCTAGTTTCCTATCTCTGATTTGTTTCCTAAGTTTTATATTAATTATTCTACAAGTATTCCACCATTGCTAATTGATTTAGAATTCATCTTAGCCTAGTTCTAGTTCTAGTTAGTTTTAGATAACGTACAAGTTTCAGTCCCTTGGGATTCGACCTCGGTCTTACCGAGTTATTACTACATCACAACCCTGCACTTGGGGAGTGAACAAGTTTTTGGCGCCGTTGCCAAGGACTGTCGGCTACGTTTTTCTGAAATTAATTAGTTTTAGGATTAGTTTAGGATTAGATTTTCTTTTTAGAAATTTTTAATTCTAGGTTTAGAAGCTTAGTTATTTTCCTTATTAGAAAATTTTCCTAACTTTAGAAACTTTCTATTCTTCCTTCTATCTGATTTTTAGAACAAACTCAATTTTTCTGTTTTGTAGGAAGCTTCTAATTTAGTAAGCTCTTTCTAATTCTTCTTTCTTTGGAATTTCTTCTTTTCCCTAGAAATTAATTTACTTTTAATTAGGACTTTCTATTCTTAGAAACTAACTTATTTTGTTTTGTTTTGCAGATTCTTAATCTAGGACTCCAAATTTGGTAACTTTTTTCCATCTTTCCCTTTTATTTTCTAGATTTCTTCTTCCTTTCTCTTAGGTTTAAGTTAGAATTTGAGGGCTGAGTGTGTTTTATGCCCCAGTGGGCACGCGACAACACGCGACATCTCGTGACTGAAGGAGGATTAGTTGAGGGGTTGACTGTCCATCGCAGGACTAGACACCACTTAAATTCTCCTGAGTTAGAAGACGTTATGGCTGAAAATCAACCTCAAGCACTACCCTAACCAAGGGTTGAGGAAGTACATGATGAGAATGAGGTGCATCAGGCACCCCCGCCTCGTACTTTACGAGATTATTTACAACCGGCGGGGGTGAGTACGCCCTCATGCATGATTTTTTCTGAGAATACAGGACATATGGACATCAAGCCAGGGGTTATCAAACTCCTTCCTAAGTTCCATGGGCTTGAGTCTGAAGAACCATACTTGCATCTGAAAGACTTCGATGAAATCATAGGCACCTTATACTTTCCTAATGTATCTGAGGATACTATTAGGCTGAAACTCTTTCCATTTTCCTTGAAAGAAAAAGCCAAGACGTGGTTACATTCACTGCGTCCTAGATCCATTGGCACATGGAATGATATGCAGAGGGAATTTATAAAGAAAATTTTCCCACATCATAAGACAATTACCCTCAGGAGAGCAATCATGAACTTTGCCCAAAAGGAAGATGAAACATTCTTCCAATGTTAGGAAAGGTTCAAGGATTTAATTAATGCATGCCCACAACATGGCTTTGAAATATGGCGCATTACGAATTTTTTCTATGATGGGCTAACATCTTCCATGCGCCAAATGGTCGAGACAATGTGTAACGGAGAATTCATCAATAAAAATGTCGACGAGGTATGGGATTACCTCGATAGTCTCGCTAAAAAAACACAATCATGGGACTATTACCCAAGGACGAACACTACGTCTAGGCTGACTCATTCAAGGGACAAAGGAGGAATATATCTCCTGAAAGAGGATAATGATCTTAACGCTAAGGTGGCCAATCTCACCAGAAAATTTGAGGCCATGGAAGGAAAGAAGGAAAAGGTTAATGAAAGTGTTTGCGGCATCTGTGATTGCAACATTCATACTACTGAAAATTGTCCTTCAATACCTGCCTTTCGAGAAGTATTGAATGAACAATCTAATGCCGTAAATAACTATCAAAGACCTTTCAATGGACCACCCTCTAATAAGTACAATCCTGGCTGGAAAAATCATCCGAATTTTAGTTGGAGGAACGGACAAACTGCTACCCCTCAAGGTTTCTTCAATCAAAATCCAAATCAGGGGAAACCTCAAGAAGACTCGGTTCAAATTTCCATACAAGAACTGGCTCGGACAATGCAAGGAATTTCAGATTTTATGTAAAAAATAGATTCACGTATGATGGCTATGGAAAAAGGGATGCTCCCTGCACAATCACTCCCTAATCCGAAACCGCAATACGAGACAAGTGATCTCAGCTCTTCAAATCAAATGGGGCACGCTAAATCCATCAGCACTCTTAGGAGTGGGAAGGTTATTAACAAAACCCTTCCGGTTAGGCCCGAAAAGCCTCAAGAACCAGAAGAGGACAACAATGATGGATCTAGTGGCGCCCCACAAAAATTTGAACCGAAACCTCTAGAAAAGTCAGTTGCTCCGTTTCCCCAACGGTTGGTTGAACCAAAACGTCTATCTAACTCTCAGGATATCCTAGAGGTGTTGAAATAAGTGAAAGTCAACATTCCTCTGCTTGACGTTGTAAAAACGTTGTAAAACAGATTCCTTTATATGCTAAATTTCTAAAGGATTTATGCACTACCAAACGACGGAAAAGTGTTCAAAAGAAGATCTCCTTGACTGAGAAAGTGAGTGCCATCCTGAAACAAGATGTGCCGCAAAAATTCAAAGATCCCGGTTGCCCAACTATATCATGTGTAATCGGGAACTATCGAATTGACCATGCACTTCTTGACTTAGGAGCAAGCGTCAATCTGATTCCCTACTCGGTATACCAACAGTTAGGTTTGGGGGAATTAAAACCCACTCGAACCACACTACAACTTGCTGATCGTTCTGTTCGTATACCAAGAGGGATCATCGAGGATGTGTTGGTCCAGGTTGATAGATTTCACTACCCTGTTGATTTTATCATCTTGGACACCGAACCCATCAATGACACGAGCACTCAGATTCCCGTCATCTTTGGTCGCTCATTCCTGTCCACTTCAAATGCAATTATCAATTGGAGGAATGGTGTTATGACTATGTCTTTTGAAAATTTGACATTGGAATCGAATATCTTTTTCAATAACGACAGCAACTCAGAGGATGATGACGATTTCCACGATGTTAACATGATTGATTCTTTTGTGGAAGATAGAACACCTATCACCTTATCCTCTGATCCTTTAAAGACGTGCCTAGCCCACTCCCATGATCTTGACGATGATATAATTAGGGAGACGTGTGCCATGCTGGATACTGCACCGGTACTTGAAGTTAACCGGTGGAGGCCACAAATTGAAGAATTGCCCCAAACTGATGTAGTGCCTCTACCATCTAACCTTAAGTCACCGAAGCTTGACCTAAAACTTTTGCCCTCTGATTTAAAATATGTCTATTTAGGTCAAGATGAGACATACCCGGTGGTGATCTCTGCCCACCTGGAGAAAGAACAGGAGAATATGCTGATATCTACTCTCATTGAGCATAAGGGAGCTCTTGGATAGACGATAGCGGACCTCAAGGGAATTAACCCATCGATTTGTACTCACCGTATATATCTTGAGGACAATGCAAAGGCTGTTCGACAATCACAACGTAGATTAAATCCAAACATGAAGGAAGTGGTTAAGGCCGAGGTTCTCAAACTATTGGAAGTGGGGATCATTTACCCCATATCCGATAGTCAATGGGTGAGTCCAACTCAGGTGGTTCCTAAGAAGTCCGGGATCACCATCGTAGCCAATGCCAATAATGAACTCGTGCCGACCAGAGTTACTACTGGTTGGAGAATGTGCATTGACTACAGAAAGCTGAATACCGTCATAAGGAAAGGCCACTTTCCTTTACCCTTCATTGATCAAATCCTGGAAAGGCTAGCTGGTCATTCCTATTATTGTTTCCTTGACAGGTATTCAGGTTATAACCAGATTGAAATCGCCCCTGAGGATCAGGAAAAGACCACATTTACATGTCCCTATGACACCTTTGCTTACAGAAGGATGCCATTCGGGTTATGTAATGCCCCTGCCACCTTTCAGCGATGCATGACGAGTATCTTTTTTGACATGGTGGGGAAATATCTAGAGGTCTTCATGGACGATTTCTCTGTTTTTGGTTCATCTTTCAGCGAGTGCTTAGCAAGTCTTAAATGTGTGCTGAAAAGATGTAAAGAAAAAAATTTGGTACTTAACTGGGAGAAGTGTCATTTTATGGTTCAAAAGGGAATTGTCCTTGGGCATATCATCTCGTCCAAAGGAATCGAGGTAGATAAGGCAAAAATCGATCTTATCTCTAACCTACCTCCACCCAAGAATATCAGAGACGTGCGATCCTTCTTAGGACACGCAGGCTTTTACAGACGATTCATAAAGGACTTTAGTCTCCCCTCTTGTCCTTTATGTAATCTTCTTCAAAAGGATACACCATACGAGTGGACTGAGCAGTGCCAAGAAGCTTTCACTAAGCTTAAGGGAATGTTAATCACTGTACCTATCATGCAGCCACCCGACTGGAGTCTTCCTTTTGAACTTATGTGTGACACCTCTGATTATGCTCTTGGAGCGGTTCTAGGCCAGAGAAAAGACAAGCGGCCTTACGTTATTCACTACGCAAGTAGGACTCTAAATCCTGCCCAAGTGAACTACTCGACTACGGAAAAGGAACTTTTAGCCGTAGTGTTCGCTTTGGACAAATTTAGGTCCTACCTGATCGGATCCAAGATCATTATTTATACAGATCATGCGGCACTTAAGTATCTTCTTTCTAAGAATGATTCTAAGCCCCGCTTGATACGATGGATCCTTCTACTCTAAGAATTTGATTTGGAAATTAAAGACAAAAAGGGAGTAGAGAACGTAGTGGCCGATCATCTTTCTCGCCTTAATACCTCTGATTCCCTTGAGGCGACCCATATCAATGACATGTTCCCTGATGAACAACTGTTTAGAGTCTCCCATTCACCTTGGTTCGCTGATATTGCTAATTATCTTGCTACAGGTGCCATACCGACACACTGGACGTCATAAGATAAGAAGAAATTCTTTACCAAGGTGCGTAACTTTTTCTGGGATGATCCATATTTGTTTAAATATTGCCCAGACCAAATCTTGAGGAGATGTGTGCCAGACGATGAGCATCAGAGTGTCATCTCCTTCTGTCACTCACAGGCCTGTGGTGGTCACTTTTCTGCTAAAAAGACCACGACCAAGATTCTACAGTGTGGCTTTTACTGGCCCACTATGTTCAAGGACACTCATGAGTTTTGCAAAGCTTGTGAGCGTTGTCAAAAATTGGGAGCATTGTCCCGTCGAAATATGATGCCTTTGAATCACATCCTTATCATTGAAGCATTTGATTGCTGGGGCATTGATTTCATGGGACCATTCCCCCAATCATTTGAAAATCTATATATTTTGCTCACCGTAGACTATGTCACTAAATGGGTCGAAGCAATTCCGTGCAGCAAAAATGACCATCGCACGGTCATTAAATTTTTAAAAGAAAATATCTTGTCGCGGTTCGGAACGCCTCGAGCCATCATTAGTGACGGGGGCTCACACTTCTGCAATAGACCATTCGAGAGTTTAATGAAGAAATACGGTATCTTGCATAAGGTGAGCACCCCATACCATCCATAAACAAGTGGACAAGCTGAGATTTCCAATAGAGAGATCAAACATATCCTAGAAAAAACGGTTAACCCTGATCGTAAGAACTGGTCAATTCGATTGACCGATGCCTTATGGGCGTACCGTACTTCTTTTAAAACTCCTATTGGAACATCTCCCTTTAGACTTGTCTACGGAAAGGCTTGTCATTTGCCTGTGGAATTGGAACATAAAGCATATTGGGCAATCAAAAATCTGAATTTCAATCTGGACAACGCTGGCTCGCTACGCAAACTTCAATTAAATGAACTTGAAGAAATCCGGAACGATGCGTACGAAAACTCAAGAATTTACAAGGACAGGGTGAAGGCGTTTCATGATCAACATATTCTACGAAAATCATTCACGCCAGGTCAGAAAGTCCTCTTGTATGACTCTCGACTACATCTCTTTCCGGGTAAGCTTCGATCTCGTTGGATCGGCCCTTACATTGTTGTCCCTGCTTATCCTCATGGGCCCGTCGAGATAAAAGATCCCGAAAATGGCAAGGAGTTTAAAGTAAATAGACATCGATTAAAGCCATTTGTCGAGACATTTGATTCAGAGGACATGTCCATGCCTCTGATTGCTCCTGTTTACCAGGACTGATCTCCTAGTCTGATGGAGGTATAGATAGGTTTATCGCTTTCATAGGTCTAGGATAGTTGTTTTATTTGTCTGGCTGAAGACGGTAAATTTAGCGCTCCTAGGAGGCAACCCAGCTTTTTTATTCCTTTTCATTCTTTAGTAGATGATTCGATGTTTGTGGGTAACATTACTGCAAACCCTCACGAGACTACTACTTGTCCACTAGGGGTAACCTAGGGGTTTAAAGGCTTGTTGCATACGCTAAATGCAATCGAGAGCACCTGCGAAAGTGGTATAGGTAGGATTTTATTTTCGTCATTTTTGTTTTTCTCTTTCTCTCGTGCTAACCAGCTTCCATGCTATGATCTCTTAGAAAATCTCTCTCTTGATTCGTTATCCAGGTACTATCTTCCCATCACTTTACTTTTGTTGTTTCATGTTTAGATCTTTTACATTGAGGACAATGTAGATTTTAGGTTGGGGGTGGGAGATTAGGCTTCCTAATCAGGATTTTCTTGGTCTTGAGCAAAAATTGTGAAAATTGTGAAAAAATTTTAAAATTTTTCTGACATTTCTTGTAATTTCAATGTGATTTTGACATCTATCTTTGATTTAAAATTACGAGATGCGTGATGTTGGTAATTTATGACTCTTGGATTTAGCTACTTGATAGATTCCACAGTTGAGTTTGAATTATCAATCCATTATTAGAGATTTTAAACATTAATTGAATCATGATTTCAGGACACGTCTTGCTTACACATTAAGATTTCAGTTCCATATCGAAAGATTAACTTGGTAATCACTAAGCATGAAAGGAACCAGCCTGAAATATCTTGCCATCATGGTATAAAAATTGGAAAGGTTGGATAATTAATCTTCACCATAAGTTTGCTCCCTATAGGTGTAGAGTTAATTCCCCATGAATGATATGTGAAAAAGAGTCAGGTGTACGATCTTCACCATAGGTTTCCTCCCTATAGGTGAGGATTTGATTCCCCTTCCTTGGCATTACTTTGAATAGAAAAATCACAAGTTAATAGGCTAATCTATGAGGCAAGTTTTGGATTAGGTTTTGGTTGTCATGAATTTTCTTGTTGGTTACCAATGATATCATGAAATTGACGATTGGATCTCTTAATGATGATAAGCTGAGATTAGACTATACATCCATGGATCTCAATGTTTAAAATTTTTCTAATTGATGGATTAATACTTTACACTTGATTATGAAGTCTACCGTGCGCTTAAGCTCAGGAGAAAACAATTTCTAACATTCATGAATATTAAATTTCTCGTATCTTGTTCAAAATCTCACTCGATTTCATAGAAAGTTCTCCTATAATTCTCAACTTATTTTTCGCATAATTTGCTTGGGACTAGCAAAATGCTGGTTGGGGGTTGTGTTGAGGGTCAAATAGTGCATATTAGACCCCATTTATTACTTAGATTTACGAGCATAATATCATTTAACGCCCGGTTTTAATCGTGTTTTGTTGCAGGGTGTGATTATGAGAGTTGACGGAAAAAGGATGCCAAAAGCTTAGATTTAACGTTGTGATAATCACCAGGGCAAGGGACGGACTCCAGGGACTAAAATAGACAAATATGCACGCCAGGGACCCAGGAAATTCCCGCCGTTCACTTGAAAATGGCCTGAAATTGGTGTAGAATGTAAGATCACATGGTTCCCGACATCTGATCGATTTGAAACTTTATACATGAGATAAGGGCCATAAATCAACCGTACATTTCAAATTTCAGCTCTTGGATCACTATAAAAGTGCTCCAACTGACCGATCAGCTTATAAACCGTCGATTCTGGGCCCACCTGATATCTGGAATTGCCTCGAATTTGGAGTCAACGCCTTAAATGAGGAGTCAAAACAGATGGACGGTGCAGATTTCTCCAAAACAGTGCAATGGACCCCATATGAGATGGGTGTGTATAGTGCATAAGTACACTAGCCGTGCATGGCAAGTGTCAGAGACAGTTTGACCGTCTCTAACCAAAAGAAAGAAAAAAAAAAAAAAAAATTCTTACGCACTGGCAGCGGACGCACGGCCGCTGGCCATTTTTGCGGACGGTTGTGGGCCCTACCCATTGACTGTACGTCTAATTCGAACCGTCCACCGTGTAGACGGCATTGAATACTTCAAAACCATGTTATCACTTTTCACCCATGCGTGCACACGTGTGCGTTACAGAGGCCACAAAAGGGCTACCTTGGGATGTTCAAAATTGATCTTTTAGTGATTTCTTCTCTGGGCTTCGTCAATGGACGTTCAAAACTACCCATTCTTGACTGAAATTTCATCCTGAATCCAATGGACGGGGTGAATTTTCCAGAAAATGCTTCTGTGGGGCCCACCGCTCACAACAGCAAAATGGTGCGAAAGGTTTCGCACATCCGCGAAAACTGACTTTTCCAGGCGGTTTTGGCCCACCATCTTTGATCATATGACAGATCTGAACCGTCTATCATGTAGAGAACCCAAGAAAGTACTAAGGGACGGTGTTTCTTTAGAATTTGAGCGAGGAAAGTGGCGTGTTTCGAGGCACCGAACTTGGCTGCGAAAATTGCACTCCGTGTCCTGCTACAACTCTGTCACTGACTCCAGCCTTCCAGCAGCTATAAAAGGAGGTTTTGGACGTGGGGAGCATTCATTCAGGTCTTGGAAGGAGATCAGGAGGTGGAGAGCTTGAGGCTTGGGCTGAAAACGAGGGCAGAGGGAGTAGAGTAATTTTGTTATTTTTATTTTTTTCCTTCTTCATATTTTCTTTTAACATGTCCAGCTTCATCATGTCTGTGATGGGCTGAACCTCTTAGCTAGGGCTAAGAGGTGAAGCTTGTGGTGAGATGGGAGATTTTATTTTATGTCTTTAATTTAATTTTAATTCTTGAATTAACGTTGATTATTAGTTGATTATTAATGACATGTTTTGTTTAGTCTTTAATGGTCTGTTGTGACTAAAATTACAATGGGTCTGCAATGGCTTGGAGCATGTCCTTTTCCCCTTTATGTATATGATGTTAGGAAACCCTGTTGTTCACCAAAGTCTCCTAGGCATGGTTGGATGTCGGTACACTTCCTAACTTGCATACATGTGATTGGGTGGTAATTAGTTTGATTCTGTTGTTTGCCATAGTCTTTGGGCATGGTTTGGTGATGGAATCCATTCTAATTCATACACCTTTCATCTCTTTGAAAACTAGATCAACGGCAGTTCAATAATTTCCATAATGTTTGATGCAAGCATAAGTTCTCCCTGATCTCTACAAGTGGATCCTCTGAATCCCTAGTTTCCTATCTCTGATTTGTTTCCTAAGTTTTATATTAATTATTCTACAAGTATTCCACCATTGCTAATTGATTTAGAATTCATCTTAGCCTAGTTCTAGTTCTAGTTAGTTTTAGATAACGTACAAGTTTCAGTCCCTTGGGATTCGACCTCGGTCTTACCGAGTTATTACTACATCACAACCCTGCACTTGGGGAGTGAACACAACCTCTGGGGATTAATGGTGGCCATGTTGATTTCCATATTAGATGAAAATGGATCAATATCAATCAACATCGCCTCTTTCTCTTTTTCGAAAAATTGTCAATCCTCGGTCAATGTTGTCTTGGATAACATTCCTAAAAATGACATACTTGTTAATGGCGAGAGACCGAGTTCCATGCCATTCTCAATAACTAATTTTCTTTAACTCTTCAGCTATAGGGATTTTATGATTAATAAGAACTTTGATAAACTTCCTAACCAACGTGATATCAAAGATATCATCAACCCGAGTAATATCGAATGTATGTCCTTTGAACTTTCTGAGTAGATGGCATAGTTGCTTTTGTTTTAACCAATGCTGAACAGATAAATGGCTACTTGGCCACTACTTTGGCCCCAGCCACATCGTAGTTTGGATCATAATAGTAGGTCCCGACGGAGGAATTATTTTATTATGTCCCTTCCTGAAGAAGAGTTGCATACTAAGATACTTATTTAGTTAGATCATATCAGTCTACAAACTTTGTTTCGACTTCTTTTCTTCTTTTTTTTACGGAATTTATATTCCAAGCCTTCCTAGGCCAATTGTACGAATTCAGCTTCAATCGTAACCACTTTTGCATCAGCTCTTTGCTCTTTGAAACCGGGCAATATAATTCTCGACCGATTCCCCCGACAATTGTCAAAAATATGCAAGATCGGCCATGAAAATTTCTCTATTCTTATAATAGAATTGGGAATGAAATTTCTCTTCCATCTCCTGCCAAGTCTAGATGGAATTTGGTAACAGATTATAATACCAAGTGAAGGCTATCTTAGTGAGTGAATGGTCGAATAATTGTAATTTATAGTAGTCGTTATTGGCCAATTCCCCATACCATCATATAGTAAAGAGACCTATATTTTCTACGGTCAATTGACCAGTGTCACTTGTAAACAATGTAACTCAGGTCAATAATTCCTCGGCAATGGATTTTGTCAGTCGATCCAATCAGGATAAGGCTTGTGATACACTGGAGTAGTAGTTTGGCCAAGAACCTAGCCTACCACCTCTTGGACCAATTGTAATGCTTGTTTGCGGTCCAAATATCGCACCTCGGCCATCAGAAGTGGGCCAAGACCTACTGGATATTGCCCCTCATGATAAGGTTGATACTTGGGGAAAGGTGGCCCCTAGGTATTCCCTATATTCTTTTTTAATCTCAGGAATGAAATTTTTGTTTTCTCGTTCAGGTTGCCTAAAGTCAATAGGCGGCAGAGGATTCTGCACTTCCTGTACTAGAGTAGGAGGTGTGTTCCATCGTGGGAGAGGTTCCTATGGTACTAATTGTATTGGAGGTACTGGAGCCAAATTTCCAACAGAACCAGTGTCAGAGTTTGTTAAGGCATGACATGTGCTCTTTCAGCAATGATAGCCATCATCCGATTCAAACTCTCGGTGTGATTGGCCATCCATCTGTTGAAAGTTTCAACCTGAACCCATGACTGTTCAGCCTGAATTCGTGATTGTTCTTCGATATGCTGAATCCCCATTGCATATCACGCATTCCAGCTAACATATTCTCAAGAGGATCAGTCCAAGAGGAGGATGCCCTATCCGGTTTGGGAGACTTGGGCACTGGATTTGACTGTGGATTTAATAGCTCAAGTGTGGGTTGCACCTGCATCTTTTCCTCTGGTACAACAGGAGGTTCGTTGCCCGTAGAAGAATTACGACCCCTTTCGCTTATGTTTCTGCAATACTATTGCAACGGTATGTATCCTCAAAATCACGAGTCTGGGCATGCCAAAAATTGTTGTTACTCGGTTTAGTTTTCATCAAGTGCGGTGTGCGTAGGCGTGCAAGAACCGACTTTACGGCTCAATTCCAACCGATCAACATTGACCCCAAGTGCCAAAATCAGCAGATACATCATAGGCGATCATATATGACAATATTCTAAGGAGATCAGTCACCTACTCAACCACCTGCAAAAGATTTATGCGATGATTAGGCGATAGTCAAAGGGTGTAGTTCTTCCTCTGAAGATGGGTTGAGCCTTGCCTTTCACTAGAAAGGATTTTTCAGTATACCAGTGCAATCAAATAAAAGGAAATATTGACAATTGATCACAACGAGCAACTGCAAGCATGCGTCTCTTACAAGAACTGCAACTTGTATTGGATAAGGATCAAGTCCAACGTATGAGCATAGGCCTAAATTACAACTAAGGATTGCTATTACTGGATTACTGCTACTCTTAGGATAGATTAAGCTAAGATAAAAGATATATTTGACTTAGTGCATGTTCATTCTCTATTGATTCCTTTACTACTTATAGATCTCTTCTGCTGTAGGTATTCCTTAAACGTTTCTATACTTTAATTCATCTATTACAGTAGATGAACCGTTGTCACGTTGGTTCTTCCAGATCCTTCCGTCTCTTTGCATTCTCCAACCATTTCTTCTCTCGACTGCTTTTTGCTTATGAGCTTTTCGACCGCACTTCAAACTTGTTAACCGCTTTATTTCATTGGTCGCGCCATTTCATTTGATGACATGTATTGCCAAGTCAGTCTAGCTATGATTCCGTAGAAGGCGCTCCAAATATCTTAGAAAATCTTTTCATACACCTCATATCTCTCGTGTTGTGCCACATGTCATCCTCATATTGGCTTTTCTCGTGTCAGCTAGAAATAGGGTACAACACTATGAATATCAACGGATCAAATTATCATGACCATTCAAATTAGTGATCATCAATGTAAGGTCGGGAAATGTCCCATCTTTTAAGGGATGAAAGTGTTGGAATATTTGGTTGAATTAAATAGACTACTAAAATTGAGAACCAAAAAAGAAAATAAAATTTAAGAAAGATGACTTATTAAATTGAGTTGAGGCGTGACTGGGTCACTCGACTTGAAATCGAATTTGCTCCCCTTGGACAGCGTCCCAAGTGCAACAGGTTTCCAGAGCAATCGACCTCTAGGAGACAATGACTATGACCTAGTCTCAGTGGCGCACTCATTGTACGCGGGCTCGAACTACTTGCAGTTTAACCCGAAAGTGTTGAGTTGACTCAACAATCAAAATTCTTAAAAAATGAATATCAGAGAGTTTTATATGAGAAAAGGGATTTTTCGTATTTTGAAATGTGAATCGGAAGTCTTTATATAGACTCCGAAGTGGTGCATAAGCACCCTTTACAAAGGGTTAGGTCCGAAGAGTTTAAACCCAACAAGTACGACCAACCGGAACGGATACATCTCTCTAGTTTAAAATGAAAAGGCGCAAGTGCAAGTACACTCTCCCAAATAAAGTCCCGCGAGTACCCATACACACACACACCCACGCAAGTACACTCACGCCGCACCCGCACTCGCACCCGCGCCACGCCCAACCCCCGTCCCGTCGTGTCCCGCACGCGCACGCAGATAGACTCGGCTCCGCTCGGGGCACGCACGCATTAATGGCATAGATTATAGCTATTGACATAGCCCCCCCACAGGACCAAATTCACATGCCCCTGAATGGGGCTCAAGCCCCAAGGCAAAAAGCCTATCTTATATACAAGAGGATTTTCTTTATTAAATCTGATGTGGGACAAAACCTACAACTCAAAAGCACCAAAAATTCCAAATGTGGAGGGAAACCGAAAAATTTGAAAAATCAAATTTTTAATATTTATTTTGAAATAAAATAAAACAATCCCCCACATGTTTCAAAATAAAAACTCTTTCGGGTTAAAGTGTAATAGTTGTGCAATAGTGTCAGTGTTACCATAGACTTGAACCGACATTAGAGTAAGCAAGACAGGTTTACAGGAATCAGGTGACACCATAGTCTTGAACCTGAAACCTTTTAATGTAAATCACAAGTATGTATCACTCACACAACTTTCTCTGCAAGTGATTCTACGGTTCCATGTGTTTCAGCCATACACCATTACCTAGATTTCATGAGTGCTCTAGAGAATTCGCCTAGATTCTCATAGGAAGCGGCCTCCACCTCCACATCCATATAGGTGAATTCCATCAAGTGTATGCAGCAACTGTATACACCACCAAATATATGGTTATGGATTCATTAAGGGTTCTAAAAAACTCATCCTTCTGCGTTATTGTTCGTACTGTATGCCATAGAAGGGGCTCATATAACTCAATGCAATCGTCTACCTCGTGTCTTATTGTTTACTAATTGAACCTATCTCATGGGATCTCCACTTGTATAGGTCGGGTTGCCGACACTAGTAGCTCATATATTAGGCTCAGTCCCATTCCCTTCAATGTATCATTGACTAACCTTTTAGATAGTCCTTTGGTTAGAGGATCTGCCATATTCTTTTCTGACCTCACAAAGTCAATAAATGACTCCATCACGCAACATGTGTTTCATTATGTTGTGTCTGAGTCTAATATGCCTGCTCTTTCTATTATATATTTTACTCTTTGCTTTCGTTATAGCGGCTTGATAGTCACAATGAATAGACACGACCGATACAAGCTTTGGCCACAATGGTATATCAGTTAAGAGATTTCTAAGTCATTCGGCTTCTGATCCAGCCTTTTCTAAAGCAATAAACTCGGATTCCATAGTTGACCGAGCAATACATGTCTGCTTGGTAGACTTCCAAGAGATTGCTCCTCCACCTAAAGTGAAGACATCCGCTAGTGGATTTCGTCTCATCCAAATCACTAATCCAGTTAGCATCACTGTATCCTTCTAATACATCAGGAAAACCATTATAATGTAAACCATAGGCCATACTGCCTTTTAGGTATCTCAAAATCCTAGACAAAGCATTTCAATGCTCTTTTTCAGGGTTATATGTATATATACTTAGCTTTTCTACTGCAAAAACTATGTTTGGTCTAGTGCAGTTTGTTAGATACATGAGGCTACCAATTATTCTGGAATACTCTAATTGAGACATACTATTTCTTGTATTCTTCATGAGAGTCACGCTGTAATCATAAGGAGTATTGATAGGTAAACAATCAAAATGGTTAAACCTTCTCAATAACTTCTCAATGTAATGAGATTGTGATAATACAGTAACACCATCTTTCCTGGTTACTTCAATACCCAAGATTACACTAGCCTCTCCTAAGTCTTTCATGTCAAATTTAGATGACAAGAATTTCTTAGTTGCAATAACTACTTTAATATTAGTGCCAAAAATAAGCATGTCATTAACATAAAGGCATATAATAACATAATCATTTCCAGATATTTTACTATATACACATCAATCTACATCATTTATATGATAACCATTTGATTTTAAAGCACCATCAAATTTTTCATGCCATCGTTTAGGAGTCTATTTTAAACCATATAGTGATTTAATTAGTCTACATACTTTATTTTCTTTACCTACTATCTTATAACCCTCAGGTTGCTCTATATATATTTCTTCTTCTAAGTCTCCATTTAGGAAAGCCGTCTTAACGTCCATCTAGTGTACCACCAGTTTATATATGGAGACTATCGCTATTAAAACCATGATAGTTGTAATTCTAGTTACAAGGGAATATGTATCAAAGTAACCTATTCATTCCTTTTGTTTAAAGTTTTTCGCTACCAACCTAGCCTTAAACTTATCAATAGTTCCATCTGATTTTAGTTTCTTTCTAAACACCCATTTATAGCCTATTGGTTTGTTTTCAGGTACTAGGTCTATAAGTTTCCAAATGTTATTAGATATTATAGATTCCAACTCATCATTTATTGCTTCCTTCCAAAAGGTTGCATCTGAAGAGTTAATCACTTCTGTATAAGTTGTAGGATCATCTTCTACTAAGAAGGTGAAAAAATCATCTCCTAAGTTAGTTTCTCTTATAAACCTAGTACTTTTTCTTGGTTACGTCTCTTTTACTACTTTCTCGTAAGCATTTTTACTTATAAACGCGATATCCGATTTATTGACTTCCTCTATTCCTATAGATTTATATTTAATAGGAAATACGTTCTCAAAGAACTCTGCATCCCTGGCTTCTATAATTGTATTAGGATCTAGAATGTTATCCTTAGTTTTTAAAACTAGAAACCTGTAGGCTGCACTATTTTGTGTGTACCCTATAAATACACAGTCGGTTGTTTTAGTACCTAATTTTCTTTTCTTAGCTTCAGGTAATCCTACTTTAGCAAGACATTCCCACACTTTAATATATTTATAACCAGGAACATAATTCTTCCAAAGTTCATAAGGTATTTGTTCAGAAGATTTAGAAGGAATTCTATTTATGATATAACAAGCAGACAGAATTGCTTCTCCCCACATATTTGAGGGTAAGCCTGAACTGTTTAACATAGCATTCATCATCTCTTTTAGAGTTCTATTCTTACGTTCTGCTATTCCATTTTGTTCTGGTATATAAGGAATTGTAGTTTCATGAAGTATTCCACTCTTTTCACATAATTCTTTAAATTGAAAAGATTCATATTCACCTCCTTTATCTGTTCTAAGTCTTTTAATTTTTATATTTAATTGATTTTCAACTTCAATTTTATACTTAGAAAAAACATTTAAAGCTTCATCTTTATTCATTAACAAATAAACTTTAGTGAATCTAGAGTAGTCATTTACAAAAGTTATGTAATATCTTTTTCCACCTCTAGACATGTGATTTCTAAAATCACCTCATTACGTATCAATTCTAATAGAACAGATGATCTTTCTATTCGTTTAAAGGGTTTTCTAATGAATTTTGATTATACACATGTTTCACATTTATCGAATTCTTCATTAGATATATTAGGTAATAAACCTAATCTTTTCATTTTCTTCAAAGATATTACATTTATATGACCTAATCTACTATGCCATACATAAAAGGGTTCAACGATATAAACAGAACTAGATGTCTTCTTATTATTATCATTGGATATATTTATAATGAATAAATCATCACTATAGTATCCCTTACCAACAAAAGTTCTATTCTTAATCATTACAAGCTTATCTGAATAAAATACTAACTTGACACCAGCTTTATTGATGAGCCAACCAGAAACCAAGTTTCTTCAAATGTCAGGCACATGTAGGACATCATTCAACATTAGAGTATTTCCAGAAGTGAGTTTCAGAAGTACTTTCCCTTTCCTTACAACTGGAAACGTTCTAGCATTACCCATGAACACCTGTTCATCATATCCTGATACTTGGTAGGAAGTAAACATGCTATGATTCTTGCATACGTGCCTAGTTGTACAAGTGTCTAGTACTCACTCCAATTTGTATATAAGAAAAACTTCTAACACCACAGCTACTACCATGTCAGACTCATTGCCTATTTCTGTAAGATTAGCATGCGGCTTATCTTTATTTTCTTAAGCCTACGAGTTTTAATGTGATGTCCAGGCTCTCCATAGTTGTAGCAATTTTCCTTTTTTCTTGAATTGATTGTTCACATTCTTCTTTTTGAGCCTGCATTCATTTGCATAATATCCAGGTTTACTACAGTTATGACATTTGTTTTTTTTCTTATTATTTTTTCAACTTGATTCCACAAGATTCACCTTTGAGTCTATCTCATTTCCATTTTCTTTTTGGTCTCTGATTCCATTAGCCTCTTTTATTCGTATGTGTACGATAGTAGTTTCCAAAGAAACACCGTTCTTTTTATGTTTCATTCTAATCTTATATTCTTTCCAGGAGAGCCGTAGCTTTTCTATTAGCGCTCCTGACAGAAACACTTCATCCAACTTAATTCCTTCTGTCAACAGTTTATGAACTAGATTTTGAAAATTATGAATCTAATTTATGACAGGTTTATCGTCTGTCATATCATAATGAAAGAAATTAGCAATTGCATGTTTCTGAGCAACTGCATCTTCCAATATGTACTTCTTTTCTAAAGCAGTCCATATGTCTTTAGTAGATTCATAAGAAGCATATACGTCATATAGTTCGTTGGACAAAGACTTTAGAATATAATTTTTACAATTATTTTCATCTGCTACTTCGGTTTGATTTGCTAGATCTATAGTAAATTATTCAGATAATATGTATGAAACTTTAAAGGTAGTCAGTGCGAACATCAGTTTTGATTTCTACCGTTTAAAGCATTGTCTAGCGAACGGTTCGATTTTGGCTAACTCGGCAGAAGCATTTACTGTTACGGTAGCCATAGTCTATGTAATTCAACAAATTCGATTTCAAGATTGTTGGAATATTTGGTTGAATTAAATAGACTATTAAAATCGAGAATCAAAAAAAGAAAATAAAATTTGAGAAAGACGACTTATTGAATTGAGTCGAGGCGTGACTGAGTCACTCGGCTTGAAAAATCGAATTTGCTCCCCTTGAACAGCGTCCTAAGTGCAATAGGTTTTCAGAGCAATCGACCTCCAGGATACAACGACTATGACCCAGTCCCAACGATGCACACACTGTACGCGGGCTCGAACCACTTGCAATTTAACCCAAAAGTGCTGAGTTAATTCAGCAATCAAAATTCTTAAAAACGGAATATCAGAGAGAGTTTTATATGAGAAAAGGGATTTTTCATATTTTGAAATGTGAATCGGAAGTCTCTATCAGTGTTTTCAGTAGCGTGCGTAGCGTAGCGTAGCAAAATCACTACGTAGCGTAGCGTAGCAAAATCGCTACGTAGCGTAGCAGGTAGCGTATATCCCCTGTAGCGTACGCTACGGCTTCGTAGCGTGTAGCGCAGGTAGTGTGCGCTACCTGTAATTTTGGGGAGAGTATGTAAATGCCAAAAAATAAAATATAAAATATAAAATAATTGTAAGAAGGTGATTTCGGTACCTGTAGAAGAGGTACGCCTGATCGGAAGAAGAATTCGGTGGGCCTTGATCGACAACAGTTGAGTTTTAGTCTTCCGCAGGTACGAAAAAACCTCCCCTTTTTCTTTTCTTCTTCGAATGGAGGAAAGTTTTCAAAATCAACGAGAATTCCGGCGAACAATCTGCGATCTCTCGGGAATTTTGGTTCGATTCGGAGATTTGGGTTCGAAATGGAACCCTCATACTGGGATTTGGGTTCCAGACAGAAACGGGAAACCCTATTCCCCTTTCGAAAATGGCATCGGAACCTTTTTTTCAAGCGCGAATTAGCTACTGACAGGTTTAGTAGCTAGACTCGCTATTGAAGTGATGTCACCAAGTTCTGTGGGCCCCACCATGATGTATGTTTCGTATCCACATCTTCCATCCATTTGTAGATATCATTTTAGGACAATATCCAAAGAATGAGTTAAATCCAAAGCTTCAGTGGACCCCAGCACAGAAAACAGTGGGGATAGTGACGCCCACCATTAAAAACTTCTGAAGGCCACAAAAGTTTTAGATCAACTGATATTTGTATTTTCCCTTATTTCGTGTTTTTTGGAACATTTGAACAGGTTAGATTTTAAGTAAACATTATGATGGGCCTTAGGATAGTTTCAACGGTGGGAATCACTTTCCCTACTGTTTTTAGTGGTGGGGTCCACTATAGCTTTTTATCTGCCTCATTCTTTGGTTCAAGCCCTAAAATGATATCTCGAAATGGATGGACGGTGTGGATACAATACATACATCATGATGGGGCCCACGAAACTTGGTGACGTCACTTCAGTAGCCCACTCGCCACTCAACCTGTCAGTATCTAATCCGCGTCCTTTATTTTGGGGACGCTGCTCATGTTACAGTCGTGAGTCGCAGCGTCATGGGCCCCATTATGATGTAATGTATTTTATCTGCTCCGTCCATCTATTTTGGACACTCATTTTATGGAATGAGCTAAAAAAAAATGAGTTAAATCCACATTTCAGGTGGACCACACCAAGGGAAATAACGCGATCAAACGTTTGCCATTAAATTTTTTTTAAGGCCCATTGTTCTTCTTTTTTTTTTTTTTAATTTTTTTCAATGTGGAGATAAAATAACTTAGTATTTTCAGTTTTTTCCTGATTTTTTCCCTTTATAATGCCAGTTACTATTGGTTTTATATTCTTTATACTTATATTGTACTTAATGCTCTTAACTTTGAGATTTTTATTTTGAAGAATGTGACATGTATATATTTTGCTTTTTTCTTACTATTTAATATTTATCATATATATATATATATATATATATATATATATATATATATAAAAAAAAAATTTTAAAAAATAGAAGTATTGTGTAGCTTACGCTACACGCTACCGCTATTTAAAACACTAGTCTTTATATATACTCCGAAGTGGTGCATAAGCACCCTTTACAAAGGTTTAGGTCCGTTGGGTTTAAACCCAACAGGTGTGACCAACTGGAACAGATACATCTCCCTGGTTTAAAACGAAAAGGCGCAAGTGCGAGTACACTCTCACAAATAAAGTCCCGCGAGTACCCATACACACACCCACGAGAGTACACTCACACTGCACTTGCACCCATGCCACGCACATCCCATCCCGTCCCGTCGCGGCGCGCATGCGGACTCGGACTCGGACTCACATGCTCTCTAAATGGGGCTTAAGCCCTAAGGCAAAAAGCCTATCTTATATACAAGAGTATTTTCTTTGTCAAATCCGATGTGCGTCAAAACCCACAACTCAAAAGCACCAAAAATTCCAAATGTGAAGGAAAACTAAAAATTTGAAAAATCAAAATTTTCATATTTATTTTGAAACAAAATACAACAAAAAGCGGATGCTTTATGTGTATCAAGCCAATTTGATTTCTACAATCTATTCTTTGATCATGACTGTATGTTTGCAGGCCACAGGTTTAAATATGAAGATCATCCTATCCTGATTTTCCTGCAACGGTGCATCAATTGTGGGGCCAACAGATGATGATGATGGGACACATGCATCAATATGTGTATCGCATCCAACCCATCCAAAACCCAAGCCACACCATGATGATGTGACACCCTAAAAATCATGTTAATACAATCATCAGGTGGGGCCAGACCACTCAGAATTGTATGGTTTTTAGGTGATTTTTCATTATTCTGTGGTGTGGCCCACCTGATGATTGAATCTGTCTGATTTTTTTCTCACCATGGTGTCCTGCACCTATTTGTTTCCCATCGTAACATCAATTAGCAAGATCTGACCATTATCCAAAATCAAACATATCTAAAAATAAAATAAGAAATTAAAGAAGGAAAAAGAAGAAGAAAGGAAGGCAGATGTACCCAACCGAAGTCTCTCTTTCAAGGCTTTCAGACCAACTGAGTTTCTGTATAACAGAAATGTACAGAGAAATTAGATAAACTGAAAACTCAATCTGATTTTGTTGCACCAGATATCATGATATTTCATGATTGGTGAAACCAAATGAAAATTTAAAAGAAAAAGAAAAAAATGGAGAGAGAAAGAGAGAAAAAAAACAAATAGAAGTAAATGGGATTAGAAATTACAAGATTTAAATCTGTTTATGAAAACTAGCTGTAACCTGTTTTTAGCGCTGATGGTGATTTTGACGAATTTCTTTCTTCTCGATTTTCTGCTGCTATGTATTTCTTGCGGAAGCCAGCCTTTTTTTTAAGAGCTCTCAGCTCTGTCTCGGAAGGCTCTGATGCAGCTCTTTCTCGGAAGGCTCTGATGCAACGAGTCCTCGTTGAGTTGACTCCGATTGCAAGTGAAGATTGGAATGGTTCGGAACATTGATTTGTACTGGATATTGCCGGACGCGGTTTGGCTAGTGGTGGGTGATATGTGGGCCCCATAATGATCTATTTGTTTTATCCACACCGTCCATATATTTTTAAACATCATTTTATTCGTTCTTTCAAAAAATGAGATAGATCAAAATCTCAAGTGGATCACACCATGGGAAAATAGTAGCGATTGAATGTTTACCATTAAAAACCTCTCATGGCCCACCGTAATGTTTATTTGACATCCAACCTGTAAATTAGGTCAGACAGAAATGGATGAATGCAAAAAACAAATATCAGCTTGATCCAAAACCTTTTTAGCCACAAGAAGTTTTTAATAGTCAGAGTTCAATCAACAATGTGTGGCCCACTTGAGATTTTAATCTATATCAGGTTTGGGTCTATGTAATAAAATTATCTGAAAAAATGGACGGACGGCATGGATGAGACATATACATCATGTTGGGTTCACAGAGCACCGATGCCTTTATAGACCTAATACTAATAAGATAGCATACAGCCTACCCTATTGGGGGAGCGGATTGGCTGGTGTACCACACACGACTGGCCTGAGTGATGTGTTGACGTCACTAAGTTCTTATCATGAGGTATGTTCTACATCCAAACTGTCCGACCATTTGGCGAGCACGTCATAAGTCTTGAGCCGAAAAATAAGATGGATCCAATAATCAAGTGGACCACGCTACAAAAAGTAATGAGGGATTGAACGTCTACCATTGAAATCCTTTCGAGGGTTATAGAAGTTTTGGACCAATATGATATTTGTGTGACCTTATGAAGGTATTGGATAGAAAATAAACGTAATCGTGGCCCCATGAATGTTTCAACGGTGAGAATCATTGTCTCCACTTCTATTTGTGGTGAGGTCCACTCTAGCTTTGGATATGAATCATTTTGGGGATCATGCTCTAAAATGATCTATCCAAATGGATGAACGGTGTTGATATAATAAATACATCATCGTGGGCCCATTTAATTTTGATCTCTTTTAAACCGTTCGTACAACACAGAGCTCGAGGAGCGTCTGCGATCGTCTTCGCACGACACGTACACACACCAGCCAGTCCGCGTTTTGAATCGAAACCCTCACCTGAACGTGCGATTGCGGTTATCGTTGAGAAAGATGATGTCGCTTTAACGGCGGATTTTGACCCGGGATGGATCTTGAGGTTCTGATGATTCTGGATGGTCCAGATGTGTCATGTGAGGCTTGTAGAAGCAGGAAATTAAAGGTCTAGATCGAATTGACTGGTGGGTTGTGAAATCCGCCTTTAGGAACGGTAATGGTTTTATTTCGATTCCTTGCGCGGCAAGGTATGAAAATGGACGGTTTGGATTGTTTTGGGGGCGAAGTTTCTAGGAATCTCACTTTTCTAACAGTGATGATCGCGGAAACCGCGCCTTTTAGTGGCAAATATGTTAGTCGACGAAAGTTTTCGAGTTTAGACGGTTGGAATTCTGCAAATGGACGGTCATGATCTGCCTCCAAGCTCCTCTTAAATGGTAAGGTAAGAAGACTTCTTCGAACAGGAGCTAAATGCGGAGCTGTCCATTTCGAGAACACGCGAAAGCACTTCAATGCCATCCTGCTGTGGAACAAGTAATTTCAAACAAGTCGAGTTTGAGTCCTTAATTAGAGTTCTACACCAACTGAGTTAGTTCGGCTAATTCGCTTGACCCAACTTGAAAAAACTCGTTTTGACTTGTTTTGAAACTAACTTCAAGCCGAGTCGAGCTGATTTTTACGGCTCAAATAAATTTTGAGCCGAGTTCAAGCTTGTCCAAGCTCGATTGAACCGAGCCGAGTTCGAGCTAGGGTCAGATAATGGTCGAGCCTGAGTTGAGTTGTGCCAAGCTCAACTCAATTCAACTCATATAAAACTCTACACCTAATAACTTAAGTCAACTCAACCCGAAATTCAACTCGGTACTGACTTGACTCAATACGAAACCCAACTTGTACATATATATTTTCAAAAAAAAAAAACTCAAATCACAAGGTGCATCTGGGTTTTAGGTTGTGATTTCAACATATAGTTACTTGTTGTACCCAACCTAACTTGGTACTTGTGATAGGGTCGGAATCAATTCAAATTAATCCAGGTTAGACTCGGGCTCGAATCGGGTCATGCACGCTGAACTTGGTACTGAGTTAAGTCGAGTTCAAGTTAAGTCTATTTCAAAACTGGATCAAGTTAGGTTAGCCCCAACTTGGTTTGACTCAACTCAATGCCCAAGTCTAAATGTGGTGTTTGATCCTACACATGTGTAGGCACTTGTAACAGGGACTTTTCTATCGAGTGGTTCACCGTATTGTTGAATGCGAACTCTGCTTAAGAGAATGTCAAATCTCATTGCTTTGGCTTGGAATTTGAAATACATCGAGTGAGATTTTCCAACATGTAATTCACAACTTTAATCTACCCATCAGTCTGTGGGTGGTAAGCACTACTGAACTAAAGTTGTACATTGAACCAATTCCATAAAGTCCACCAGAAGTGGCTAATAAACTTCGTGAAGCAGTGGTATTGGGAATACCGTGTAGCTGCATGACCTCTCTGAAGAATAAATTTTTCATGTGTGTTGCATCGAGGGTCTTCTTACGTGGGATAAAGTGCGTCATCTTTGTGAAACAATCTACCACCACGAATACCGAATCTATGTTGCGTTATTTTCGTAGGAAATTAAGCATCAAGTCCATGGATAAGTCCTTCCAAAGGCCGTCAGGCACATATAAGGGATGTGTAGAGGCCTGTATTATGAGACTACTCCTTGGAGGTCTGACAAACATGATAGCGTTGCACCGTTCTACTCACGTCACGTGTTAATTACAACCAGTAATACCGTTCCTCAATAAGAGTCCAAGTCTTGTCTTGACCAAGGTGTCCACCAAGGCCACCCGCATGTAACTCTTGGATAATTTACTCCCTCAAAGAACTTCTGGGGATGCACAATTGATTCCCTTTGAAGAATTGTTCAACTTCGAAAAGCCAATTGATGAAATCATTAATGTGAAGTTGGTTGAAGCTAACCGTTTTGTTTGAGTTAACTTGTCATTGGATCCCACCTCCTCAGGTGTGATCCTACAGTTCCTTACTAGCATTGCCCTATGATCAGTCCGATTATGAATTTCAACGCCTACCAAGGGCAGATTACAACCATGAACACGGAGTTGCCCTAGAGCCTCCGTCATGCAATCGATAATGACCTATCGTTGAAGGCTATAGATCCGAGGAGAAACCTTGTTATGATACCACGTGGCATGAGGAGGGACGTGTGATGAGGTTAATTACAGTCTTCCTCAGGGAATAACTACTTCGAATCAACGAAGCTCTCTGGACTCCTCACAAAGCTTCCTTGAATCCACGAGAGTTAAAAGCATAAATAATTCCTAATAATTTTGAAATAATTTGATTAATGATAAAAAAAATGAAATTACAATCCTTTAAATAATGAGCTTAGATTTAGGACAAAGTTTTAGACTTAAACTCCAACTTAAACACTCTAAAAACGTGACTTACTATAAATAATAAACTTATTATTTATAGATGACCTCCATTTATACTAGACTTCATGATTTTCAGTCAAAAATAGTAAGTGTCCATTTTGACCCAACGATGTTATTCTCCTAACTTTTCTAAGCCCTTTTCATGTTGGGCATGACTCATACAACTCAAAGGATCAAAAGTTATATTCAAACTAAAACTTATTATTTATAGTAAAAATGAAATTAAATGAGAATTTTGCCAATTGATCTGATGGAATCTCACAAATCCAGCATGGGCAATCTGATGTAGTGGGATGGTTGGCTTAAGTAGCTTCACCAACCCCAAAATCATATCTAATATGTTGAAAAATTCATCCCAGTTTGTGAGATATGACTGATTTAATGTCCTAACAGTTCAGATCATTTTTACCTCTAATTGGGCCTTATCCAGTCCATCTTTGCCATGAAAGTGTCTATGACCGGCTCTATATCAACTATGTTATGGGGAATGAAGAGAAGGAGCCATGGTTTTCATGGAAAGCTGCCGTGATTGGATATCCAATTGGGCTATTTTGGGTGCTAGATTCTTGGGTCAGGTGCCCATATGCAACAACACATGTGACCGGGGCACACCGTATTTGACGTCAATGGTAAGGGTTGTGTTATATACAGACACAGTGCACACTCTTCCCATGAGAACTTGTGAGAACTTTTTCAAAACTTATATCCTGTGATATGAACTCAAAATCTAAACGGTCCACTTGATGCAGCACTCATGAAACCTTTGGGGCCCAACTTTTACCCTTATTCGAAACTTTGGTAAGCCATGGCGGAAGAAAGAGACAAATCAAGGGAGGAAACTGTTTCCTTTTTTCATGGCCCACCAAAGTTTTAGATCAGGGTGAAAGTCGGACCCTGAAGGTTTCATGGGTGCTGCATCATGTGGACTGTTCAGATTTTAGCCTCATGGGAGATGGGTTTTGAAAAAATTCTCATAAGTTCCCATGATAACTGGTGCAGTGGTGAGCATTCCTCTCTCTCTCTCTCTCTCTCTCTCTCTCTCTCTCTCTCTCTCTCTCTCTATATATATATATATATATATATATATATATATATATATATATAACTCTTCTATATATAATTTTCACAAGGTAGTCTCTTGGAGTAGCATGTTGTTGATTGGAGGTGTGTATCGAAGGTTGTAGTCTCGTAGAGCATGTAGGGGTGGCAATGGGTTGAGTCGATTCACGGGTCAACTGGTCTGGCCAAATCGGGTTCAGGCCATGTGGGATTCGACAGCGGGTTAGGCTTGTGTTGTAAAAGGAGCCCACTTAAGTAAACGGGCAAGCTCTGGTTAAGCCAGACCGGACCCAACCTAACCATATAAGATATTGATGGTATACATAAACCTATAATAGGGTAGTTATACTAAGATTGTATCCATGGACCACTTAAGGCTGTAGAACTTACCAATTCTACCAAGATAGTTGATGCAGTGCATGTACTTTGTTTTCTTCTTATTCTTCTTCTTTCTTGTAGCTGAGTTTCTTTTTGTTTTGAACATGAGTTAAATGAAGCTGACATTTGATCAGATGGTGGGCCATCAACATGGTCAGGGGTCGAATGGAGGCTGCAAAGGAAATGGAAAAAAAAGAAGAATATATTAGATTGGGTCCTTACTCTTACCCAAGTGGTAGACTCTCGAGAGTTTCAACACCTGGTTGAGGGTTCAAGTACCCATAGGTGGTGAAATTCCACTACGGAGTCAGCATGAGTGTGCGTGTGATATATATATTAGATTTATTTATTTTTTTTACACATGCACCCACATCATAGTAGAATTTCACATGTATCATACTTGAACCCTTCACCTCATGTTAAAACTCTTGAGTCTAACATTGAGGCATGAGTAAGGACCCATGAGTCTACCACCGAGGCAACAGTACATTTAATACTTGACTTTAATCCAAAATCATTTATTTATATTAGATTTTGATATGTGCAAATCGTGAGCTCAAATCCATTACCTTAATTCTTTTTCTTTTTTCTACACCTATTCATCTTCATTATAAACCTTATTAAACTAGATTCTAAATGTGACTTCTTCAACCACAAAAAACTTTCTCAGTCAAAATCTAGATTTTACATGTGGAGTCATGGTTGGTTTATCCAAGCCATTGATTCGACGGCCTTCATCAAATCTTTGGTCTTTCCTTCATTGAATGTGGGCTGTTCGCGCATTCCTCTTGACCACGCATTTTCATGCCATTAATAGAATGGTTAGAAATGACCAACTGAGATGATTTCTTGGGCATGGTCCATCTCTGATGGGCCATCAGGTCAATAGATTGAAGAAACAGTCCATTGACTACGTTCACTTGGTTTTTCAGCTTTTTTTGGTGCTACTAGCTAGGGGCCGTTTATTTTCTTTGGTGTGGCTATGCTTGGAAGATGTTTTAACTGCTTTTTTTTTTTTCTTTTTTTTTTCCTTTTTGTCATTTTATGTTTTTTTTTCTTCTGTAATTAAATTTGTAAGTACTAATTTGTGGAGTCATACGATAGGTGAGGTACGTATTATTTTTTTTTATCGAGCCCACCTGAATGTTTATACATCTTTAAGTCATTCACCCAAGTTATAGGTGGTGTGCTCCTACATTTTTATTTTTAAATGAATAGCTAAGATTGAGTGGAGAAACAAAATAGGTCCAATTTTCATCTTGAGCCATCTACCCAGTAGATTCACTTATGGTGCTTATGATTCCAAAATAACACGTTGATTATATGATTCTAATCATGTGATCTTTGGCTGTAACAGGGGTGGAAACAAATTGGCCTCATCCATAAGGTTAGGTGATTGGTGTAATTCTTGTACCATAGCTTTCTCCCTGTTACACTATTGAGTGAACCATTCCAGTTGATGATTGGGCATCTCACATGTCATTCAATAGTTTTGATGGATGATGGGGCATCTCATGTGTCATTTGAAAGCTTTGAGGATGTTGCTAACCTTATGATGAATGGGATGACATCATCATAAACCCTTGAAAAAAACAAAAAAAAAAAAACACCATGGCATGGCATTCTTGAAAATGAGTCCCATCTGGTTGGTTTGGTCCAGCCTAACCTGATTACTATTGAATTGGACTGGTTTGACTCAGGCCTAGGCTCAGTGAAATTAAGTTGGTTGGTTAGGCTCGGCCAGATTTCCATTTAGTAAATGAGTAGGGTTGGGTTGGCCCATAATTGAATGTATATGGCGTGCAACTTAACTGTTGTAGAATATGGCACAGATACATTTCTAGTATGGCTAGACCAAAAAAACGTAAACTATAAATTGATCGTGACTTTTGATCGGATAACACTATGGTACGGACAACTTATTAATCTTTACCGTAACAAACCATCTAGGGTGAACGAAAGTGGGTCGCATCTGTCCATTGTATAAGAAACTATGTTCTTTTAGCTCAGAGATGAAAATTTTTAAAAAGTACTATTTTTAATAATTTCAATTTTTGTAGTATTTTCTTATTTTTAGATTTTTAATTTTTAATTTTTATTTTTTGTAAAAAATAACTTGCAATCATGCTAGGATTTTTTTAATAAAGTTTATTTGATTTTTAAAAAAAAAATATTTAGAACTTAACCTTTAGAAGATTTATATTAGAATTAGGACTTTTATTAGAGTTAGAATTTTCTTATTTTTAGTAATTATGAATTTCAGTTTATTTATTTTTATTATTATTAGTGTAATTGAGATGCATACACATTGGACAATTGTGGATTAATAAAATTTCGATTTTATTTATTTATTATTATTATTTTTGGCGGATTCAAGATAATACCCGTACGAATTCAAGATTCATATGCTCTTCCTCATCACCTCATCACGCCCTTCCCTGCGTCACAAACACAGCCACCCAATCTTTAAACTAGACTAGTCTACGCAGCCTGTTAATCTTTAAAATTAGACTATTAGTTAGACTATTAATCTTTGAGATTGATATAATCAAACCTTTCATCTTCCATATCAGCCTGATCAGAACATTCATCATTTCAATCAGTGAACCCAAACCAAACAACTTCCAGGTTTTTAGATGGTCCACTTTTTGTGTGAAAATCCGGCCCAAGAGATTATTGACCTTCCATATACAACGCTTGGCTGCACGTAGAGATTGCAGATGCAACTCACAAAACTCAATTCACCCCACTTCATGTCCTACAAACAGGAAGAAAAAAAAAAAAAAAAAAAAGGTCCTACAAACAGAACATTTTCCAGGTTTCCCTGGCAAGGAATGTAAACTTCCGGTGAACACCGTTCACCTTCCTCGTCGTGCATGGAGATTGGTCAGCCGTCGATCATGCATCCTACGGCCATGGCGGCCTCGCGGCTTCGGGGTTGAACTGAGAAATCCACTGAAGTAGACCGTTGCGACAGCTGAAAGCAGTCCAATTGGGTATCCGATCCCTGCACTAGCCCAAGAAAACCATGGCTCCTCTTCATCATCTTCCACAACCGGCATAGAACCTGGCGGCGGCGCTGAAATACACGACACCATGATTTGCACTCCACACAGCCCACTGTTGTTAGCAAACATATCTGGATCATTCATCCTATCCATCTGACTGCCCGTCGGAATCCGTCCCACGAGCTCGTTGTTGCTGACGTCAAAATTAGATAGTTGTATGAGTTTGCTGAGAGTTTCAGGCATTTTGCCTGAGAATTTGTTGTGTGATAAGTCCAAGCTCTCCAAATTCTCTAAATTACCAAAGCTTGCAGGAATCTCGCCAGAGAGCGTGTTATAAGAGAGGTTGAGAACCTTTAGACCTTCAAGACCACCCAATGAAGATGGAATCTCACCAGATAATTGATTTCTTGATAAGTCCAACAAGGAGTAGATTTCGAGCGTCTTCGATGCCAATGGTCGCATCGAACCTTTCCAATTCAAGATCAGATCATTGAAATCAATCAAGAATGTGAACATATCATAGATTGATGAGTAAGTCCTTGGTGTTTTGATCATCTTTGTGAGATTCCCAAACGCCGGTGGGATGCTCCGGTTGAAGCTGTTGCCGGAGATATCGAGGATTCTGAGATTGCTAATGTTGGATAGAACGTCAGGAATAGGACCATTAAGGAAATTATCTCTTAAATTTAAAGTTTGAAGAGTCGAGATTCGCCCGAAAAACTCCGGCAATCTTCCGGTGATCTTGTTGTTGTGGAGATCAAGGTGTTCTAAGAAGCTTAAGCTGGCAAGATCCTCTGGCAATTCTCCAGAGAATCTATTTCCCCCCAATGCTAGTACTCTGATCTGTGGACCGAAAGTCATTGGAATCTCACCATCGAACTTGTTGAAAGAGAGATCAACATAGGCGAGGTAAGTATCAATTCCAAATTCCGGGAACTTGTTACCGGAGAAGTTGTTTTCCGACAAGTCCAACATCAGCAAACGGTGGATATTTGCTAAAGATTCCGGAACTGGGCCGGAGAAATTATTATTTCCCAATAAAAGAATCATAATTGCAGTTGCGTTACCAATGTTTTTCGGTAATTCTCCACTGAAATTGTTCCTCGAAAGATCGAGTATTGATAGACTTAGAGATTGAAAGAGATGTGGTGGTATAGAACCCGAAAGCTCATTATCAGAAAGTATTATATTTCCGATATCGAACTCTGCTAGCCACTGTGGGAAAATCCCTTTTAGCCCATTGTCGCTTAGATCCAAGAAATCGAGAGTCTTTTGGGTGGAAAGCCAATCAGGTATGTTTCCATCAATTCCACAAGATCTCAATGACAATCGAGACAACAAACATTTGGGGGTTACTCTCACACTGTTATTCCAAGCAAGCTTGTTTCTTCCAAGATTGAGTTCTTTCAATCCCTCCATCTCAAACAACCATGCCGGAATCTCTCCGGAGAGTGAATTACCATCCAATTGCAGTGTTTCCAACCGGCTCATTTGTTTGATTGAAGCTGGAATTCGACCTTTGAAGTTGTTCTGGCTAAGTGCCAGAGTAGAAATGTTGGAGAGTTTTCCGATGTCCGTTGGAATTTCAGATGATAGGGAGTTGTTGTGCAAGTCCAATACCTGTAACGCCTTCATATTGAATATCGATGTCGGAATTCCACCAGAAAACTTGTTTTGGAGAAGAGATAACGTCTCCAGTCGGGTGAGGTTCCCGATCTCTGAAGGGATCTCTCCATTGAGGAAATTCTCATCCAAGTACAAGAATTTCAAGTTTGAAAGCTCCCCCACATCACTGCTTAGATTTCCACTGAGTGAATTACCAGTGAAATCAAGGTATTGTAGATTCTTCAAGTGGAAGAGCTGAGAGGGAATCGAACCGTTGAAGCTATTGAATCTCATGTCGAGATAACTCAATCGGGTCAAATTGGAAAACCCATTTCCTGAAATCTCACCTTGAAGAGAATTCGATGAGATGTCGAGGCGGATCAAGTTCTTTATACGGAAGAGAGGCATAAGAACCGAAGATGGCACATGCTCTGGTTCTAGGAAGGAAACGAGAGCATAGAGGTCGAGAATCACTACAGGTCTTGCGGCTGAGCGAGAATTGCAGGTGACACGTTCCCATCGGCAGCAATCGGAACTAGAATTCCATGATTCTAGTGAGCTAAAAGCAGGAGAGTTTGTCGAGGAATTTCTGCCAATTTTCGACATGAGAATGGATTTGAAATCGAGAAGGGCTTGCTTATGATCATCTGGACAACTTAAAGAAGGGGTGTGTAAGAAAGATGAGAGAATGAAGATGATGTAGAATGGAATTGAACTTGATCTTGCCATGATTCTGATTTTCTCTGATATCCTTCTCTTTCAAAGGAAGGAAGTAGATACCTTTTTAAATTTTTCTTAAGTGATGAGATTTGATACCATTGCAATTGTGACAGATGATACACAGGTGCTTATAAATTACTCAGAAATTGCATAAAAGTAAGTCAAGATATACTGTACAAATTATTATTTCTAATGTAAATGTATCATGAACCAGAAATTACACTAATTTGCTTATCTGGCTATCAGATTGGTGGACATGTAATCAACGGTTAAAATAAAAAATATCCAGTAGTCCAATTTCAACAAAGATGAATAAGAAGTTAGGACAATTCAATCAATCTGATTTTGGGTTGTTACTAGGGGGCATTGGGTTCGACAATTTGGTAGGTTTAATTTGATTTTTGGTGTGCCACGTGTAAAATTTCTGAGTGCATGTGTATGAAGCTTCATACACTACTAAAGTATCATATGTAGGTGCTAACTTTCAACGGTCAACTAATGTAGGATTTTAAAAATAGCGGGAGCTACTAGAGTATCATATGTAGTGCTAAGTTTCGACGGTCAACTAATTCAGGATTTTAAAAGAAGTCACCTCAGCTTGTCAAAACTGATTTCAGTGCTTTTACGCACTTAAGTAATACTTCTACTAATCTTATCAAGACAACTACAAGCGAAATCGGTTGATCTGGACCGTCTATAATTTCTAGTGCAGATTTTATCGGCTAGCATGCAAAAATCAGAATGATAGGATGATCAGATCCATCCATCGGTTATCCTTCTCTTTTATAGCCAGCCGTTTTATGGCCATGGATGAGACGGATAGGATTGTCTGATGAAATTAATATTTTGGAAGAATATACAAGCAAAATAGATAACTATAGTTGTTGATCGTACCTATTACTTCTTAAAAGATATCGACCGTCCTTTTCTGATGGGCGTGATTTTGGCTTGATGGATCTCAAATTCTTTGCTTGACTTAATGGACGGTCCAGATCGAGAAATGTTATTGTCCCCGCCACTTGGAGCTTTGAAAGAGCACTGGATCATTTTTCCTTTAAACGATAGAGGCATAGTACTAGGTAGGTGTGTCGGGCCCACAGACACTTTGGTCGTCGTCCATCTTCAAATCTTGGAGGTTTGCTAATTCGACACGCGTGTGGTCCGTACACATTACACGCAGGCACATATGTGCAAACATGAAACACGTGTGATGATTAATCTACGCTTTGCGTAACGTTGGAAATGATCTCTTAGATCTTCTGCCCCAAAATGTAAGAAGTTCCATTCTCCAGGTGGGCCACGATGTGCAAAAGTAAATTGACGGTAATAATTTTTTCTCGTAATTCATTTATTTTGAGATGCTGTGGTCCACCTGAGAGGTAGAATGGTTCTATTTATAGGACAGAAGAATTAAACAGTGTAGATCAACTGATAGAAAGGTCAGATCACACACACATGTCACATTTTCACACATGCGCCTGCGTGAGTATGTGAAGGTCTCAGTCACGCGTGTTGAATCAGCAAAAGATGCCAATCTAATCTGGCGGTAGAGAGGAAGAAAGAGAATTTTACGACCGTGGACCCCACCTTTTATCCATTAGTTTTTACGAAACAAAACAAACTTAACATACGAGGTCCTTAACATACGAGCTTAGACCTGTTCGTATGGACACCATAATTGAGGACAAAAATATCCCCCTTTTCACTGCATTGCTTTCACTCCTGTAATGAAAAAACAGGCGTTTCCTTCTCAAAATAACTGTGTTTCACTCCCTTACAACAAAAAACTGACATACGAAGATTTTTTTTCTCATTTTCCTGACCGGAATCTCCACGAATCATCTAGATATCATCATTCTACATTTGTCATTTTTCATCTTGACTAGGGTTACGTGAAATCTCACGAACTGGTTGCATCTGCAATCCTTGAAAATGTTCAAAATATTCCCTCACTCTAAAGCACCTCTCTTCAACCTGCATTCGACCGATACTGCAGTAGTCGGAGGTACAGATCTTTAAAAAAAAACGCTAGGCTCGTACAATTGCATTGCATGCAAAGTTCGATTAATTCCATATGTTAGGCTTAGTCAATTTCATGCGTTAGGCTTAGTCAATTTCATACGTTGATTGGTCAAATCCATGTGAAACTCGCTCAATTCCATTTAAAGCTCGCTCAATTCCATGTTAAGGCTCACTCGATCTTATGCTAGGCTCGCTGAAGTTCATGTTTATCCTATTCAATTTCATGTTAAGTTTGCTCAATTTAATGTTTGCTCAGCTTAATTTCATGATAAACAAGGTCAATTTAATGTTTGTCTCCATAAATTGTATGTTGGGATTGCTCAATTTAATATTTGTCCAGCTTAATTTCATAATAGATAAGGTTAATTTAATGTTTAGCTCGATAAATTTCATACAAGGCTCACTTAATTTAATGTTTGTCTAGCTTAATATCATCCTGTGCTCGCTCGATTTAATGTTTGCCTAGCTCAATATCATGCAAGACTCGCTCGATTTAATGTTTACCCTACTCAATATCATATTGTACTCGCTCGAAATATCATTTGCCTAGCTTAATATCATGCAAGGCTTGCTCGATTTAATGTTTGCCCCGTTCAATATCATGCGATGCTCACTCGATGTAATGTTTACTCAGCTCAATATCATACTATGCTCGCTCGAAATATCGTTTATCTAGCTTAATATCATGCTTTGCTCGCTCGAGTATGTGAAGGTCTTAGGCACACGTGTTGAATCAACAAAAGATGCAAATCTAATCTTGCGGTGGAGAGGAAGAAATGGAATATAGTAATAACTGCGGTGGAGCTTACACACTCTAGGTAACTTTGGCTAACTCGGAGCCACGTGGGTGAAACTTTCCTAAGATACATATTGTCCTTCAGTTTTTTCAACTCATTTTAGTCTGTGATCCCAAAAATCAAGTAAATACAAATCTCGTGTGGACCACACCATAAGAAACAATGGTGATTGAATTCACACCACTAAAAACTTCCTGGAGGCCACAAAAGTTTTGGATCAAGCTGATATTTGTGTTTTCCCTTCATCCAAGTATTTTTGGTCCTGTGCAATGTAAGTATGTATCCCACCTAATGAGTGGATTGTTTCAACTTTTTTGTTCATGTGATCTTCATACTAGAATTGTACATGATCTGAGTTAGCTCGGTTAACTTACTAGACCTGGCTTGAAAAATCTTGATTTGACACAGTTTGAAATTGAGTTCCAATCCAGTTGAATCCACTTTTGGAGCTCGAAAAAATTTCAAGCCGAGTTCGAGCTTGTCTAAGCCCAGGTCGAACCCCAACTCGAATTGAACTTGGATCAAATTACTTCAGTGATTCAATTATTTTGATATTGATGTTGATCACCAAGTGTTTGATGAAATGACTCCATGAAGTATTGGCAGGTGGCGAGGAAGGTATGGATATAAACTTATAAATTGTCGTTGTTTTGCATACATTAACAAATTGAAAGTACACTCCATGTATTTGACAAAATTCCGCACATGTTCAATCTTAACTTAAATTGGCTTGATATGTTGATCCAACCGAGCCAAGCTAGCCAATCAAACTAAAAAACTAAGCCAAGCTAAGTTCAAGCCAAAGTCAACTAATGGCTGAGCTGAGTCGGCCTTGGCTTGGTTTGACTCGTGTAGCTCACAGACCCACCGGAAGTGAGACGCTGGAGTAAAATAAAACTGTTGTATGTCAAAGTTTCACTATAAACATAGCACGGAACATACCGCCCCAAAAAAATCTTGGATAAACGATTCTGTGACCTGGTAGGTCCCATGGTTGATTAGCCATGTACTAAAATCCACTGTACGGTAAGGGGAAAAAGACATCCACCGCTGACCACTCTTCCATATGCTAAGCTATGGAAAATAACACACGTCCTAATTTTTATTTTTATTTTCTTCTGCTATGCCAAGAGGAGATAAATTTGTAAGGTGGGCTCTACGTGATCAATGGTTTGGATGATTTGACTGTTAGGTTATTTGGATTAAGCACATCAATAAGTATGATAGTTGTGATAAGCTCAGATACGGATGGTGGTGATTGGACTTTCAGAGTAGTTGCGATCAGTACAGTGGAGCCATTGATCTCATAAGGGTGGAATTTAATGCAGTCCAAGCTTATTATTTGGTGTGGTCAGCATGACCGTTGGATCTGTCTCATTTTTGTGCTCATGTTTTAATAGGATCTGATAAAATAGATGAACGGCAAAGATAAACCGATACATCATGGTGGGCCCGCCCACGGAATTGACCGTTGGACAGAGACGGGCGGGGTAGGACGCAAAGGAATATAATGAAAACTGCCCCAGAGGTTGCATGCTCTGGGTGAGTTTCGCTAACTCAGAGCAACTTGAGTGCGACTTTCCTAAGATCCAGACCGTCCATCAGGTACACTATCTCATTTTCATTTTTTAACTTTGATGTACTGATGATCCAACACTCAGATGGGCCACACCATAAGAAACAGTTGGGATGAGATGCTCACTATTAATCTTTTTTCTGCAGCCCACCGAGGTCTTTATATCCCATACAATCAATTAATCTGATGTGATTCATAAGTAAGAAAGAATTACACAAAAATCATGTATTTCAAAACCCAAGTAAGCCACACAAGGTGAATTTAGATGTTTTAGATATAATTTTATTTTGTGTCCCACATGGCTATTGTGTCAGCCTGATTTTTCACATCAAGGCTAAACAAGGAGTGTGTAAGAAAGATGAGAGAAAGAAGATGATGTAGAATGTTATTGGACTTGGCTTGCCATGATTCTGACATGCTCTGCTACCCTTCTCTTTCAAAGGAAGGAAGCGGACACCTTTTTTAATTTTTTCTTAAGAGACGAGCTTTGATATTATTGCAATTGTGACGAATGATACATAGGTGCATAGAAATTTCTCAAAAATTACATAAAAGTAAGTCAAGATATACCGTCCAAATTATGATTTCTAATGTAAATGTATCATGAATCAGAAATTATGCTAATTTGCTTATCTGCCTATCAGATTGTTGGACATGTATTCAACGGTTAAAATTTAAAATTATTCAATGGTCTAATTTCAATAAAGATAAATTAGAAGTTAGGACAGCTCAATCAATCTAATTTTGGATTGTTACTAGGGGGCAGTAGGTTCATCAATTTAGCAAGTTTAAGTTGATTTGTGATATGCCACGTGTAAATTTTTGAGTGCAGGTGTACGAAGCTTCTTACACTACTATAGTATCATTTGTAATTGCTAAGATTTTAAACGGTCAACTAATGGAGGATTTTGAAAGTGGCGGGAAGGAATTACAGAGTCACCTCAACTTGTCTTTTGCCAGTTCTTTTCACTCATGCGCTTGAACCGTTGCAAAACTGCTTTTAGGAGCATTTAAGTAATACTTTCACTAATCTTATCAAGATAACTATAAGCGAAATTGGTTGATCTGGGCCGTCTATAATTTCTACTACAGATTTTTTGTGCTAGCATGAAAAAATTAGAATGATAGGACGATGAGATCCATCCATCACTTATCCTTCTCTTTTATAGCCAACCGTTTTATGGCCATGGATGAGAATGATAGGATTGTCTAATGAAATTAATGTTTGGGAAGAATAAGCGATCCATGATGTATACAAGCAAAATAGATAGCTATAGTTGTTGGTTGGACCTATTCTTTCTCAAAAGATATCAACCGTCCTTATCTCATGGGCGTGATAGATCTCAAAATCTTTGCTTGACCTAATGGACAGTCCAGATCGAGAAATGTTATTGTCCATGCCACTTGTAGCTTTGCAAGAGCACTGGATCATTTCTCCTTTAAACGATAGAGGCATACTACTAGGTAGGTGTATGGGGCCCACATGCACTTTGGTCATCGTTTTTTATTGTCAAATCTAAGAGGTTTGCTAATTCAACACACGTGGTCCGTACACATTACACGCAGGCACATGTGTAAACATGAAACACGTTTGAGGACATTGGAAATGATTGCTTAGATCTTCTGCCCAAATAGGTAAGAAGTTTCACTCTCCAGGTGGGCCACGATGTGCAAAAGTAAATTGATGGTAATAATTTTTTCTACTCGTTCATTTGTTTTGTTGTGCTGTAGTCCACCTGAGAGGTAGAATACTTCTGTTTATACGACAGAAGAAAGAAACAGTGCAGATCAACTGAGAAATTATAAATGTAGTCCATGTGTTTGAGAAAATGTCACTCGGATTCAATCTTAACCTCGAGCTGGCTTCAGTTGCTGTCCTAATTGAGCTGAGTTGACCAGTCGGCTCATAAACTAAGCCGAACCAAGCTCAACTAGGTTCAACTGGTGTACAGCTCTCAGGCCCATCAGAAATAAGACACTAGAGGAAAATGAAACTGTTGTATGTCAAAGTTCCACTATAACACAGCTTGCGAACATACCCCACCCAAAAAAATCTTAGATATACCATTTTGTGACCAAGCTGCTGAAATGGTGGGCCCCACGGTTGATTAGCCATGTACCAAAATCCACCATACAGAAAGGAGAAAAGAACATCCACCGCTAACCACTCTTCCATATGCTAAACTGTGGAAAATAATACGCATCCTATTTTTAATTTTATTTTCTTTTGGTACGTCGAGAGTAGAAAAGGTTGTAAGGTGGGCTACACGTGATCAATGGTTTGGATGATCTGACTATTGGACTATTTGGATTATGCATACCGATGGGTATGATAGTTGTGATAAGCCCATATATGGATGGTGACTATTGGACGTCCAGAGTAGTTGTGATTAGTCCAGTGGAGCCATTAATCTTTTAAAGCTGGAATTTAATGCAATCCAAGCTTATTGTTTGGTGTGGTCCACTTGAACGTTGGATCTGTCTCATTTTTATGCTACTATCTTAAAACGATCTGATAAAAGAAATGAATGGCAAAGATAAACCGATATATCATGGTGGGCCCGCCCACAGAATTGACCGTTGGACAGAGTCGAGCAGGGTAGGACGCAAAGCGAAATATAATAAAAACTACACTAGAGGTTGGATGCTCTAGGTGAATTTCATTGACTCAGAGCCACGTGAATGCAACTTTCCTAAGATCCAGATCGTCCATCAGGTATACTCTCATTTTCATTTTTTAACCTTAATGTGCTGATGATCCAACTCTCAAATGAGCCACACCATAAGAAACAGTTGGGATGAGATGCTCACTATTAGTCTTTTTTCTGCGGCCCACCATGGTCTTTATATCCCATACAATCAATTAATCTGATGTGACTCATGAGTAAGAAAGAATTCTACAAAAATCATGTATTCCAAAACTCAAGTGGACCATACAACGTGAATTTAGAAGTTTTAGAGATAATTTTATTTTGTGTCCCACATGACTATTGAGACAGCCTGATTTTTCACATCAAGGCCAAACAAGGGGTGTGTAAGAAAGATGAGAGAAAGAAGATAGTGTAGAATGTAATTGAACTTGATCTTGCCATGATTCTGATATGCTCTGCTACCCCTCTCTTTCAAAGGAAGGAAGCGGACACCTTTTTTAATTTTTTCTTAAGAGATGAGCTTTGATACTATTGCAATTGTGACAGATGATACATGGGTGCATAAAAATTACTCAGAAATTACATAAAAGTAAATCAAGATATACCGTCCAAATTATGATTTCTAATGTAAATGTATCGTGAATCAGAAATTATGCTAATTTGCTTATCTACCTATCAGATTGTTGGACATGTATTCAACGGTTAAAATTTAAAATTATTCAGTGGTCCAATTTCAATAAAGATAAATCAGAAGTTAGGACAGCTCAATCAATCTGATTTTGGATTGTTACTAGGGGGCACTGGGTTCATCAATTTGGCAAGTTTAAGTTGATTTGTGGTATGCCACGGGTAAAATTTTTGAGTACATTTGTATGAAGCTTCTTACACTGCTATAGTATCATATGTAGGTGCTAAGTTTTCCAGCGGTCAACTAATGGAGGATTTTGAAAGTGGCGGGAAGGAATCACGGAGTCACCTCAACTTGTCTTTTGCCAGTTCTTTTCACTCATGCATTTGGACCATTGCAAAACTGCTTTTAGGAGCATTTAAGTAATACTTCCACTAATTTTATCAAGATAACTATAAGTGAAATTGGTTGATCTGGACCGTCTATAATTTCTACTACAGATTTTATGTGCTAACATGAAAAAATTAGAATGATAGGACGATGAGATCCATCCATCACTTATCCTTCTCTTTTATAGCCAACCGTTTTATGGCCATGGATGAGAATGATAGGATTGTCTAATGAAATTAATGTTTTGGAAGAATAAGCGATCCATGATGTGTACAAGCAAAATAGATAGCTATAGTTGTTGATTGGACCTATTCTTTCTCAAAAGATATCAATCGTCCTTGTCTCATGGGATTGATAGATCTCAAAATCTTTGCTTGACCTAATGGACGGTTCAGATCGAGAAATGTTATTGTCCATGCCACTTGTAGCTTTGCAAGAGCACTGGATCATTTCTCCTTTAAACGATAGAGGCATACTACTAGGTAGGTGTATGTGGCCCACATACACTTTGGTCGTCGTTTTCTATCGTCAAATCTCAGAGGTTGCTAATTCAACACGCATGGTCCGTACATATTACACGCAGGCACATGTGTAAACATGAAACACGAGTGAGGATGTTGGAAATGATTGCTTAGATCTTCTACCCAAACAGGTAAGAAGTTTCACTCTCCAAGTGGGCCACGATGTGCAAAAGTAAATTGACGGTAATAATTTTTTCTACTCGTTCATTTGTTTTGATGTGTTGTAGTCCACCTGAGAGGTAGAATACTTCTGTTTATACAACAGAAGAAAGAAACAGTGTAGATCAACTGAGAAATTATAAGTGTAGTCCATGTGTTTGAGAAAGTGTCACTCGGATTCAATCTTGCCTCGAGCTGGCTTGAGCTGCTGTCCTAATTGAGCTGGTCAAGCTCATGAACTAAGCCGAACCAAGCTCAACTAGGTTCGACTGGTGTACAGCTCTCAGGCCCATCAGAAATAAGACACTAGCGGAAAATAAAACTATTGTATGTCAAAGTTCCACTATAACACAGCTTGCGAACATACCCCACCCAAAAAAATCTTGAATATACCATATTGTGACCAAGCTACTGAAATGGTGGGCCCCATGGTTGATTAGCCATGTACCAAAATCCACCATACAGAAAGGAGAAAAGAACATCCACCGCTGACCACTCTTCCATATGCTAAACTGTGGAAAATAATGCACATCCTATTTTTAATTTTATTTTCTTTTGGTATGTCGAGAGTAGAAAAGGTTGCTGGATGATCTGATTATTGGATTGTTTGGATTATGCATACTTATGGGTATGATAGTTGTGATAAGCCCATATATGGATGATGACTATTGGACATCCAGAGTAGTTGTGATTAGTCCAGTGGAGCCATTGATCTTTTAAAGCTGGAATTTAATGCAATCCAAGCTTATTGTTTGGTGTGGTCCACTTGAATGTTGGATCTATCTCATTGTTATGCTACTATCTTAAAACGATCTGATAAAAGAAATGAACGATAAAGATAAACTGATACATCATGATGGACCTACCCACAGAATTGACCGTTGGACAGAGTCGAACAAGGTAAGACGCAAAGCGGAATATAATAAAAACTATCCTAGAGGTTGGACGCTTTAGGTGAGTTTCGTTAACTCAGAGCCACGTGAATGCAACTTTCCTAAGATCCAAATCGTTCATCAGGTATACTCTTATTTTCATTTTTTAACCTTAATGTGCTGATGATCCAACCCTTAGATGGGCCACACCATAAAAAACAGTTGGGATGAGATGCTCACTATTAGTCTTTTTTCTGCGGCCCACCATGGTCTTTATATCCCATACAATCAATTAATGTGACTCATAAGTACAAAAGAATTACACAAAAATCATGTATTCCAAAACTCAAGTGAGCCATACAAGGTGAATTTAGAAGTTTTAGAGAATTTTATTTTGTGTCCCACATGACTATTTAGACAGCCTGATTTTTCACATCAAGGCTAAACAAGGGGTGTGTAAAAAAGATGAGAGAAAGAAGATAATGTATAATGTAATTGAACTTGATCTTGCCATGATTCTGATATGCCCTGTTACCCTTCTCTTTCAAAGGAAGGAAACGAACACCTTTTAAAAATTTTTCTTAAGAGATGAGCTTTGATACTATTGCAATTGTGATGGATGATACATAGGTGCATAGAAATTACTCAGAAATTACATAAAAGTAAGTCAAGATATACAGTCCAAATTATGATTTCTAATGTAAATGTATCATGAATAAAAAATTATGCTAATTTACTTATCTGGATATCAGATTGGTGGACATGTATTCAACGGTTAAAATTTGAAATTATTCAGTGGTCCAATTTCAATAAAGATAAATCAGAAGTTAGGACAGCTCAATCAATCTGATTTTGGATTGTTACTAGGGGGCACTGGGTTCATCAATTTGGCAAGTTTAAGTTGATTTGCGGTATGCCACGTGTAAAATTTTTGAGTGCATGTGTATGAAGCTTCCTACACTATTATAGTATCATACGTAGGTGCTAAGTTTTTCAACGGTCAACTAATGGAGGATTTTGAAAGTGGCGGGAAGGAATCATGGAGTCACCTCAACTTGTCTTTTGCCAGTTCTTTTCACTCATGCGTTTGGACCGTTGCAAAACTGCTTTTAGGAGCATTTAAGTAATACTTTCACTAATCTTATCAAGATAACTATAAGCGAAATTGGTTGATCTGGACCGTCTATAATTTCTACTGCAGATTTTATGTGCTAGCACGAAAAAATTAGAATGATAGGACGATGAGATCCATCCATCACTTATCCTTCTCTTTTATAGCCAACCGTTTTATGGCCATGGATGAGAATGATAGGATTGTCTAATGAAATTAATGTTTTGGAAGAATAAGTGATCCATGATGTGTACAAGCAAAATAGATAGCTATAGTTGTTGATTGGACCTACTCTTTCTCAAAAGATATCAACCGTCCTTGTCTCATGGGCGTGATAGATCTCAAAATCTTTGCTTGACCTAATGGACGGTTCAGATCGAGAAATGTTATTGTCCATGCCACTTGTAACTTTGCAAGAGCACTGGATCATTTCTCCTTTAAACGATAGAGGCATACTACTTGGTAGGTGTATGTGGCCCACATACACTTTGGTCGTTGTTTTCTATCGTCAAATCTCAGAGGTTTGCTAGTTCAACACGCGTGGTCCGTACATATTACACGCAGGCACATGTGTAAACATGAAACACGTGTGATGACATTGGAAATGATTGCTTAGATCTTCTGCCCAAACAGGTAAGAAGTTTCACTCTCCAGGTGGGCCACGATGTGCAAAAGTAAATTGACGGTAATAATTTTTTCTACTCATTTATTTTGATGTACTGTGGTCCACCTGAGAGGTAGAATATTTCTATTTATACGACAGAAGAAAGAAACAGTGTAGATCAACTGAGGAATTATAAGTGTATTCCATGTGTTTGAGAAAATGTCACTCGGATTCAATCTTACTTCTAGCTAGCTTGAGCTGCTAGCCTATTTGAGCTGAGTTGGCCATTCAGGCTCATGAACTAAGCTGAACCAAGTTTAGGGTCAACTCGTGGCTCAGCTAAGCCAAGCTTGGCACAACTCAACTAGGTTCAACTGGTGTACAACTCTCAGGCCCATAAGAAATAAGACACTAGAGGAAAATAAAACTGTTATATGTCAAAGTTCCACTATAACACAGCTTGCGAACATACCCCACCTAAAAAAATCTTGGATATACCATTCTGTGACCAAGATGCTGACATGGTGGGCCCCACGGTTGATTAGCCATGTACCAAAATCCGCCATACAGAAAGGAGAGAAGGACATCCACCGCTAACCACTCTTCCATATGCTAAACTGTGGAAAATAATACGCGTCCTATTTTTAATTTTATTTTCTTTTGGTATGTCGAGAGTAGAAAAGGTTGTAAGGTGGGCTACACATGATCAGTGGTTTGGATGATCCGACTATTGGATTATTTGGATTATGCATACCGATAGGTATGATAGTTGTGATAAGCCCGTATATGGATGGTGACTATTGGACGTACAAAGTAGTTGTGATTAGTCCAGTGGAGCCATTGATCTTTTAAAGTTGGAATTTAATGCAATCCAAGTTTATTGTTTGGTGTGGTCCACTTGACCATTGGATCTGTCTCATTTTTATGCTACTATCTTGAAACAATTTGATAAAAGAAATGAACGGCAAAGATAAACTAATACAACATGATGGGCCCACCCACAGAATTGACCGTTAGACAGAGTCAAGCGGGGTAGGACGCAAAGCAGAATATAATAAAAACTACACTAGAGGTTGGACACTCTAGGTGAATTTTGTTGACTCAGAGCCACGTGAATGCAACTTTCCTAAGATCCAGACCGTCCATCAGGTATACTCTCATTTTCATTTTTTAACCTTAATGTACTGATGATCCAACCCTCAAATGGGCCACACCATAAGAAACAGTTGGGATGAGATGCTCACTATTAGTCTTTTTTCTGCGGCCCACCGTGGTCTTTTATATCCCATACAATCAAATAATCTGATGTGACTCATAAGTACGAAAGAATTACACAAAAATCTTGTATTCCAAAACTCAAGTACGTCATACAAGGTGAATTTAGAAGTTTTAGAGATAATTTTATCTTGTGTCCCACATAACTATTGAGACAGCCGGATTTTTCACATCAAGGCTAAATAAGGGGTGTGTAAGAAAGATGAGAGAAAGAAGATAGTGTAGAATGTAATTGAACTTGATCATGCCATGATTCTCATCTGCTCTGCTACCCTTCTCTTTCAAAGGAAGGAAGCGGACACCTTTTTTAATTTTTTCTTAAGAGATGAGCTTTGATACTATTGCAATTGTGATGGATGATACATAGGTGCATAGAAATTACTCAAAAATTACATAAAAGTAAGTCAAGATATACCGTCCAAATTATGATTTCTAATGTAAATGTATCATGAATCAGAAATTATGTTAATTTGCTTATCTGGCTATCAGATTGGTGGACATGTATACAATGGTTAAAATTTAAAATTATTCAATGGTCCAATTTCAATAAAGATAAATCAGAAGTTAGGACAGCTCAATCAATCTGATTTTGGATTGTTACTAGGGGGTATTGGGTTCATCAATTTGGCAAACTTAAGTTGATTTGTATGCCACGTGTAAAATTTTTGAGTGCATGTGTATGAAACTTCTTACACTGATATAGTATCATATGTAGGTGCTGCGTTTTTCAACGGTCAACTAGTGGAGGATTTAAAAAGTGGCGGGAAGGAATCATAGAGTCACCTCAACTTGCCTTTTGCCAGTTCTTTTCACTCCATGCGTTGAACAGTTGCAAAACTGCTTTTAGGAGAAATGCTTCCACTAATCTCAAGATAACTATAAGTGAAATTGGTTGATCTGGACCGTCTATAATTTCTACTGCAGATTTTATGTGCTAGCATAGAAAAATTAGAATGATAGGACGATGAGATCCATCCATCACTTATCCTTCTCTTTTATAGCCAACCGTTTTATGGCCATGGATAAGAATGATAGGATTGTCTAATGAAATTAATGTTTTGGAAGAATAAGCGATCCATGATGTATACAAGCAAAATAGGTAGCTATAGTTGTTGATTGGACCTATTCTTTCTCAAAAGATATCAACCGTCTGATTTTAGCTTGATATATCTTAAATTCTTTGCTTGACCTAATGGACGATCCAGATCAAGAAATGTTATTCCACGCCACTTGTAGCTCTGCAAGAGCACTGGATCATTTCTCTTCTAAACGATGGAGGCATAGTACTAGATGAGTGTGTGGTGCCCACAGACACTTTGGTCGTTGCCCATGGTCAAATCTCAGAGGTTTGCTAATTTGACACGCGTGTGACCGTACACATTACACGCAGGCACATGTGCAAACATGAAATACATGTGAAGAATCTAGGCTTTGCCTAACGTTGGAATATAATAAAAACTACCCTAGAGGTTGGACACTCTAGGTGAGTTTCGTTGACTCAAAGCCACGTGAATGCAGCTTTCCTAAGATTCAGACCGTCCATCAGGTATACTCTTATTTTCATTTTTTAACCTTAATGTGCTGATGATCCAACCCTCAGATGAGCCACACCATTAGAAACAGTTGGGATGAGATGCTCACTATTAGTCTTTATTTTGCGGCCCACCATGGTCTTTACATCTCATACAATCAACTAATCTGATGTGACTCGTAAGTACGAAAGAATTACACAAAAATCATGTATTCCGAAACTCAAGTGGGCCATGCAACTTGAATTTAGAAGTTTTAGAGATAATTTTATTTTGTGTGCCAGATGACTATTGAGACGGCCTGATTTTTCACAACAAGGCTATAAACAAGAGGTGTGTGGCCATGATTCTGATTTGCTCTGCTAGCCTTCTCTTTCAAAGGAAGGAAGACTGACACCTTTTTTAATTTTTCTAATAAGATGGGCTTAGATACTATTGCAATTGTGACGGATGATACACAGGTGCATAGAAATTACATAAGGTAAGTCAAGATATACCGTCCAAATTATGATTTCTAATGTAAATGTATCATGAACCAGAAATTGCGCTAATTTGCTTATTTGGCTATCAGATAGGTGGATACGTATTCGATGGTTAAATTTTAAAAATATTCAGTGGTCCAATTTCAATAAAGATAAATCAGAAGTTAGGACAGCTCAATCAATCTGGTTTTGGATTGTTACTAGGGGGCACTGGGTTCATTAATTTGACAGGTTTAAGTTGATTTGTGGTATGCTACGTGTAAAATTTTCGAGTGCATGTGTATGAAGCTTCTTATGCTACTATAGTATTATACGTAGGTGCTAAGATTTTCTAACGGTCTACTGATGGAGAATTTTGAGAGCGGCGGGAAGGAATTATAGAGTCACCTCAACTTGTCTTTTGCGAGTTCTTTGCACTCATGCGTTCGTACTGTTGCAAAACTGCTTTTAGGAGCATTTAAGTAATACTTCCACTAATCTTATCAAGATAACTATAAGTGAAATCTGTTGATCTGGACCGTCTATAATTTCTACTGTAGATTTTATGTGCTAGCATGAAAAAATTAGAATGATGGGACGATGAGATCTATCCATCACTTATCCTTCTCTTTTATAGCCAACCGTTTTATGCCCATGGAAGAGAATAATAGGATTGTTTAATGAAATTAATGTTTTTGAAGAATAAGCGATCCATGATGTCTACAAGCAAAATAGATAGCTATAGTTGTTGATTGGACCTATTCTTTCTCAAAAGATATCAACCGTCTGATTTTGGCTTGATAGATCTCAAATTCTTTGCTTGACCTAATGGACGGTCCAGATCGAGAATTGTTATTCTACGCCACTTGTAGCTTTGCAAGAGCACTGGATCATTTCTCTTTTAAACGATAGAGGCATAGTAGTAGGTAGGTGTGTGGTGCCCACAGACACTTTGGTCGTTGCCCACCGTCAAATCTCGGATGTCTGCTACTTTGACACGCATGTGGTCCGTACACATTACACGCAGGCACACGTGCAAACATGAAATACGTACGAGGAATCTACACTTTGCCTAACGTTGGAAATAATCGCTTAGATCTTCTGTCCAAAAAAGTAAGAAGTTTCACTATCCAGGTGGGCCACGATGTGCAAAAGTAAATTGACGGTAATAATTGTTTCTAGTCATTCATTTGTTTTGACATGCTGTGGTCCATCTGAGAGGTAGAATGGTTCTATTTATAGGATAAACAGTGTATATCAACTGATAGAAAGCTCAGATCATACACACATGTCACATTTTTACACATGCGCCTGCGTCAGTGTGTGAAGGTCTCACGCACGCGTGTTAGAGCAGCAAAAGCTGAAATCTAATCTAGCGGTGGAGAGGGAGAAACGGAAAGTAAGAACTGCGCTAGAGGTTACACGCTATGGGTAACTTTCGCCGACTCATAGCCATGTGTGTGCAGATTTACTAAGATCTAGACCGTCCATCAATTTTTTCAGCTCATTTTAGTTTATGATCCAAAAAATTAATTAGATCCAAACCTCATGTGGACTACACCATAGGAAACAGCGGTGATTGAATTCACACCTAAAAACTTCTTGGAGGCCACAAAGGTTTTGGATTAGCTGATATTTGTGTTTTCTCATCATCATCCAGGTTTTCTGGTCCTATGCAATGTAAGTATGTGGCACGCTTAATGAGCGGATTGTTTTAACCTTTTTGTTCATGTGATCCCCTGGCTTGAGCCGTACACGAACCGAGTTTGCTCGGTTAAGAGAAAATGACCACTGTAGACAAAACCTTTTACCCAGCGGTTTTTATCGCGAAATACAAACTTAAGTTACCGACTTAGACTAGCACGTGCGGACAGCGACTTTGAGAACGGAACTACTCCTCCTTTTTACTGCCGTTGCTTTTCCTCTCCCTCCCTTCTCTCGCTCCATTTTTTTTTTTAAAAAGGACGAAAACTCCACCGCTACATCTGTTGCTTGGATCGCACCACGCTCTAGCTGGATCCCACCTAGGGGTGTACACGAATCGAGCTAGCTCGGTTAGCTCGATCTACTCAATCTGAAAAAAGCTCGATCCAGTTCGGTGTTGAGCTCAAGCAAGGTTGAATTGATTTTTTGAGCTCAAAAATGAGTTCGAGCAGGCCAGCTCAACTCGACTCGGATCAAATCTAGCTTGAATCAAACTTGGATCGAACTAGTTCGGTGACTTGGTTACTTTGTCATTAATGTTGCTCACCAACTGTTTGATAAAATAACTGAACGACATGTGGCTGGTGGCAATGAAGGTTTGGCTAGTGGCAAGATGGAAAGGAAGGTATGTACATGGAACAAATACTTTTTTTTTCTTTATTATTATTATTATTTAGAAGGTGTTTGAGAAAATACCTATACAATCATTGCCTTTGTAGGTAAAACAGTGGGATTTTGAAGTTGCAATTAAGGTGTTTGTGGAAATGCCTCAATAGCAAACTCGGTTCGATCTTAGCTCGAACTCAGACCGAGCTGCTAATTGAACTGAGCTGAGCTGGCCAATCAAGCCCGAGGACCGAGATGAGCTGAGTTCAAGCTGAGGTTAGCCACTGTTCGAGCCGAGTTGAGCTGAGGCCAACTCGACTCGGTTTGACTCGATGTACACCCCCAATCCCACCCTCTTTATTCATCAACATTATCTCTTTTTTCCTGAAAATGTTCCCTCCACGGAAGACAGTACGCATGACAGGTATGATATACATTTACCTAAACGGCGTAAATTGTTTGTGGGCCATTGAAATGCCGAATGAAGCTCCCATCTTGGTTTTTGGTTCATCCATGCGAAAATCATCCTATGGACATGATGGATTACAAGTAAAACATCATTATAGGGGCATAAAAAGGTTTCCACGGTGGAAACACTGTTTCCTGTGGTGTGATCCACTTGATATTTCAATATGCCACCATTTTGGGCTGAAACCCTTGCTTTAGATGGAAAAATGGATGAACGTCATGGATAGTCCACATACATTCAAGGTGGGCCCAACTCAATATTTTTAATTTTTAAATTTTTTTAATATTTTACTATTAATTTTTTTTTAAAATTTTTTTTAGGTTAGCTTGTTTGTACACACCCATGTTAATACACACACTCCATGTTAGCCACCCCCGCTAGGAATCGATACCAGGACCTCAAGTGTTGATATGAGGTATCTCTACTCAGTCTGCCAATTGAGCTATGGATCTGGGTGTGCCCAACTTAGTTAACTCAGCACTATAAGTGCGTACTGAAAATTTTATGAACCGCTCGGTCAATTTCATTAATTGCTCGATCAAATTCACCGAAGAGAATTTCATGTAAATCTCGGTCAATTTCATTAATTGATCGGTCAAATTCAACAAAGCAAATTGTTAGGCTAGGTCAATTACATTTAAAGTTCATTCCAATTCATGTTAGCCTCACTCAATTTCAAGCTTGCCTCGCTCAAATTGATGTTTCCCTTGCTCAATTTCTCGGTTGCGTCGTTGAATTTTTTCGTTGCCTTGCTCAACTCCTAGGTTCCCTCGCTCAATTTCTAGGTTCCCTTGCTCAATCCTCGCTCCAATTTCTACGTCGTCTCGCTTGCCTTGCTCAATTTCTAGCTTCTCTCGCTCAATTCGTAAGCTGTCTCGCTCTAATTTCGATGTTCCCTCGCTCAAATCCTAGGTTGCCTCGCTCAATTTCTAGCTTCTTCGCTCAATTCGTAGGTTGCCTCGCTCAATTTCTAGATTCCCTCGCACAATTTGTAACTTCCCTCGCCTCGCTCAAATCCTAGGTTGCCTTACTGAATTTCTTAGTTCCCTTGCTCAATAACTAGAATTCCTTGCTGAATTTTTACGTTACCTCGCTCAATTCCTAGCTTCTTTCGCTCAATCCCTACGTTGCCTCGCTCAATTTCTAGGTCGCATCGCTCAAATCCTAGGTTCCCTCGCTCAATTTGTAGCTTCCCTCGCTAAAATCCTAGGATTCCTCGCTCAATTCCTAGGTTGCCTCGCTCAATTCCTAGGTTGCCTCACTCAATTTCTAGGTTCCTTCGCTCAATTTCTAGCTTTCCTCGCTCAAATCCTAGGTTGTCTTGATCAAATGCTAGGTTGCCTCGCTCAATTTCTAGCTTCCCTCGCTCAATTCATAGGTTATCTTGCTGAATTCCTACATTGCCTCACTCAATTCCTAGGTTGCCTCGCTCAATTTCTAGGTTCCCTCGCTCAATTTCTAGCTTTCCTCGCTCAAATCCTAGGTTACCTTGATCAAATCCTAGGTTGTCTCGCGCAATTTCTAGCTTCCCTTGCTCAAATCTTAGGATTCCTATCTCAATTCCTACGTTACCTCGCTCAATTCCTAGGTTGCCTCGCTCAATTTTTAGGTTCCCTCGCTCAATTTCTAGGTTGCCTCGCTCAATTCCTAGGTTCCTTCGCTCAATTTATATATTGCCTCAATGGATTTCTAGCTTCCCTCGCACAAAAGCAACATAGCAAAAAAATAAATAAATTCAGTTTTCCCCGCTCAATTTCTAGTTTGCCCCGCTAAATTGAGCGGGGCAAACTGAAAATTGAGCGGGGCAAACTAGAAATTGAGCGAGGTAAATTGAAATAATTTTTTTTTGCTTTTGTAGGTCCCATCATGATGTATGTCTTATATCCAAACCGTCCATATATGAGCGGGGCAAACTGGAAATTGAGCGGGGCAAACTGAAAATTTAGGTTTAGGGTGTAAGTTTAGGTTTAGGAATTTGAAAATTTAGGTTTAGAGTATAAGTTTAGGTTTAGGGATAACAATTTTTGATACACTTTAGCTACGGATTATAACCGTAGCTATAATTGCGTCGATATAATTTTTGAATTTGAGAATGGGTAGGTTATAGGTTTTGGTTTTGATTTTGATTTAGGTTATAGGTTATAGGTTTAGGTTAAGGTTATAGGTTTTTGGATTTGAGAATGGGTTCAGGTTTAGGTTATAGGTTTCAGTTTAAGTTATAGGTTTTTAAATTTGACAATGGGTTCGGGTTTAGGTTATAGGTTTTGGGATTTGAGAATGGGTTCAGGTTTTGGTTATAGGTTTTGGTTTTAGTTTTGGTTTAGGTTATAGGTTTTTGGATTTGAGAATGGGTTATGGTTTAGGTTTAGGAAATCGGGTTCAGGTTCGGGATTGGGTTTAAGTTTGGGTTTTTAAGTTTAGGTTTATATTTATGTTAGGGAGTTGAGATTAGAATTAGGTGTAGGTTTCACTTTAGAAAATTGAGTTTAGGTTATAGGTTTAGGAAAAGGTTAGGTTTAGGTTATAGGTTTTGGGATTTGGGAATAATTTTAAGTTATAAGTATAGGTTTAGATTAGGTTATAGGTTAAGGTTTAGGGATATGTTATAGGTTTTGGTATTCGAGAATGGGTTTAAGTTTAGGTTATAGGTTTTGGTTTTGGTTTAGGTTATAGGTTATAGGTTTAGGATAAGGTTTAGGTTTAGGTTTAGGTTATAGGTTTTGGGATTTGAGAATGGGTTCGGGTTTAGGTCATAGGTTTTGGTTTTAGTTTAGGTTATAGGTTTACGTCAATTTCATGTTTGTCCCGCTCAATTTCTAGTTTACCCCGCTCAATTTCTAGTTTGCCCCGCTCAATTTCTAGTTTGTCCTGCTCAATTTGCAGTTTGTCTCGCTCAATTTGCAGTTTGCCCCGCTCAATTTCTAGTTTGCCCCGCTTAATTTTCAGTTTGTCCAGCTCAATTTCTAGTTTGCCCCACTCAATTTCCAGTTTACCCCGCTCAATTTCTAATTTGCCCCGCTCAATGAGCAGGGCAAACTAGAAATTGAGCGGGGCAACCTGAAAATTGAGCGGAGCAAACTGAAAATTGAGCGGAGCAAACTAGAAATTGAGCGGGGCAAACTGAAAATTGAGCGGGGCAAACTGGAAATTGAGCAGGACAAACTGAAAATTAAGCGGGGCAAACTGAAAATTGAGCGGGACAAACTAGAAATTGAGCGGAGCAAACTGAAAATTGAGCGGGGCAAACTAGAAATTGAGCGGGGCAAATTGAAAATTGAGCGGGGCAAACTAGAAATTGAGCGGGGTAAACTGGAAATTGAGCGGGGCAAAATGAATTTTTTTTTTTTTTTTTGTTATGTTACTTTTGTGGGTCCCATCATGATGTATGTGTTATATCCAAACCGTTCATATATTTTACGAGCTCATATTAAGGCTTGAGACAAAAAATAAGATAGATCTAACTATCAAGTGGACCACACTGTAAAAGGCACTGGAAAATTGAACGTCTACAATTGAAACCCTTTTAGGGGTTACAGAAGTTTTGGATCATTATGAAATTTTTTTCCTCTTCATCCAGGTCTTTTTGACCCTATGAATGAACTGGAGAAGGAATTTGATGCTAAGCTGACCCAACTGATGGACAAGTGACTATTGTAAATAGGTCCAATCTTTGTCTTTTTTCTATCAAATTTCGATTGTTGTTTCAGCTTTTTCTTAATCGTCTGTTTGCAAACCATTAGTTAAGAAAACAGTTGGTTAGGAAAAAGATGCAAGAACAGTCCCTGGTTTGGTGAGCTAGGCTGTTAATCTGAGCCAGCTACAAATGTGCTAGCTGCAAACAGATCATTAAGAAAATGCTGCAACAATATTAAATCTTCCATTTATTAAAGAAAGATCGAGTGATCTTTTTTTTTTAAAAAAAATAATAATTTACTGTTAGTTTTGTCTAGAAATTGATTGATTTCACTTTTAGCACAATATTGAACTTGATATGTAATTATGGATCCTGATGTATGTCAAAACAATATGACTTGTGGGCCTTGGTTCTTAGATGCTCTCTAGGTTAAATGAGTTCAAGTCATAAGACAAATTCATTCATGTGCAACGCTTGTTTTCTTTGTTCAGGCTAGTATATATCAGGAGGAGAAGAATCTCATAGACTTGTCTATTATCTTTCTCAGATTTTCAAGGTAAAGAAAGTATCATTATGGGAGTTTTTCTTGCCTTTTCCTTATTTTTATTGTCACTTTCTCATTGTTATGGAGTATTGCTTTTTGAATATTCTTCTTTTTGAAAATTTTATAAGAATCATATATTTTACAACTCAATTGAATAGAGCCTTGCTGCTACCTTGAGGTTGTGCATTCAATTTGAGACTATTATCACACTTTTCATTTGTGATTTTAAAGATTGTGAGAGTTTGAATTTCCTTAAAAATTCAGTTCTTTAGTATCTGTTTAGCTGGGTTTAATAATTCCATATTTGCATTTGTACAGGTATTCAATCTTCCCAATTTAAAATCTTCCAATCCAATCTTCCCAATTTACTATCCGCAATCCCATTCATTCAATTGCTCTCTAAATTGAATCAGTTTGATAATGCACCAACCTTTGTTCTATCCTTTGGTAGTGCTTATTTCCTTTGATTCTATTATAAATTTTGTTTATTCTTTTTGTCATTACAATGATTGTTTCAAAGATTTTATTTGGAATGGAGCTTCGATATTAGGAACATTGTGTGATCTAGGCTGTATGAATGAAACTATAATAGTTATCAGTTGCATTTGGTTTATCTACTTAATGTTAACCATCATTTTCAGTTGCAAAGTTACAATCGGGATGTATTCCTGTTTCTATACTTTCTAGTTTCAGCTATAAGTTCTTTCAAAATTCACCGTGAGGTGGGACTGCTCGAATGTGGTTGGAGATTTAGTCGTTCCTATGTAACTTGGTTAACAGACCTGATTTCTAGTTTACAATTACATATGGAAATGGTCTTCTAATGACTTAACTTTGTGCTGTGTATAATAGATTTGAAGGACAATATCTTAAGAGTAGGGGAAAGGAAGATTTCAATGCCATTTTTGCAAGGTTTACAACTTCAAAAGGGGTGTTTTGTGTGGATGTTGCTGATATTTATAATACAATTTCCCTCCTGTATTTCATGCATGCTAACTATTTGATAAAATGGCTCAACAAGGAGTGTTTTGTGTCGATGTAGCTGATATTTATAATACAATCTCCCTCTTGTATTTCGTGCATACTAATTGTTTGATGAAATGGCTCAAGAAGGTATGAGAAGCTAATACTACTATCATTAGGCTATGATCTGACTATCATTAGGTATGAAATGGCTCAAGAAGGTCTTTGATTTTTTAAAATGTCTGGCTCTCTCCGTCATACTTTTGCCTATATTTACATCACTAAATCTATAAGGGCTCTTCCATTTACCATAGACCTTTAGAACCTCATTGCCATATATTGAAACCTCCCAAGTAGAGAAGACATCTTGCACTTTTTCCTTGATGACTAATGAATAAGGCATGCACCAACATTCATTATGCAAGTACTCTGGCATATATAAATGTATATATGGTTTACTGTTCCATGATTTTCATCTTTGATATCTTGTTTATAGTTGGCCCCATGGCCAAATATCCAAGTCACTATAACAAAATGGAACATTGCTGTTGCATTTTTTCTAGCAGCCAACATTTAACGCCAGTTGTGGTTTCCACTTGTGGCATATTTTGGATATATTCTGGATATATGTGCATATTCATATAAGTTTTTCATATTATGTAATACTTTGAGTTTTGAAGATTATCTACTACGCTGCTATCAAAGTTTTCACTGCTGGGCTGAAATTGTTCAGATCCAAGTTGAACAAGTTCCATGTTTCCCATTATAACACGACACAACACTTGGTAAGTCTCTTGTCAAGAATGCAAATGTGTAGTTATCATTATGGTTATAGTTATTCATTATGTAACAGGTTTTCAGGTGAGATGAACGAGTTTCAAAAGAAAATAGTCTGCGCTTTTGAGAAGCGATTCCTAATGCCATTTTATGTTTAAATGCATATTTCAGATTCAAGCATCTGGTACATCTCTTGACTCAAGAATGCACATGATTGAAGTGGTCTGGCCATTTGGATAGACCGTATTTATGTATTTGCTCAAAATTGATGGAGCAGACCCGGATGTGCGTCGGAGCTATCCGAAAGAGTGGGGGTCCCTGAAAGGTGGGAACCGCTGTTATGACCATGATGAAGCTGTTCATTTCTTATGGACAGCATTGGAGGGGCCTGGTTATTTGGACAGGCCGTGTTTATGTATTTGCTCGAAATTAATGGATCGGACCTGTATATGCGTCGGAGCTATCCGGAAGAGCGGGGGTCCCTGGAAGGTGGGAACCGCTATTATGACCATGATGAAGCTGTACATTTCCTATGGACGGTATTGGAAGGGCCTGACAATTTGGACAGGCCATGTTTATATTTGTATTTGCAGGTACCATACCCTTAACCTAAACCCGAACCGATTCTCAAACCCAAAAACCTATAACTTAAACCAAAACCAAAACCAAAACCTATAACCTAAACCAAAACTAAAACCTATGACCTAAACCCGAACCGATTCTCAAATCCCAAAGCCTATAACCTAAACCAAAACCAAAACCTATGAACTAAACCCGAACCCATTCTCAAATCCTAAAACCTATAACCTAAACCTAAACCTAAACCTATAACCTAAACCCGAACGCATTCTAAAATCCCAAAACCTATAATCTAAACCAAAACCTATAACCTAAACCCAAACCCATTCTCAAATCCTAAAACCTATAACCTAAACCAAAACCACAACCAAAACCTATAACTTAAACCCGAACCCATTCTCAAATCCAAAAACCTATAACATAAACCTAAACCTTATCCTAAACCTATAACTTATAACCTAAACCAAAACTTATAACCTAAACCAAAACCAAAACCTATGACCTAAACCCGACCCATTCTGCAATCCCAAAACCTATAACCTAAACCGAAATCAAAACCTATGACCTAAACCCAAACCCATTCTCAAATCCCAAAACCTATGACCTAAACCCGAACCCATTCTCAAATTCCAAAACCTATAACCTAAACCAAAACCAAAACCTATGACCTAAACCCGAACCCATTCTCAAATCTCAAAACCTATAACCTAAACCTATAACCTAAACCCGAACCCATTCTAAAATAAAAAACCTATAACCAAAACCAAAACCAAAACCAAAACCTATAACCTAAACCCGAACCGATTCTCAAATCCTAAAACCTATAACCTTATCCTAAACCTATAACTTAAACCTAAACCTATAACCTATAACCTTAACCAAAACCTATAACCTAAACCAAAACCAAAACCTATAACCTAAATCCGAACCCATTCTCAAATCCTAAAACCTATAACCTAAACTCGAACCCATTCTCAAATCCCAAAACCTATAACCTAAACCCGAACCCATTCTAAAATTCCAAAACCTATAACCTAAACCAAAACCAAAACCAAGACCTATAACCTAAACCCAAACCGATTCTCAAATCCTAAAACCTATAACCTAAACTAAAACCATAACCAAAACCTATAACCTAAACCCGAACCCATTCTCAAATCCAAAAACCTATAACCTAAACTTAAACCTTATCCTAAACCTAAAACCTAAAACCTTATCCTAAATCTCTAACCTATAACCTAAACCAAAACCTATAACCAAAACCAAAACCTAAGACCTAAACCCGAACCCATTCTCAAATCCAAAAACCTATAACCTAAACCAAAACCATAACCAAAACCTATAACTTAAACCCAAACCCATTCTCAAATCCCAAAACCTATAACCTTATCATAAACCTATACTTATAGCATAAAACTATTCCCAAATCTCAAAACTTATAACCTTATCCTAAACTTATAACCTAAACCTAAACCTATAACCTATAACCTAAACCCAAACCAAAACTTATAACTTAAACCCGAACCCATTCTCAAATCCCAAAACCTATAACCTAAACCAAAACCAAAACCGATAACCTAACCCGAACCCATTCTCAAATTCCAAAACCTATAACCTAAACCAAAACCTAAAACATATAACTTAAACCCGAACCCATTCTCAAATTCTAAAACCTATAACCTAAACCCGAACCCATTCACAAATCCCAAAACCCAAACCCAAACCTAAACCTAAACCTAAAACCTAAACCTAAACCTAAACTCAAATCCCTAAACCAAAACCTATAACCTAAACCCAAATCCATTCTCAAATCCCAAAACCTATAACCTAAACCCGAACCCATTCTCAAATCTCAAAACCTATAACCTAACCTAAACCTATAATAATAACCTAAAACTATTTCCAAATCCCAAAACCTATAACCTTATCCTAAACCTATAACCTATAACCTTAATAAAAACCTATAACCTAAATCAAAACTAAAACCTATAACCTAAATCCAAACCGATTCTCAAATCCTAAAACCTATAACCAAAACCATAACCAAAACCTATAACCTAAACCTGAACCCATTCTCAAATCCCAAAACCCAAACCCAAACCTAAACTTAAACTTAAAACCTAAACCAAAACTTATAACCTAAACCAAAACGAAAACCTATAACCTAAACCCGAACCCTTTCTCAAATTTCAAAACCTATAACCTAAATCAAAACTAAAACCTATAACCTAAACCCGAACCCATTCACAAATCCCAAAACCTGTAACCTAAACCCGAACCCATTCTCAAATCCCAAAACCCAAAAATCAGTGGGGATTACAACAGGAAAAAGGAAAAATAAAATAAAAAATGAAAAAGAAGCCAGCAAGTTGGGGTCGACCGGGTCAGGCCGGTTGACCGGCCTATTGCTACGGATAATAACCGTAGCCATAGCTATCATGCTCTGCACTTTTTTTTATTTTTTATTTTTTATTTTTTACATGGAGAACTTTATTGTACCTACATTTTTCTTTAATACATGTTTATATAAATGTGTGTGTGTGTGTGTGTGTGTGTGTGTGTATATATATATATATATATATATATAAATTTTTCTCCTTTTTTTTTCGTTTCTTTCTTTATTCATTTAACAAGAATATCTTCTAAACTAAAATTAGTTACTTGACGTACCACATATGATTTTGGGGTAGGAGAAGCTATTTTAGCTAACCAACCTAGTTATTTTCTAAGATTCCATCAGGTGGATGGTCGAAAATACATTTCATTCACTTCACGGTCAATTTCAATCACTTCATGGTCAAACTAGAAATTGAGCGAGGCAAATATGAAATTGAGTGAGTAAATTGAAAATTGAGTAGGACAAGGTATGAATTGAGTGAGGGAAGCTAGAAATTGAGTGAGGTTTAGGCTACGTTGAAATTGACCGAGGTTCCCTTGCTCAAATCCTAAGTTGTCTCGCTGAATTTCTACGTTGCATCGCTCAATTGCTAGGTTGCCTCGCTCAATTCTTAGGTTCCTTCGCTCAATTTATATATTGCCTCACTGGATTTCTAACTTCCCTTGCACAAAAGCAACATAACAAAAAAAAAATCAGTTTGCCCCGCTCAATTTCTAGTTTGCCCCGCTAAATTGAGCGGGGCAAACTGGAAATTGAGCGGGGCAAACTGGAAATTGAGCGGGGTAAACCGAAATATTTTTTTTTGCTTTTGTAGGTCCCATCATGATGTATGTCTTATATCCAAACCGTCCATATATGAGCGGGGCAAACTGAAAATTGAGCGGGACAAACTTGAAATTGAGCGGGGCAAACTGAAAATTGAGCGATGTAAACTGAAAATTGAGCGGGGCAAACTGAAAATTGAGCGGGGCAAACTAGAAATTGAGTGGGGCAAACTGAAAATTGAGCAGGATAAACTGGAAATTGAGCGCGGCAAAATGGAAATTGAGCGGGGCAAACTAGAAATGAGGATAGGTTATATGTTAAGGTTTAGGGAACTGAGAATAAGTTAAGGTTTAAGTTTAGAAAATTGGGTTCGGGACCGGGTTTAGGTTTGAGTTTTCAAGTTTAGGTTTAGGTTAAGGAGTTGATATTAGGATTAGGTTAAGGTTTAGGTTTAGGGATTTGAGAATACATTTAGGTTTTAGGTTTAGGTTATAAGTGTCGGTTATATGTTAAGGTTTAGGGAACTGAGAATAGGTTAAGGTTTAGGCTTAGGAAATTGAGTTCGGGACCGGATTTAGGTTTGGATTTTCAAGTTTAGGTTTAGGTTAAGGAGTTGATATTAGGCTTAGGTGTAGGTTTATGTTATAGGTTTTTGAATTTGAGAATGGGTTCGGGTTTAGGTTATAGGTTTTGGTTTTGGTTTAGGTTATAGGTTTTGAGATTTAATAATGGGTTCGGATTTAGGTTTAAGTTTAGGTTTAGGTTATAGGTTTTGGGATTTGGGAATAGTTTTAGGTTATAACTATAGGTTTAGGTTAGGTTATAGGTTAAGGTTTTGGGATTTGAGAATGGGTTCGGGTTAAGGTTATAGGTTTTGGTATTGGTTTAGGTTATAGGTTTTGGTTAAGGTTATAGGTTATAGGTTAGGTTTAGGTTTAGGTTAAGGTTAGGTTTAAGTTATAGGTTTAGGTTATAGGTTTTGGTTAAGGTTATAGGTTATAGGTTTAGGTTTAGGTTAAGGTTAGGTATAGGTTATAGGTTTTGGAATTTAATAATGGGTTCAGGTTTAGGTTATAGGTTCTGGTTTTGGTTTACGTTATAAGTTATAGGCTTAGGATAAGGTTTAGGTTATAGGTTTTAAGATTTGAGAATGGGTTCGGGTTTAGGTCATAGGTTTTGGTTTTAGTTTAGGTTATAGGTTTAGGTCAATTTCATGTTTGTCCCGCTCAATTTTCAGTTTGCCCCGCTCAATTTTCAGTTTACCCCGCTCAATTTTCAGTTTGCCCCGCTCAATTGAGAACCAAAACCTCTAATGGTTGACGCTTATTCAATACTATTTCCTGTAATGTGGTACACTTGAGAACTGGATATATCTCATTTTTGGTCTCATACCATAAAATGATCTGGAAAAATATATGAATTGAGCGAGACAGCCTACGAATTGTGCGATGGAAGCTAGAAATCCAGTGAGGCAATATATAAATTGAGTGAAGGAACCTAGGAATTGAGCGAGACAACCTAGCAATTGAGCAATGCAATGTAAAAATTCAGCGAAGCAACTTAGGATTTGAGCGAGGTTCCCTCGCTCAATTTCAACGTAGCCTAAACCTCGCTCAATTTATAGGTTCCCTCGCTCAATTTCTAGCTTTCCTCGCTCAAATCCTAAGTTGCCTCGCTCAATTTCTAGATTCCCTCGTTGAACTCTTATATTACCTCGCTCAATTTCTAGCTTCCCTCACTCAATTCATACCTTGTCCTGCTCAATTTTCAATTTACTCACTCAATTTCATATTTGCTTCGCTCAATTTTTAGTTTGACCATGAAGTGATTGAAATTGATCGTGAAGTGAATGAAATGTATTTTCGACCATTGACCTGATGGAATCTTGAAAAATAACTAGGTTGGTTGGCTAAAATAGCTTCTCCTACCCCAAAATCATATGTGGTACATCAAGTAACTAATTTTAGTTTAGAAGGTATTCTTGTTAAATGAATAAATAAAGAAATGAAAAAAAAAAGAGAAAAATTTATATACACACACACACACACACTTATTTATATAAACATGTATTAAAGAAAAATGTAGGTACAATAAAGTTCTCCATGTAAAAAATAAAAATAAAAAATAAAAAATAAAAAAGAAAAAAAGTTGCATAGCATTGTAGTTATGGCTACGGTTATAATCCGTAGCCATAGGCCGGTCGACCGGAGTGACCCGGTTGACCCCAACTTGCTGTCTCCTTTTTCATTTTTTATTTTTTTACCCCTTTCCCAGTTGTAATTCCCATTGATTTTTGTGGGTCCCATTATGAGGTATATGTCATATCCAAACCGTCCATCTATTCGGTGAACTCGTATTAAGGCTTGAGATGAAAAATAAGACAGATCTAGCTATCAAGTGGACCACACAGTAAAAGGTAATGGGGAATTGAATGTCTACCATTGAAACCCTTTTAGGGGTTGCAGAAGTTTTGGATCATCATGGAATTTGTTTTTCCTCTTCATCCAGGCCTTTGTGACCTTATGAATAGATTGGATGGAAAATAAATGTTATGATGGGCCTTATAAAAAATTTTAACGGTGAAAATCAATTTCCCCGCTGCTCTTTGTGGTGTGGTCCATTGATTTATGGATATGATTTATTTTTTTTCGAATAATGCTCCGAAATGATTTTGAGATATGGATGAACGTTGTGGATATGATAAATACATAGCTTTGGGGCCTTGTAACTTTGATCTCTCCTAAGCCGTTCGTACAACTCTCAGTTGGAGGAGCGTCAGCTCTCGTCTTCACAGTGAAAAGGAGGGGTAGTTTCGTCCTCAAAGTCGCTGTCCACACGTGCTAGTCTAAGTTGGTAACTTAAGTTTGTATTCCGCGATAAAAACCGCTGGGTAAAAGGTTTTGTCTACAGTGGTCATTTTCTCCTCGGTTAACTGCCTCGGCCAACTCAACTCGAAAAAGTTGAATTTGACCCGGTTCAAAACTGGGTTCCAATTGAATTGTGTTGATTTTTAGAACTCGAAAAACGTCTGAGCTTGTCCAAGCATGAATTGACTCGGATCGAACCCTAACCCGAATCCAACTCAGATTGAACCAGGTCAATAGTTATTTTGACATTGATGTTGATCACTAAGTGTTTGATGAAATGACTCAGTGAAGTGTTGGCCGGTGGCAAGAAACGTATGGATATGAAACAAATACCATTATATTTTTATTTTGATGTTGTCTATTGAGTGTTTGATAAAATACACACACACACACACACACACACACACACACACACACACACATATATATATATATATATATATATATATATATATATAGTATTTTACATATTGTGAAATATTGAAGGTGCATTTCAGTATTTGAGAAAATGCCACGTAGATTTGATCATGACTTGAATTGGCCGAGCTATTGACCTAACCTAACCAAGCTGACCAATCAAGCTCAACAACCAGGTTGAGCTGAACTAGCCAATCAAACCCAGAGTCAGGCTAAGCTAACCCGAGTTCAAATTGAGGTCAACCAGGAGCCCAACCAGTCATATTGTGCCAAGCTCAACTTGTATACGGCTGTAAGGCCTACCAGAAGTAAGAAGAAAACTGTTGTACGTCAAAGATCCATTATACCATAGCATGTGAACATACCGTACCAAAAAAATCTTGGATATATGATTTTGTGACCAAGCTGCAGAAATGGTGGGCCCCACGGTTGATTAGCCATGTACCAAAATCCACCGTACAGAAAGGGGAAAAGGACATCCACCGTTGACCACTCTTCCATACGTTAAACTATGGGCTAGCATCTGTCGGAAAGAAAATAACAGGCGTCCTGATTTTTATTTTTATTTTCTTTTGGTATGCCAAGAGCAGAAAAGGTTGTAAGGTGGGCTCCACATGATCAATGATTTAGATGATCTGACCGTTGGATTATTTGAATTGGGCATACCAATAAGTATGATAGTTGTGATAAGCCCAGATATGGATGGTGACGATTGGACGTGCAGATTAGTTGTGATCAGTCCAGTGGAACCATTGAATTTGATGCAACCATAGCTTATTATTTGGTGTGGTCCACTTGAGTGTTGGATCTGTCTTATTTTTGTGTTCATATCTAAAAATAATATGATAAAAGATATGAACGGCAAAGATAAACCGATACATGACCGTTGTTGGCCAGAGACGGGCGGGAGGTAGTACGCAATCCGCGTCCATATCATCAGAGAAATTTAGGACTGTGGACCCCACCTTTTATCCGGCTGTTTTTATGAAACAATACAAACTTAGTTTGAGAACTTAGACCTGCTCGTACGGACAGCGAATTTGAAGACGAAAATACCACTCCACTCACGGAAACGGATTGGGTACTCCCCCGCCACCTGCCAATGGCGGATGGCCGGTGGTCTGTGGGCCCCACAATGATGTATGCTTTTCGTCCATGCCGTACATATATTTTTTCACATCATTTTATGATATGAGACCAAAAATGAGGTATATCCAAATCTCAAGTGTACCACATTACACGAAACAGTGTTGAATGAGCATCAACCATTAGAAACCTTTAGGAGTGTCCACTGTGATGTTTGTGAGAAATCCTCCCCATTTAAGTTCATTCATAGGGTTACAAAGACCTGGATGAAGAGGAAAAACAAATTTCATAATGATCCAAAACTTCTGTAACCCCTAAAAGGGTTTCAATGGTAGATGTTCAATTCTCCACTGCATTTTACAGTGTGGTCCACTTGACAGTTAGATCTATCTTATCTTTCGTTTCAAGCCTTAATATGAGCTCTCCAAATAGATGAATGGTTTGGATATAACACAGACCTCATGATGAGATCCATAAAAGGAAAAAAAGAAAAAAAAAACACAGATTGTTGCACCACTTCCACTGGGTAAGCTGATCCGTAGCTATAGTCTGGCTACGGTTCATCTAATTTTCCCACTGCTCATTGTGGTGTGGTCTAGTTGATCTTTGGATATGATTCTTTATATATATATATATATATATATATATATATATATATATATATATATATATATATATATATATAATGCTCCTAAATGATCTCAAAATATGGATGAACGTTGTGGATATAATAAATACATAATTGTGGGGGTCATGTAACTTTGATCTCTTTTGAGTGGGGTGAACATAAAATTGAGTAGGGCAAATTAGAAATTCAGTGAGGCAAATATAAAATTGAGCAGGGCAGACATGAAATCGAGCGGGGCAAACTAGAAATTCACCGGGACAAACATGAAATTGCGCGAGGCCACGAGAAATTGAACGGGGCAAATATAAAATTGAGCGGGACAAACTACAAATTTAACGGGGCAAACTAGAATTTGAGCGGGACAAATATGAAATTGAGGGGGGCAAACTGAAATTTGAGCGGGGAAAACTAGAAATTGAGCGAAGCAAACCGAAAATTGAGCGGGGCCAACCAGAAATTCAACGGGGCAAACATGAAATTAAGCGGGGCAAACTAGAAATTAAGCAGGGTAAACATGAATTTCAGCAGGGCAAACATGAAATTTAGCGGGCCAAACTAGAAATTCAGCGGAGCAAACATGAAATTGAGCGAGACAAACATGAAATTGAGCGGGGCTAACAAGAAATTCAGTGGGACAAACATGAAATTGAGCGGGGCAAACGAGAAATTCAGCAGGGCAAACTGAAAATTTAGCGGGGCAAACATGTACATTAAACAAATACCTTTTTTTTCTTTTTCTTTTTTTGGTTTTTATGTTACTTAGAAGGTGTTTGATAAAACACCTGTAAAACCATTGTCTTTGTTTGTAAAACAGTGGGTTTTTGAATTTGCAGTTCAGGTGTTTGTAAAAATGCCTCATGGTAAGGGCTACATTACTCTGGGTGAGGCTAGGGTGCACCTAATATACTCTTGAAAATTGGGTGGCTTTTCACTTATAGGACAAGACGTAGCAAATCGTTTGCATTCTCTCTGCTTGTGTAATTATTTGCATTCAGCAGAGAAAACTGCCATTATTAGCAAGGAATAGATGTTTAATTGACCTATAATTGAGGGAATAGAAACTTTACGGTCATCATTTTCCAATTGTCAATGGAAGAACCAATTTTATGAACTAAACATCTCTCTTATGTTGAAAAGTTATCAGATGTGAGACAAACAAATTGTTTCCTTTTAGTGTTCAAATTGAAGGAAAAATTGTCTTGACCTCGGCACAGGTTGTCGCAGCCACTTCTGGCTCCGCAGCTTGGGCCTGGATCTACTTCATTTTTTGAAGCATGCCTTAAAATGAGCCATCAATTTCATTTTAGCGGGGCAAACATGAGCCATCAATTTGAAGCATGCCCTGCTCAATTTCATGTTTGCCCTCTCAATTTTCAATTTGCCCCGTTCAATTTCTAGTTTGCCCCGCTCAATTTTCAGTTTGTCCCGCTCAATTTCTAGTTTGCCCCGCTCAATTTCAGGTTTACCTCGCTCAATTTCATGTTTGTCTCGCTCAATTTTCTGTTTGCCCTGCTTAATTTCTAGTTTGCCCCGCTCAATTTCAAATTTTTCTCGCTTAATTTCATGTTTACCCCGCTCAATTTTCAGTTTTCCCCGCTTAATTTCTAGTTTGCCCTACTCAATTTTCAGTTTGCCCCGCTCTTCACCTTGGAAATGCAGCCAAAAATACATAGGTAAATAATTATTGTCCATTTACCTTGAATTACCTATGTAATTAGAAAATCAAATAGGCCCTTACTTCACGTCCAATTTAATGCATTTAACAGTCAATTCCCTTCATTTCACGGTCATTTCCATGCATTTGATGGTCAATTCCAACGATTCCCCTCCAATCAATTCCATGCATTCCATGGTCAATTCTGTGCATTTCACGGTCAATTCCCTTTACTTCACGGTCAATTCCCTTCATTTCACGGTCAATTACATGCATTTCACGGTTAATTCGCTTCACTTCACGATAACAAAAGCATCTTACAAGAATTAACAAATATTATAGTAACAAAAGTATCTTGCAAGAATTCTCGGAATCTTCAAGTTATGTGACTACTTTACTTTATAATGATTTGTGTTGAAATTATTATGCATCGTTGGAACATTGTCCTTTTATATTAATCTTTAAAGGTAGTTCGGTCTTTTGCATTATTTTTATTAATAAAAAATACTGCATTAAACTCTCTCTCTCTCTCTCTCTCTAATGTTTTCTCTTCCCTTTCTCTTCCTCTTCTCCTCTCTCTATCCTCTTCTTCTTCATTATTTTAAGTCATTGACATGTTACACTCTGGAATGGGAAGTCAATGTATATATTGTCCCCTAATGTGATGTTGACATGCAAAAGTCTACATGTGAGAAGAGTTATCAAAAATGATGTGGACCAATAAAAGCAGATGTGGACCAATAAAAGCAATCGGCATTTGGAATTTTCTTTGCCTTCAATGCAAATGATCTGCACTCAATTATAATTAATTTATAAGGAACTTATATATTAATCAGGTTCGTGTTGGGTCAGGCAACCTGAGACCTTAACCTGAGCCCAACCCAAGTTTTGTCGGGTTGGTGTTTGTATTGCCCAACCCTAAAACCAAACCCGACACATCCTGCCCAAGCCCAACCCAATGTCTGGTGGGTCACAGGTTGGTCGGGTTGAACCCGCCCAACTTTCAGCCCTAAAATCATATATGGTACGTCAAGTAACTAATTTTGGTTTAGAAGATATTCTTGTTATATGAATAAAGAAAGAAATGAAAAAAGGAGAGAAATTTTTTTTATATGCTTATATATACATATTTATATAAATATGTTTTAGAGAAAAATGTAGGTAGAATAAAATTCTCCATGTAAAAAATAAAAATAAAGAAGAAGAAGAAGAAGAAGAAAAAAAAAAAAAAAGTTGGACAGGATAAGGCTATAGCTACGGTTATAATCCGTAGCCATAGATAACCGTTGCCTTTTGTTTGAATCGATGATGAATTGCGGATTCCGTGATTCCACCACAACTCGTTGTGGAATCCATGATCATCGCTGATTCAAATAAAAGGCCACCGGTTATCTATGGCTACGGATTATAACTGTAGCTATAGTCGTATCTTGTGCACTTTTTTTACTTTTTTTTTAAATTTTTACATGGAGAATTTTATTGTACCTACATTTTTCTCTAGCACATATTAATATAAATATGTATATATAAGCATATTAAAAAAATTCACTCCTTTTTTCATTTCTTTCTTTATTCATATAACAAGAATATCTTCCAAACCAAAATTAGTCACTTGACGTACAATATATGATTTTAGGGCTGAAAGTTGGGCAGGTTCAACCCGACCAACCTATGACCCACCCAACATTGGGTTGGGCTTGGGCAGGATGTATCGGGTTTGGTCTTGGGTTTGGGCCATACAAACACCAACTTGATAAAACTTGGGTTGGGCCCGGGTTGAGGTCTCGGATTGCCTGACCCAACACATTGGAAACACTTTAAAAAGAGCAATAAAGCAAGAATTCATGAATGAAGACTGGAAAAAGAACCTCAGCTAAACTAAGTGTCATTCTTCCATCCAATCTCAAGCCATGTTCAACCCAACATCATTGCAAAGGAGATTGCAGGTTTTAAAAAGCAAGACACCAGAAGATAATGCTAGAAATAGGTTATACTTTTTTAAATTACTGATTTCTTTATTTTTCTAATTTAGATGTTGTAAATGAGGAATTGTAATGAAATGATGAAAACTAAGAGTATGGATCATGTTCAAATGCAAGTCAAATGAGATAACATGGTGAATCCAAAATACTGCTTATTGGAACTGAGAATACATAGGAAAACCAAAAAATCACTGGATTGTCCAAGTTCATAAACAATCATGATGCCTGTTCTCATAACCACCAAGTCATAGATTCGTACCCCACTTCAATAGCATTATTGTACTGAACATCTATAAGACAAGCAAAAGTCACCTCATGTTTAGTTCTTTGTTCAAGAAAACAGAACTTGATATGACCCTGAAATGAAACGGAATCGCTAGGATTGACCGTGAAATGCATGAAAATGACCATGAAGTGAAGGGGATTGACCGTGAAATGCATGTTCATGACCATGAAGTGAAGGGAATTTACCATGAAATGCATGGAAATGACCGTGAAGTGAAGGGAATTTACTATGAAATGCATGGAAATGACCGTGAAATGAAACGGAATCGCCGAGATTGACCGTGAAATGCATGAAAATGACCGTGAAGTGAAGGGGATTGACCGTGAAATGAAGGGAATTGACCGTGAAATGCATGGAAATGACCGTGAAATGAAACAGAATCGTCAGGATTGACCGTGAAATGCATGGAAATGACCGTGAAGTGAAGGGAATTGATCGTGAAGTGCATGGAAATGACCGTGAATCTAAACGGAATTGTCGGAATTGACTGTGAAATACATGAAAATGACTCTGAAGTTAAGCGAATTAACTGTGAAATGCATGGAAATGACCGTGAAGTGAAGGGATTTGACCGTGAAGTGCATCGAAATGACCGTGAATCTAAACGGAATCGCAGGAATTGACCGTGAAATGCATAGAAATGACCGTGAAGTGAAGCGAAATGATCGTGAAATGCATGAAAATAACCGTGAAGTGCATGGAAATGACCGTGAATCTAAACGGAATTGTTAGAATTGACCGTGAAATGCATGAAAATGACAGTGAAGTGAAGCAAATTGAACGTGAAATGCGTGGAAATGACCGTGAAGTGAAGGGATTTGACCGTGAAGTGCATCGAAATGACCATGAATCTAAACGGAATCGCTGGAAATGATCGTAAAATGCATGGAAATGACCATGAAGTGAAGCGAATTGACCATGAAATGCATGGAAATGACCGTGAAATGAAGGGATTTGACCGTGAAGTGCATCGAAATGACCGTGAATCTAAACAGAATCGCTGAAAATGACCATGAAATGCATGAAAATGACTGTGAAGTGAAGCGAAATGACCGTGAAATGCATGAAAATGGTCGTGAAGTGAAGGGAATTGACCGTGAAGTGCATGGAATGACCGTGAATATAAACAGAATCACTGGAATTGACCATGAAATGCATGAAAATGACCATAAAGTGAAGCAAGTTGACCGTGAAATGCGTGGAAATGATCGTGAGGTGAAGGGAATTGACCGTGAAGTGCATGAGGTGTGATGTTTTGGGAAGGTCTCGAAGCGGAATGTTGCTTACACGCACAGATGGGATGGTGGATGATGATGGCTTTAAGACTGAAGATCTTACTATACCGAAAAATTGTTACACTATGAGTACATTAAGAGACAAATACTTCAAGCAATATCCAGTACATTAAGAGCCCTCATTTCATGTTTCCCCCGCTCAATTTCATGTTTTTTCAATTGATTTCTAGTTTGCCCTACTCAATTTCATGTTTTCCCCGTTGATTTCCTAGTTTGTCCCGCTCAATTTCATGTTTCCCCTGCTGATTCCTAGTTTGCCCCGCTCAAATTCAAATTTCCCCCGCTGAATTCTTAGTTTGTTCTACTCAATTTCATGTTTCATCCATTGATTTCCTAGTTTGCCCCGCTGATTTCCTAGTTTGCCCCACTCAATTTCATGTTTTCCCTGCTGAATTTTCAGTTTACTCTGCTCAATTTCATGCGTGCCCTGCTCAATTTCCAGTTTGCCCCGATGGCTTGTTCCCATGGTTTGCTTGCTTGGAAATAATGCAACAGCTGAAGCAATCGTAGTATGTGATCAATATCAAATTAAAGCAAAATCATGTAGCATTTCTAAAAAAGCTAGAAACAAATGCACAAAGAATTCTCTAGTAATATAGAAATATAGTTTCTAAAATCTTAGTGTGCCTTTATGTTAGCCGAGATCTTGTCTTAATTCTTGTGAAAATCCTTTCAAAGAAAAAAGATTCCTAAATAATACACTTGACAAAAGAACAAATGGGCATTTTTTAGTTAAGACATACGAGGAAACTTAATATTTTACTAATATAGTAAGGAACTCATCTACTTGTTAATGAAATAACATGTTCATGTCCACCAATTAATTGACATGAAAAAATCAAGTGCCAAAATCAATGATATTGAGAAAGACTTGTGCTAACATATGTTACTTAATAAACTAATAGGGAGTGATTATGAACCTTTGAATTTCTTTGCATGCAGAATAACACAAACTTCATTAGCTTTTAGCATTCCAGTCGGATCTACAGTTCCCAGCAAATAGTAGCACTCACTAGCATGAAGCCTTCCTCCCTTGATCTCATTAGCACTGACAAATGAGCTTTTAAATACGGTTCATCAAAAGGAATTCCACAGAGAATCATTCTCAACACAACAAAATCATTCATGTCTTCATGATTCAATGCAGCTGCAATTATAAGGACTAGTAATTAGTGAAATTTATCATAGAGGGTGTGAAAATATTTTTTAAAGAACAAATTGCCCAAAGAAGACTTTTTATGTTATTCAATTGGAAGAAGTGGATGACAACATGTTGAAGCAATATGGAAAAACTACATCTGATTTCGTGTTTGCCCTGCTCAATTTCCAATTTGACCGCGAAGTGATTGAAATTGACCACGAAGTGAATGAAATGGATTTTCCACCATCGACCCGATGGAATCTTGGAAAATAACTAGGTTGGTTGGCTAAATTAGCTTCTCCTACCCCCAAAATCATAAGTGGTATGCTAAGTAAATAATTCGAGTTTAGGAGAAATGCTTGTTAAATAAATAGGCAAAGAAATGAATTAAAAGATAGAAAAATATTTTTATATACATATATATACATATTTACATAATTATATATTAGAGAAAAATGTAAGGGATAAAAAGTTCTCCGTTTAGGGGTTACAGAAGTTTTAGATCATTATGAAATTTGTTTTTCCTCTTCATCCAGGCCTTTGTGACCTTATGAATAGATTGGATGGAAAATAAATGTTATGGTGGGCCCTACAAAATTTTTAACAGTGAAAATCAATTTTCCCGCTGCTCTTTGTGGTGTGGTCCAGTTGATCCTTGGATATGATTTTTTTTTGGGATAATGTTCCGAAATGATCTCGAAATATGGATGAACGTTGTGGATATAATAAATACATAGTTGTGGGGCCATGTAACTTTGATCTCTTTTAAACCGTTCATTTTTCTACACTTCACGGTCATTTTTCTACACTTCATGGTCATTTCAATGCATTTCACGGTCAATCCTGGTGATTCCGTTTTGATTCACGGTTGTTTCCATGCATTTCACGGTCAATTCCCTTCATTTCACAGTCATTTCCATGCATTTCACGGTCAATTCGCTTCACTTCACAGTCATTTCCATGCATTTCACGGTGAATCTCAGCGATTCCATTTTGATTCACGATCATTTCCATGCATTTCACGGTCAATTCCCTTCACGTCACGGTCATTTCCATCCATTTCACGGTCAATTCCCTTCACTTCATGGTCATTTCACGGTCAATCCCAGCGATTCCGTTTTAATTCACGATCATTTCCATGCATTTCACGGTCAATTCCCTTCATTTCATGGTCATTTCCATACATTTCACGGTTAATTCGCTTCACTTCACGGTCATTTCCATGCATTTCACGGTCAATCTCGGCGCCCTTCATTTCACGGTTATTTCCATGCATTTCACGGTCAATCTCAGCGATTCCGTTTTGATTCACGGTCATTTCCATGCATTTCACAGTCAATTCCCTTCACTTCACGGTCATTTCCATGCATTTCACAGTCAATCCTGGCGATTCCGTTTCATTTCATGGTCATTTCATGCATTTTACGGTCAATCCCGGCGATTCCGTTTCATTTCACAGTCATTTCCATGCATTTCATGCCCATTTCCCTTCACTTCACGGTCATTTCCATGCATTTCACGGTCAATCCCGACGATTCTGTTTCATTTCACGGTCATTTTCCTTCATTTCAAGGTCATTTCCATACATTTCACGGTCATTTCCATGCATTTCATGGTCATTTTCCTTCATTTCACGGACATTTTCATGCATTTCACGATCATTTCCATGCATTCCCGAGCCCAACCCAAGTTTTATCGGGTTGGTGTTTGTATGGCCCAACCCCGAGACCAAACCCGATACATCCTAACCAAGCCCAACCTAATGTCGGGTCGGTCACAGGTTGGTCAGGTTAAGCCTGCCCAACTTTCAGCCCTAAAATCATATATGGTATGTCAAGTAACTAATTTTGATTTAGAAGGTATTCTTGTTATATGAATAAAGAAAGAAATGAAAAAAAAGAGATAATTTTTTTTTTATATGCTTATAAATATGCATAGGGATATGGCTATAGCTACGTTTATAATCCATAGTCATAGATCACTGATCGGGACAACGAGTTAGGGTGCAATCGCGGAATCCGCAATTGATCGCTGTTGAGACAACGTCTTGCAATGGAATTGCGGGATCTGCCAATGATCGCCGAACTACGGATTATAACCGTAGTTATATCTGTATCAATGTTCATAGGCCATTGCCATTCTGCTTTAAACGTTAACCGTTGAAACTCTTTTAGGGGTCACACAAGTTTTGGATCATTATGAAATTTGTTTTTCCTCTTCATCCGGGTCTTTGTTACCTTATGAATAGATTGGATGGAAAATAAATATTATGGGCGGCCCTACAAAAGTTTCAACGGTGAAAATCAATTTCCCGCTGCTCTGTGGTGTGCCCCAGTTGATCTTTGGATATGATTTTTTTTTTTTATAATGCTCCGAAATGATCTTGAAATATGGATGAACATTGTGGATATAATAAATACATAGCCGTGGGGCCATGTAACTTTGATCCCTTTCGAGCCGTTCGTACAACTCTCGGTTGGAGGAGCGTCAGTGCTGGTATTCGAAAGGAAGGAAGGGGTATTTTCGTCCTCGAATTCACTGTCCGCAAAAGCAGGTCTAAGTTCCAAAACCAAGTTTGTATTGTTTCGAAAAAACAGCTGGATAAAAGGTAAGGTCAACAGGCCCAAATTATCAACAGAGAAGAAGCGGAATATAATAAAAACTATGCTAGAGGTTGCAAGCTGTAGGTGAGTTTCGCTGACTCAGAGCCACGTGAGTGCAACTTTCATAAGATCCAGACCGTTCATCAGGTACACTATCTCGTGTTAATTTTTTATCCTTAAAATATTGATGATCCAAAGATCATATGGGCCACACCATAAGAAACAGTTGGGATGAGTCTTTTTCTGCGGCCCACCGTGGTCTTTAAACGCCAAACAATCCATTCATCTGATTTGACTCATAAGTACGAAAGAATTACCCAAAAATCACATTTTCCAAAACTCAGGTGGGCCATACAAGGTGCATTTAGAAGTTTTAGATGTAATTTTATTTTGTGTCCCACATGATTATTGAATCAGCCTGATTTTTCTCATCAAGGCTAAACAAGGGGTTTTCTAGCTGATGGACGGCGTGGATTTCATGCATGTTAAATATTTTTCCCACGACAAAGAAAGTAACCCCTGTAGGTACCCAACAAGGTATGCAAGCGTTTTTCATATAGTAATCATTTGTCTATGGAACACGTCATCGATCCGCCACCCACTGGCCACTGAAACGGGCGCCGATTTGATACTGACTTGTCAGTAGCCATCGCCACTGAAGTGACGTCACCAAGCTCTGTGGACCCCACCATGATGCATGTGCTGTATCCATACCGTCCAAACATTTTTAGAGATCGTTTTATGGCATTACAAAAAGAATGAGATGGATCTAAAGTTCAAGTGGACCCCACCATAGAAAATAGTGGGGACAGTGACATCCACCGTTCAAAACTTCTTAAGGGCCACAGTAGTTTCCGATGAAGCTGATATTTTTGTTTTCACTTCATCTATCTCTATGTTAACTTATGAATAGGATGGATCTCAAAAATACATCACTGTGGGCCCTATAAATGTTTCAACGGTGAGTGTGACGCCTCCCACGGTTTTCTGTGGTGGGTCCACTTGAAATTTAGATCTATCTCATTCTCTTTGTAATGCAATAAAACGATCTATACAAATGGTTGGACGGTATGGATACAACACATGCATCATAGTGGGGTCCACAGAGCTTGGTGACGTCACTTCAGTAGCGATTTGGCTACTGACCTTGTCAGTATCCAATCCACGCCCGAAACCACTGAAACCGGACTATCGGTGGATCGGTGACCGTGGAGCCCACCATGATATATTTTTTTTATATCCAAACCGTTCATCCGTTTTTCCTGCTAATTTCAAAGCATTAATCCAAAAACGAATCAGATCCAAATATCAAGTGGACCACACCATAAGAAACAGTGGTGATAGAACGCCTACCATTAAAAACTTCCTCGGGGCCACAAAATTTTGATCAAGTTGATATTTTTTCGGTTGATCTTCATGATATGGCCCACCAGAAGTGAGACATTAGAAGAAAATAAAACTATTGTATGTCAAAGTACCCATATAACATTGTATGTGAACGCATTCACCAAAACATCTTCAATATATGATTCTGTGACAGCCGTTGAAATTGTGGGACAACGGTGGATTGGCCATCTACCAAGAGTCCAACATAGAAAAAGGAGAAAAAGACATCCATAGCTGACCATTACTCTTTCACATGATCAAATAAGGGGAAAAGGACATCCACGGCTGACCAATCTTCTACTAAAGTATGGGCCACCATTTCTCTAGAAGAAGACAACACACATCCTCTTCTTTCTTTTGTTTTGTGGAGAGGAGAAAAGGTTGTTTGGCTTCTATTTAGGTGGGCCTCACATCATCAATGGTTTAGATGACTTTAATGTTGAATTATTTGGACTAATATACCAGTCGCCGATGTGATTAGGTCAGATATGTAAAAGAGGTGGTGAGCCTGGACTTAGAGGGACCTACCAAGGAAGCTAGGTGGGCCTACCTTGATATTTGTGCAAAATTTATCTCATTAAGCCATTTTACAAGGCAAAAAAATGAGATAAATCCATATTCTTGATTAGATTATAAGTAAGATTGTAATGAAAATTCCATTTAAACTTTGAACTAAGAGAAAACCTAGTTTGTAATATTTCCATGTACGTGGTTGTTCTATTGAAGCCAAGTTTTATAATACCTAAGAAAAAAAGAAAAAATAATAATAATAATAATAAGCCACAGGATAGCTATTATTATTATTTTTTTAACACAGGTACACACACCTGAACACACTCATGCCATAGTGGGATTTCACCACTTAGGGGTACTCAAACCCTTGACCAGGTGTTGAAACTCCTAAGAGTATACAATTTGAGCAAAAGGACCCATAGGATAGTTAATTGTTTCTTCATCACATACTTAGAAATGCTAAAAGGTTTCATATTTTATTGTTACTTAGAAATGCTAAAAGGTTTCATATTTTATTGTCATTCATACTCCACGAAGATTGTAAAAACTAAAAATGCTAGATCTATTAAGAACACTGAAAATAGTAGGAATACACAAATAATATCATATTTGAAGAAAAGCAAACCGTGATTTCTATCACAATTATTTTAAGTAACATGGGTATTCATCTAACAGTGGAACTTAAAACTACTACAAATCACCACCAAAACCTCAAATACAACTCACTAAAGAGAAAATACAAAACACAATACAATTTATGAGCCATTAAAAAGATCACAAAGAGAGATTGTTCCATGATGATATATATATGTCATCTACTTACGAGAGCATGAATTTGATATAAGGATGAAAAGAATCCTGTATTGTTGTTATAAGCTAAATAAAGTGTCTACTCTTTCTAGTGGTTTAATGCAATAAAATATAAATTAAAATCTATGTACAACAAAAAAAATAAAAAAAAATAAAAAAATCTAAGGTCTTGTTGAATTGGTCAAAAGAATTAAGTTGATTAGTTGTAAATGGGTATTTATAATCAAACAGAACTCTATAAGTAATATCAAAATATATAAAACCATATTGATCGCTAAGGGTTTTAACCATCACAAAGGTATTTATTTTAAAGAGACTTTTTCTTCGATATCAAAGAAAATTTTCTTAAGAATTATAATCACTCTAATTAGAGCCATATCAAATGGATGTTAAAATTATATTTCTCAATGGAGATTGAATAAAAAAATACTTATGAAGCAGCCAAACGTTTTGCATCCAATGGCTCAAAACATATCCGTTAACTTAAGAAATTTGTTTATGAGTTAAAACAAGTATCCTAACTTTACTACCTAATTTTATAAGTTATTTCTTCATTTAATTTTGTGAAAAACACCGCTAATGAGTGTGTATTTATATAAAAATTAATGATAAAAAATATATAATACTATTTTGTATATTGATGACATTTTATTGGTCACTAATAGCATTAGAATATTGTGGAAAACGAATAAAATTGCTTCAAAATTTTGAGCTGAAAGGTCTTTATAACACCACCTTTGTCATCAGCATTGAGATATACTACAATAGATCTCACATACTGCATATGATGTAGAGCAGGTCGCGGAAAGTTACATGGCAAAGATGGATTAGAAAAGGCCCGATCAACGACATAAGTGATCTAGACCATCAGACTTTAAATCGGGCATATCTCACAATTCGGAATGAATTATCTAACATAAAATATATGATTTTAGGGTAGAACAAGCTATTTTAGCCAACTAACCCTGCTATGCCAGGTTGTCCAAGCCGGATTTGCGAAATACTGCCAGATCGACGGTCGTTTTCCTATTTTAATTTCGTTTTTACTATAAATAGTAAGTTTTAATTTGATTATAACTCTTCATCCGTTGGGTTTTAGGAGTTGTGTCCAACGTCTTGGTAAAACCAAATAGGACACTTACTATTTTTGGCCGAAAACCTTGCGCATTAGTAGACATCACTACCATCTATAAATAGTAAGTTTACTATTTATAATAAGTCGTGAATTCTAAGAGTTTTAGTTGTAGTTTGATTCTGATTTCATTCTCATTGCTTGGTACCATTATTTAAAGGGTTGTGAACTCGTTTTTATTCATTCATTAAACAATTTCGAATTTATTAGAATTTATTTCTATTTTCTGCTTTCTTTCCTCGTAGATTCGAGATGAAAAGTCTATGTGAGGAGTCCAGAGAAGTTCAGAATAGTTATCCTCTTGAGGAAGACGGTGCTCAACCTCACGTCCTTCCCTGCGTCACACTCTTAGAAGAGTAATTGTGATGAGTTAACTCCTCCAACCCCGTTCTTATTAATAAAGAGCTAGTCTCTCACCTACACATGCACAAAAAACTGCCCTCTTCTAGGTTTCCAAAAGGATGTGAGGGGTGGAAGATTAAGTTTTATCCTCGTTTGTCAACATTAGACATGGCTTCCCATTCAAATATGTAATTTAGATTGTGTGAAAAATCTCAATAGTTCAAGCATGGAAGATCCTGTTATTCCTCAATTTTTGGCTTACAAAGGTTTGATACTCTAGAGTATGATATATGATATGCAGGCACTCACAAATCACATAAGTGGTGTGTGTAACTAAAGCAAACCCAACTAGTTGGCCCAACTTTAAATTCTTTATAATAATAACCATCCTGAAATAATGCTTTAGCTGGTCAATAGTTGATATCTAATGGATGATCAACATGAAAAATTGTAATGGCTCAAATTCATTGCACAAATTTTCATAAATTAAAGATGATAGCCCTTTAATCAATAGTGTGTTAAACATGCACAGATTTGAGCAAACGGCAAATGTCATGGTATGCTCCCCAAATACACGAGTTCAACTCCCCTCCCTGGGATTACCCCATGCACTTGTTTTGCAGGTGATTGCATGCATCCAGGGAATAGTCTCCCCTTAAAATGGGGCAGGGACACTCTGATGTCATAAAAATAAAAAAAAAATCAATAGTGTTAGACTTATCACATGTCTATAATAAATTCGATGACTTGGACCGTTTAATTTAAAGACCATTGAATTTATGTTACATATATGCCACATGCACAGATGCAAATGCCTGTCTATCATACACAATGAAATCTCTCAAAATCCTTACCAGAAATTCATACAAAGCGTGGCTGAAATTTGAATACAGCATTGAAATCCTTCCAGTCTGTCTTTTCTTAGATTACAAGAATAGAAGGAAATTAAGTTCAAACATTCTGTTGCTTTCCGCCATGCATTCTACATATCAACATCTGAAGAACTGCACGAGGAATCTGATGTTGAATCGAGAAGTAGCCAACCCAGGTAACAGCACAAATGTACATTTTCTGCTTCCTGTATCTTGGATTCCGGGAATTGAACGAAGGAAAAGAAATAAATAGAATGGGATTAATGAAGAATACAAAACCAAAAAGATAGGCATCAACTTGATGAATCATACGTGACTATAGCCACTGTGTGCTGCTCCAATCTCCAATGTCTTCGAATCAAGTCAGAAATTCAGAGCAGAAGTGGATGAAGAAAAATTGTGGGCCATCGGGGCTGACAATTAGGTAAGAATTTTGGTCAGTTACAAGTTGAACAATTGACTACACTAACACTGCTGAGCTAAAAAAAAAAAAAAAAAATTTAGTCACTAACCATGTGCCAGAGTGGCGTTACCTGTCCCTGCCATGGTCTCCCATGGAGTGTTTTCAAGTAGGGTTGGATCAAGGGAGCCCCAGATCCGACCCATCTACGAATTGGGGGCAAAATTTGGACCCAGACCCAACCCATTAAAAGGCAGACTGAGTCAGATCCAAGTCAAAAACTGATGACCCATTTATTTAATGGTTTGGGCCTGGGATAAAAGGACCCAGACCTAACCATTTATCACATGCGTTGGGTTTGGATCGGGTCCACATTGGGTATAGAAATTATATTTGTGTTTCCACCCAAATAATGTTCTAAACCATTCAATTGGTGGTGAATATCAATTTTGATGGTGAAGAATAAAATGGCCAGTGTCCAAATTCAACAGGTAAAATCAGATTGTCGAGGTAGTCCCATCAATGTGATTTTTGCTGCATTCTTCATCTACAATGGGCCCATTATTTGCACAGTCCAGATGTCAGAAGTAGTGGATGCTTAAACATATTTAAGAGGCAAAAAAAAGAGGTGAACCATTGTTGTAGTCTAGCCCGAAAGAAATAAAAAAAGCCACATGCTTAATTAACTACTTTTTCTTGGGTCCCAGTGTGGGTTGAGTTCATTTTAGTATGACCCAGATTGGACCCCTTTAAAAACTGTCTGGGTCAGGTCCGATTGATTTTGAGAGGATCAAACCCAACTCATTTAGCTTTTGGACTTGAACCCACCCCATGAGATCCAAGTCAGGTCGGGAGCAATGACCCATCGGGTCAACCTGTCCCATTTGCATCCCTATTTTCAAGCATGTCGAAAAAGGTGATCATGGACTAGGAACTTGACCAAATTGCTAGTTTGGGTAAGGGTTCTGGTGGAGGATTGGGCACATTAGGAAATTGTACAATTAATTCCACACTTTTGAACATTGCTTTTAAATTTACAAGAAAATAAAGAGGGGATTAAGAACTCGAGTAGTCGCTAGTGCAGAAATGGCTAACATTGATTTTCCTTCTCTGACTTCCATTTATTATCAAAATTCCACAAGAATTACGAAGAATAGACATAATTATACAATGCGTATTGTAAATAAATGTTGTAAAAACTGCACTCATTGTAAATAAATGTTGTAAAAACTGGACCCAACTGGCAGTTGCTTCAGGTTCAACTTGAACCCAACTCCCAAGTGGTTTGGTTACATGCCCAACCATAGCAGAGGTCAACCATTTAAAACCAGTGAAATTTGATCCAACAAGCTGCTACAGCTAGTTTTTCTGTAACTGTATGGCCAAGTGATAAACATTCGTATACATTTTTATTTTTTTTTCATTCCGAATTATTAAAAGCTTTTAGTTGCCTTAGATTTTGCAATCATAGTTCAAAATTTTGGTGTGTGTTGTTTGGACGAGTTAAGGAGGCATTTGCAATAAGAGATCCCATGGTGTATATCGTTTGCAGATGGCATAGTTTTGATTGACAAGACAAGGGAGGGCATAAATATAAAGCTAGATTTACGGTGGGGTACTTTAGAATCTGAAGGATTTAAAAGTAGTCAGACTAAAACAGAGTAAATGGAGTGCAATTTTAGTAACAAGAGGAGTGAAAAAGAGGAACTAGTTAAGATTGCTGACCAAGAAGTTTCTCAAACTGACCATTTTCAATATCTTTGGTCGATAATTCATGTGTTGAGAGATTGTTAAGGATGTTGCCCATAGAATTCAAGTGGGGTGGACGAAATGGAGATGTGCCCCTTGAGTTTTATGTGATCGTCATGTACCACTCAACTGAAAGGGAAATTTTATAAGATAGCTATAAGACCAGCCGTGCTTTATGGGACAATGTTGAGCAGTTAAGGAACAAAATGTTCATAGGAAACATGCTTTAAGACATGTACACAAACTGTCCACTAGTCCCCAAACGTGCTTTAAGACCCTTAACTGCCCTTGTATGTTCAACAGTCCCCAAGACCTAATCTTTAACCATTGCAAAGTCCATAATAAATCCAAATCCCAAACATGGAATCCGTCCCCAATGTTACCTGTACCCTTGCTGGTGTTAAAACCCGTAACCAAACGCCATATAAACCCCAAACCTGAACATTAAACCACGACTTCCAACCTCGATGCACCTCCCAGTCCAAAGTGTACCATTCTTAAACACAAGTCAGCCCACAACAATAGCTCTTAACAACCTCAAAACCTAACTGATTTTGAAAACCTTCGTTTTGAAGATTGGATACTTCGTGCCCTAGAAGGAAGGAGCAATGAAGGGGTCTGAGTCAACATCTGGATGATCACCTCATGCATGTCATGGCACTGTATATAGTGGACTGGATTTGAGCATCTATTGTTGTGAATTCCACTGAGGCTGGAGATTGTATCATAGTTGTGTTCCATAGTGCTCTAACACCCAAGGCGTTGTAAGCGAAGCTTTTCTTCAGGTCATCATCAGATTGGGGATATAACCTGTAAGCAAAAACAATAGTAGCCCCTACACATTCATATAGTCCTCCAAGAAATGATCAACTTGCTGCTCTCCAACACCTACGGTGCAAATAGTTTTCCTTTGTTAGGAGACAGAATTGGCACTATCGCAGGAAACTATGCTCTGAATCCCTCTCCTATCTAGTTTCTCCACCAAATTCTTAACTCAAGTGTTGCTAAAACACAACTACAAAGGTATCTTTCAAAAAAAAAAAAAAACACATACTACAAAGGTAATCCACAGGGGAAAAAAAAAAGTGGGCAGAAAAAGTTTCTATTTTTTAACTACTTTACACTTGTCATCGTCAAAAATCATACAAAATATCGTAAATATTAACGATATATCGGCAAATATTGCAAACATTGTGATCTATCACCAAATGTTGACAATGTTATCATCAGTATCTTGTAAAATTTGTATAATAGATATTGCATTGCATATGCTGAAAAAACGTAGTAAATATCAGCAGACCATTGATATGTGAAACACTGGTTATATCCCCTCAGGGATATGATCAATGCGTTGCTCCTATAAACTTACAGCCATGATTGATCACTAATATCCCTCCAGGGATGATCAGCATGCCGCCTCAAGTCATGGCTGGCTAAATTAAAATTTCAGCCCATTTGCTCCCCACTACACCTGTCCCTTTTAAACACAAGTAAACCAGACCATGTCCAGTCTACTTGCAGCCCGTGTACCCAAGCCAAACTAATCCCCATATTGTGTCCGCATTATGTTCTCTTCTAACCTATAAAACAGAATTCACCGTCCCTAAAACTCTCAGCCACAAGCCTGCATATGAACCAGCTGCTTCAATCTTGGGATGTCATCAAGAGGAGGATATTCATACACTCTGTATGGCTGGCTACTCCTGTGCAGGTTCCCATACCTATTATCATCACCCTTATCCATTTTCCAACCCCTATCCGAGTTGTCTTTATCATTGCCATCATCATTCCCATCATACAAATCTTTACTGGACTTTATTCTATTCCTATGACAATCAATATTGGTACTTTTTTCCACATTACATAGGTCCACGACAATGTCAAATTTTTTTTTTTCAACGATAAGTCCGTGACAATGTGATGACACTTGGAAATTCCCTGTTATAACAAAACATTTGGGTAATCAAAGGAGATTGAAAAGACATGGGAGGAAGAGATGAGAGGACTCAAGTAGTGGAAAGAATGTTAAAAACACTTTAATAGATTCAAAGAATCATTTAAGAAGTTTGCCCAAGTCTTTATGAATAGCCTGTAACAAGGGTTTTATAGGAACCAAAATTGGATAGAGTTGGTGCATCCGGTAACAAGGAAGAAAAAAATGATGTCTGAAAGCTCAACGGTCAATTTGACAGACTCTATGAAATTTGCAAATGTTAAGATGGATGCATTCCAGGTTTTGAGCATGGTTATTGGCCAGCCTGCTACCCGATATGATACAGGCCATATCAACCGAATGGCCGATTTTTATTTTTATTTTGACATGTATTTGGTAGCATAACTGGCCCATTATTTGTTAAAAATGTTTGTTGTCTATTGGTCAATGTCAGCCTGACCTACTGAAATTTGATCAAATAGAACCTAATCTAATACCAATAAAACATGATTTGGTGGATTAGGATCTATTACATATAAATACAACAAAAGGAATATTGAAAAGTGATAATAATAAAAAAGAGTGATGGTTTAGCCCTCATTCCAATATTTCCCAAAATGGTCCACTCAACTTTGACGTTCATTGAATTCCACCAAAATCTTGTGTTTTAAGCCTCAACATAAGCATAGATCTAGTTTAAAATTAGTTTCTAAGATCCCTTCATGGTTGAAATGATGAAAGAAGGGGAAAGATGAGAAGAATTTTGAGAATAAAAAATTTCGCAATGAGGCTGTAACGGCTGCACTGGCCTGTAACAGTTTTATCAGACCCCATAGTGCTGATACGGGGCATATCAGTCTGTATCGGCCAATATACCCAATTTTTTCACAATAGACAGGTTTGCTCCGTATAGAATAATGAGGGTGACTGCAGTGGTTATTCTATGGCCGATCAAGCTGTAACATGACTGTTTCATGGAGGTGTTACTGCCACCCCAAAAGTAATCAAAGTACATTGGATCAGAGACTTGTGGGGAGAGGTAGTGCAACGAAGAAAAGATGTAGATCAAGGATGAGGGACAAGGTCACAATCATGGTATGCCAAAAAGGTTACATAGCAGCCATAATGGTTGTAACCATTGTGCGTTACTGGGCCAAAAAGGCTTTAAAAAAAGACCTGAAATGGTACCAGAACAGTTTTTTTTTTTTTTTTTTTATAAAGGCCGTTACGGCTGTTACAGCCCATATCATAACAATAATAGCAGTGGCCGTTACGGCCAACATTACCATTACGGAACACCTTGGTCACGATCAGCAATGCAATCCCCAATATCAACGACTCCATTGCCGCAAAAAGGAAAAAGAAAAAAAGAAGAAGTTGAAGTTGACACCACAGACATTGAAAGCATGAGGGCAAAAATAGGCAGACAAGATCCACAATGACATCCTATGCATGAGACATCAATGTCAAATGCATAAGCCTTAACCATCAATTGCTGCCAACATCAAAGAAGAGGTTCTACAAGAGCGAAACGTGGCAATGGATCGACACAAGCTCTAACTTGAAGACGTTCTTTTCAAAGTTGGAGAGACTTGACGCATCCACGCTACACATCGCCCCCAGATGTTGAAGATCCAGGCCATCCTCAGCCTCCAATTTTCAGATCGGCACCACATCAAGGTTATAGATTGATTTGGAAGTTAGCCTGGAGGAGATGAAGGTTCAAATTTCTCATCTCAATCAAACACAGGTGTCTGAATGGACTTGGGTCCACAGATCAAATTGGATGCCCCTGATTGATCACATGTGTGATGGATCAGCTTTGGCATGTGATACAGTGGACTGTGGGGTCCACTAGGTCCACTAAATGATCCTTACTAATCCCAAGCAACAGCAGGTTGCTTTTCTAAAGGTGCAGATGCAACCGTATATAGTTGTCAAAACAGTTCATACAGCGGGTGTTGCTTTGGAGCCTTGGTTGCAGATACTTTAGTTTCCTTTTAGTTTGTAGCTCAATTGTCGGTACCTTTTTCAGCCTTTTGCATGGATCTAGTTTCTGTTCTTATCAGGTTGTAGTTCAAGTGTCTTTCTATCATTGGCTTATGTCATGTTTTAGAATCTAGAATAATAAGAGTCCAGAACTCTACAATCTCCTTAAGATCTTTGTTATCTATACTATATATAATGCGAGCAGCGTTTGGCCAATTTTACTGCCACAATTAGTCGTGGGGAGGTACAAAACCTTTGCTTCTTTTCTTTTTTTTTTTTTCATCTGTGTGGCCCTTCAAACCAGGCACATTGCTGTCTTTTCAACTCCTTCCTGGGAGTGGCCTGCACCTGCTGTTCTCCCATGGATAGCCCACTCGGAAGATGTAGCGTTAAAGTCCTTGAGACAAAGGCTATATGGGGCCCACCGTGACAACTATGTGAATCCATTCCATATATTTGTTGCTCTGGATCATGTTAGCACATCATCCCCAAAAAAGATTCAGATCTAAAGGTCGACTGGACCACATATTTGGAAACGTTGAATGGGTCATCCAACATTGATCCCTTCCCTCTTTATCTCACCTGCATGTAGCCTCACCCTTTCCTTCCATCTCTCTCTTCCCCAATAATCCCCTAGAAGGGTTCATGAACAGATAAAGGGCCAAAAAAAAAAAAAAAAAAGAGTTTCCAGCTTTTGTTGCGTATGTGACAGCAGGTAGTAGATAGGAAGTTCTGTTTTGCGCATGGATACTAGCATATGGCTGATCAGTAGCCTGGATAATCCAGCATTTTAAGTCTTCTTTTTTTTTTCTTTTTTTTTGACTGCATCACCTGTGGAGGTTTTCTTGAAGTCCTTGGCTTTAAATCTAGAAATGCAGTCCACATTCAACCATCCAGATCTGGGTTGCATTTGCATGTGATTACGTTGAAGATTCAGTTCCAGATATGAAGCACAAGTCCAGATCCACATCTGCTGAAAACCATATCTGATTCTTCTTCTCTATTCAATTGAAGATTATACCCTCTGAAGTACGATTTTTGTGTTAAGGTTGGATCATTGAACTTCTTCTCTACATCTATTTATCACCTCATTAATCATATTCCCTGAGACGTTTTCTTGAAGTCCTTGGATTCAAATCTGGAAATGCAGTTCACATTCAACTGTCTAGATCTGGGTTGCATTTGCATGTGATTATATTGAAGATTCAGTTCCAGATGTGAAGCACAACTCCAGATCCATATCTGCTGCAAACCATATCCAATTCTTCTTCTTTATTCAATTGAAGATTAAACCCTCTGAAGTATGATTTGTGTGTTAAGGTTGGATCAACGAATTTTTGTGTTAAGGTTCGATCAGTGAATTTCGTCTCTACATCTATTTATCCATTCTTCAATCATATTCCCTAAGATGTTAGTCACCATTTCATGCAATTCGTCAATTTTAGTTCTTTTGAAGAGTCGGATATTGCCATTTTGTAAATTAAGAGGATTAAGTGAAATTACCAGAGATGGAATGGATTCCTCCCACAGCAGTGAAACCTATAGAGCCCAATCTGATCACTTCTTCAAGAATGGCTTCTGGCAAACTAGCAGCCTCTGGTCGTTGTCATTCTGAAGTTCAATAACCCGTGCCTCCCAACGATTTTGTGTTGCAAGGTAGCGTGCTTTCTCTATCACTTGTACTTTATCACACAAGACAACCCATCCCTGCCAATCATAGCCAGAAAATATGAGAATTGGCAGTCAAACCAAACAGAAAAGCATCAATAGAAACATGCAATCGAGTTCTATATGATAGAAACAACTGATCTGATGGGATAAGATCAGTGTGACTTGGAAACTTGTTTGAGTACTTGCAGAACTCATTGACTCAGCTTAGTAAAGACTATTAATTTTTCTTTCCATTGCAGTCACCCTTGCCTCTTTGTCAGATCCTGTTATCCATTCTCTTATGGGTAGTTCTACATTCTACTCCATTAATTCCCATTACCCGTTAAATGAGCTGGTGGAGAGTGTAGTGTGTGTGAGTGATCCAGGGTTCAATATCTGGTAGTGTTACTTTTCAAAAAAGAAAAGAAAAAATCTCATTCTCAATGAAAAGAAGATTGACTTGCACAAAAAATCCCATTATCAATGAAAAGAAGATTAGTTGATTTAGAGTACCTTAAGATTCTAGAAACCAGAAAAGACTAAAAATATTTATTAAATAATGTCGCAACCAGTGTTCAGAGTATTGGTATCGTTACATGTAACTGGGGATATAGAGACATGTATCGTTATCACCAAATATTGTTGCAAATACTCGGGAAAATATCACTGTTTGAGGGAAACATTGGGGAAAAGGTGGAATTTTGCAATGAAACTTCAGAAGATGTTAAAATACACATGTTTACTTTTTCTTTTTCTTTTTGAAAGGTAACTTTATTGATGAAAAGACCACCCCAAAAATGGAGCGGAAAAGAATACAAAGACCAACAAGGAAATTGCAACCGCAAAAGGGCAAGAAGGATGCAAGAGTCCAAACCCTTGAACTCGGAGGCCCAATCGATGACTGAAGATTTCACCCCGTGGATAACCCAGTCTACCAATTCCACTCTATTTTCAAAATACACATGTTTACACGTGTAGGAGTCAAAATATTGCAATATATGTGCACATGCGCGTGCGTGTGTTCACACACACTATAAGTTTCCATTTTATAAGGGCCTAGCCATGTGTTGTCAAAAAAAAAAATCAGTATAAAATAAATATATAAAATTTGTAGCCAATCGATAGATCATCCAACACCCTGATCCATAGCTCAAGTGGTAGACTGAGTGAAGATACCCTCGTTTCAACATTGAGGTCTTGGCATTGATTCCCTAGTGGGCGTGGCTAACAGTGGAGTGTGTACTATCAAGCTAACGCAAAAACAAAAACAAAAAAAAAAACAAAAAAAAAAAAGAAGAAGAAGAAGAAGATAATCCAACACTCATTAATGTATGATTTATTTATTTTTTTGAAGGGTGATGAATTTTATTCAAAAAGCCTCGAACAAAAGCATGCGGCAAAGAATACAAAGAGAGAGAAGCAAAACGGCAACCTGCTAGCCACTCAACTAAAAAAAGCACCCGAAATTACAATAAAATAAGAGAGAGAGAGAGAGAGAGAGAGAGAGAGAGAGAGAGAGAGAGAGAAGATAATCCAACACTCGTTAATGTATGATTTATTTATTTTTTTGAAGGGTGATGAATTTTATTCAAAAAGCCTCAAACAAAAGCATGCGGCAAAGAATACAAAGAGAGAGAAGCAAAACAGCAACCTGCTAGCCACTCAACTAGAAAAAGCACCCGAAATTACAATAAAATAAAATAAAATCCATTTGACAACCAAGCATTAAAACATCTTCCACCATAAACACTGCCGGGCAAAAGGTATCCCAGAACCTCCTATTTCTTTCCAGCCAGATCGACCACCAAAGAGTCAGATGTGAAAGGAGCCAACTGGTTCGGTCCTTGGTTCACCCGATACCCCCATGCCACACCCAAGGAAAATCACGGACCAAACCTAAGAAGACCCATTGAATACCGAATGTCCCTAAAGCATGATGCCAAATGGAAACCGCAAAAGAGCAAGCTATTAACAAATGATCAATGGTCTTAGCAACTTGGTTGCACATGCAACACATAGTAGGAATGGGCAAGGATCTCTTTTGGAGATTATCTATCGTGAGCACTCTCTTCCTCACAACCAAGTAAAAGCCGCAACCTTGGGGCACCATAATGCCAAAAATGATAAGCATGCTCCTCGGGGATCTTACAAAAATCTCGCAAAGGGACTTGTAAAAAGACTTTACTGGAAAAAAAAAAAAAAAACTGAGCTATGGCTTTTCCAAACCATGGAATCGACCTCCCTGGCTGGGGAAACCAATCACAACCAGGATAGAAGCGAGATAAACTTGTCCACCTTGATGTCTAACAAACCTCTTCTACACAATAGAGGGTGACATCCATAAGAACTCTTCAAAGAATTTGAATTCAAAGCATTTAGGAAACATCCTTCATATTATTTGTCCACACCCAAAAAAATAAGCTCAATATAGACCACAAGGTACTTTTCTTAATTCTATCAGAAATTAAGCGCTTTGCCAAATTTAGCTTTTGCAAATACTCCAAAATATAAGAAAACCCCAGAGAATAACTTATTCTCACAATTCAGCTTAGATACTAACTTGAGGGCCTGTTTGGTGACCAGAAAGTTCCATCCAGATAGCTGCAGTGCCCCTGGCTTGTCAAGCACCTTCAGTTATCAATTCCAATAAAATTGAAGATAGAGCTATCCAAAAATTTGATTGTTACCTCATATAAGCTAACCTGAACAAGAAGCATTTAGCTTATAATCCATAAGGTACACGATGGAGTATCTATTTTTTTTAATATATACATGACACATGCACCAACCCACAAGTGAGAATCCATCTTCAAGCACCCCAGACATGCCCCATCTAACCTTCAAGCACCCCACACATGCCCCATCCAACCTTCAAGCACCCCATATGTTCCACATGTGCCAATGCGTATGCATGCCACATGCCATATGTGATACCATACATCTTCAAGCACCCCGCACGTGCCAACATGCCACCATGCATCTCAGGCAACTCACATGCCACTATCAATCTACACACGCCCAACATGCCCACATGTGCCAAATGTATACAAGCACCACGTGTGACTGTCCATCCATCCATGTTCCAGGGTGCTTGAAAAACAACAGTGAGGGCAATAGAAAATCCTATCCATGCAAGCCTATCGAGACATGCCATAGCTAGATGGATGTGTCCAGAATAGCCTAGTCGGACATAACTTCGACGGCAACTAAATGGGCCTGATAGACTTGCATGCATATAAAATTCTAAAGGCAAAATTAGGAAATAAGACACTAAGGGCCTGTTTGATTTTTCGGCTCAACTGTAAGTACCTTGTAAATGGGTAATAATTATTTATCTACGTAATTACTGCATCTTTCCCAATGCAGACATTGATGACTTACTTTTTTAAGACTAAGATCGAGAAATTTCCAAAATAAATGTGGGGCCCACCGTGATGTATGTGGTTTATCCACACCGCCCATTTGTTATGCCAGCTGAATTTAGGGATTGAGTCCAAAAAATGAGGCAGATCCAAATCTCAAGTGGACCACACCACAGGAAACAGTGGGAATTGAACGCCTACCGTTAAAAACTTCTTGGGGCCCCTGGAAGTTTTGGATCAAGCTGATATTTGTGTTTTCCCCTTATCCATGTCTATGTGACCCTATGAATGTTAGAAGACAAATAAACCTCAATGTGGACCCAATGAAGGAAACAACTTTCAACAGTGCACGAATTAAGGCCACTGTTTCATTTCGTGTGGGTCATTTGAGTGTTGGATCTACCTCATTCTTCGGCTCATGCCCCAAAATGTTCTGATAAAACAGATGGACGGCGCAGATATATCATATACATTATGGTTGGGCCCACGTATTTAAGTCAACACTTTTGAACCAGTTTTTGAGGTCGAATTACTCACCCACTTTCAAACCACTTGAAAAAGTAATGATTACTTATTTACCATGGATTTACATGTATCATAGAAAATCAAACAGGCCCTAAAGAAACTGTCTTACATCAAAGAACCACTTATATAAGGGGGAAAAACAAACACCAAAAACACACCCCAAGATATGATGTATCTACATGCTACCTTTGTGAAGGAGCATAGCATCAAAATACACTACCACAAAAATCCTGTAAAAGGCTGTAAATTTAAAAATGATTACCTCAAAGCATGATAAATTCACAAGTTTCAATTTTAACAAGAGCATTTTCGTTATCCAATTATGATGATTATAGCTAAGCTCCTAGCAAAACAAAAGGGTGGTGTTATCCAATTAGGGAATGTTAAAAGTGGTCCTAATCCAAAAGGTTCTTTTTTTTTTTCTTTCTTTTCTTTTTTCTTTTTTTTTTTTTCTAGGGTTTGATTGCTAATTGATGAAAGAATTGAGGTAGGTGGAGGAGTAATTACCCCATGGCAATAAATGTTCTTACCACAATATATTGTCCTACCACCAAGCAGAACCTAAATGTAATAATATAGCTTTGATGATGTAACAAATGAATCACCATGCTGACACTTTGCCCACCCCAGGCGATATTCACACATATGCCCTTGTAAAAGATATACATGCTCTTCCCAATACTGATAGAACTCAGCTTACCAAAACTTATATTTAAAAGGAAGAGAAGAAATGAATTTTAAAAAAATAAAAAAATCACTTCCACAATCATAGCATTCAACAAAAGCTATCAAATAAAAAGAACCAAACTAATCTACCTCAGGGCGTAGAATCCGATCCATCTCTAAGAATAGGCCTGATATGTCACACTCTTTCAAATCAAGCAAGTGTGACAGGAGCCCCATGGCGTGAAGCATGTCATATGTCCGAGGGTATGTAGGGAAGGGTTCACACCTGCTCATAAAAATGACAAAAACATTCCATTGAACAACTCCTTAATGTTCGAAATCCTAAAATAACAAAGTATTATCTTTGGCTACACATGGCGTTATGCAAAATTACAATTTTTATTCTCTCATGAGCATGCAATTGATTGCAAGTTTGATGTGCTCAACTGGTCATGCAACTGCCCAGCAACTGTTTGGTCAAGTTATACTCTGAAGGTACCATCTCAGATAAGGATTAGGAAAATTAGCTCTTACAAAGGCTCTGCACAATACAGGTTAATGGTCATGGATGTTTAAATTAAGAGATAGAACAAAGGGAATGAAATTAATAGGTGTCCAAAAACTTGGAGGTGGAATTTAAAAGGAGAGAAAACAATGATATTCAAAAATAAATTGATGGAAGAAGGAAAGTTGAGTGTCAAAGAAGAAGTATTTATTATGTGGAATGGGATGGCTGAGTGCATTAGAAAGTAGCAAATGCTGTTTTAGGAATATCTAGAGGGTTGCCAATTATATACGGAAACTTGGTAGTAGAATGATGATGTACAAAAAAAAAAAAATTTATTAACAAGAAACATCATGTTTCAACACCTAGCAAGTACTTTAAACAATGAAAATATTGAGCAATGTAGATGCCAAAAAGACTGCTAAGAAAGCAGTGAGTGAGGCTAAACTAAAGGCTTATAACGATCCTTCCAATAAATTGGGGACTAAAGAAGGTGAACAAGATGTCTTCAAACTTGTGGAAATGAGAGAGGAGAAGAGTAGGGACCTAAATCATATTAGATGCATTAAGAGTGATTACCAAATGGTACTCGTCAAGGACAATGAGATCAGTGAAAGATAGAGAAGCTATTTTCAGAACTCGTTAGATGATAATCACTCTGAGACCATAGTAATAGAAGGGGATACTTTCATAGGATTAGGATTCTGAAGTGAAAGAAGCTTTGAGAAAGATGACTAGGAAAGGCCCTTGAACGTATACCAATAGAGGTTTGAAAGTGTAGGAGATCCTGGATTATTTTTTGTTGAAAGAGTTGTTCAACAAGATTGTAAGATCGAACAGCATGCCAAGCAAATAGAGGAATAATACTGTGGTACCTATTTAGAAGAATACAGGAAACAGAGAGCTACATTAACTATTATAGGATAAAACTTATTAGCCATACTATGAAACTTTGGAAAAGAATGATTGAGCAAAGACTTAAGGGATGAGAAGAATGTATCAAAAAATCAGTTTGGGTTCATGCCAGGAAGGTCTATCACTAAAGCTATTGATGTAGGACAATTAAGTACTTGCTCTATAAGCTCGAACTGTTAGAGTATGGCGAATTAATCCCTTTATCTCATAGCCCAGGCCCCACATCTCATGGGTTAGGACCTCAGCCGAACCCCCTTTGTGGGCTCGTAGGCCCCAAATCACATGAGCCGCCCACCTCGAGTGTATCCCCCCATCCCATGGGCTACCCTACTCGAGCCCGGTGTGAAATGCCCCTGCATTAGCTATTCTCCTTCTTAGACAATTGATGGAGAAATATAAGGAGAGGAGGAAGAATCTCCACATGGTCAATATTGACTTGAAGAGTTGATGATAGAATCCCTAAAGAGTTAATCTAGTGGTTGTTGTTAAAGAAAGGAATTTCATGAGGATATATAAGGATATGTATAAGGGACCCCTAGAACAAATTTGAGAACCACTAGTGGAAAGACGAGTTCCAATTATTGTAGGCTAGCTCTAGGAGTCGGCATTGAGCCCATACCTTTGCATTGGTTATGAACAAGTTGACAGAGCACTTTTAGGAAGAGATCCTATGGTGTATGTTGTTTGTAGATGACATAATTTCAATTGACAAAACATGGGTGGGCGTAAACATAAGCTAGATTTATGGAGGGGTGCTTTAGAATCTAAGGATTGAAAAGTAATCAGAGTAAAACAGAGTATATGGAGTACAATTTTAGTAACAGTACGAGTGGGAACAAGGAATTTGTTAAGATTGCGGACCAAAAAGTTTCTCAAAATGACCACTTTCAACATCTTGGGTTGATAGTTCATGAGCATGGAGTGATTGAGAAGAATGTTGCCCATAGAATTCAAGAGTGGTGGACGAAATGGAGATGTTCCTCTGGAGTTTTCTGTGATCTTCATTTACCTCTCAAACTGAAAGGGAAATTTTATAGGATAGTTATAAGACCAGCCATGCTTTATGAGACATAATGTTGGGTGGTTAAGGAACAACATGTTCATAGGATGAGTATAGCTGAAATGAGGATGTAAAGATTGACGAGTGGCAAGACAAGGATGGAACTAGAAATGAATGCACTTGAGGGGAACTCAGGAGTAGCACCAATAGGTAACAAGATGAGGGAAAGTAGATTTAGATAGTTTGGTCATGTGCAATAAAGCCAAAAACTGAGCCAATTAGGAGTGAGTTTGTACAAGTTGAAAGCTTTAAAAGGGCAAGGGGAAGACCAAAAAGGACGCGGGTGGAGATAGTAAGAAAAGACTTGATGACCTACGATCTAACTCGAGTTTTTTTTTTTTTTTGAAAGATGTCTAACTAACGTTATGGTCCTTGATAGAGTGGAATGGCAAAAAAGGATTCATGTAGCCAACCCGAATTAGTTGGGATAAGGCTTTGATAATGATGATGACGAGAACCCTTACAGAGGCTTTTAGAATTATTCAAGGTAGATTCCAAGACAAGCAAACATGCATCATTGGGACTCACCCTGATATCATCAAATGGGTTAATTGGGAAGTTGATACCCTTGGTTCCTAATCTCCCTCTCTCCAGGAAATCAAAACACTAGTAGCTAGGCTAAGCACATCATTTGCCCTCTCTACTGGTGTTGATTTTGTTGTTGTTTCTAGTTTAGCTGAGATAGGGGCATCCAGGCCCTTTGTATTGGGAATTATCTACCCCTTCTTTGGTTTTAAGATAATTTTCATTATCTTCTCATTTAAAAAAAAAAAAAAAGAGTATAACTGAATTTATATAGAATATAAACCATGTGTAGTTATGCAACAATTAGTAAGGGCGAGTTTGTTTGCGCACATGTGAATATAATTTGTGCGTTTGTTTGCACCGACTTTCCTATATAGCATTTTCACACCCACCAATTTTTCCATGTAAATGGCCCAAAAAATTTCACACATGCCCTTAAGAGGAAACACTTTACTATGTAAAGTTCCTTCTTTGGTTTTACTACCTCGATATGGCCCGTCTATTTCCTAAACCACTAATTGGATGGTTAGGATCATCCAATCGAAGTGATTTGCGAGGTATGAGCAATCAAAGTTGGACCCCCACATGATGGACAATTCACATCAATGCTTACACCTCGGTATTATACTCAATATGGACCATCCATTTCAATGCCACTAATTTGATGGTTAGGATCATCCAATCGAAGTAATTTAGTAGGGATAAACAATCAAAGGTGGGCCCCACATGATGTATGATCCACATCAATGCTTAGTCCTCTCTACTATACTAAATATGGACCATCCATTTCCCAAACTACTAATCTGATGGTTAGGATCATTTGATGAAAGTGATTTAAGAGGGATGAGCAATCTGTTGGTGAATTTTCGAAACACATTAGAATTATAATTTTCAAAAATTCCAGAATCCAGATGTTAATAAAATATAATTTATGGATCCCAGTTTAGAGATATCAAGTTTGTAGAACAAAATCGCACAGCTAGCATTATCCATAATCTATGTTGCCAAGAAGCCATATGCACTATCGATGTCAATCCTCCAAACTTGGAGGTCTCTCCCCAATCTCATTCCAGATGAAGGTTGATCTCATACCACGAACACCTACGATCCTATGTGGGTTAGGGCAAAAGGCACCTACTCATCGTTGAGCCCAATGGTGGAGACTTCACATACAGACTCGTCATCGGTCCCCTCACATGGGATGATTGCCTACTACGACAAGCTGCCCAAGCCTTCTTAAATGGTCATGGTCCTTCTGGTGTGAGATCCATGGCCCACAACTCTCACTTGTCTCGTGGCCGTTGTGTCCACTCCAAATTACCCAATGGCAATAGAGGAACCCCTCTTTTAACACGAGTACATGTACGATTTAGAGTAAGCCCACGTATTAATTACAGCATCAATAACGTGGCCACATAGGATTGGTCGTCATGATCAACAATCAAGATCAATATTGGCTTTTCAAGACACAACAGTAACACAATCAAAAGTGCACAACATAAAGTAGTGACCTCTCTAATATACTCAATATGGATGGTTCATTAACTAAAACCACTCATCCAATGGTTAGGATCATCCAACAAAGTGATTGAGAGGGATGAGGAATCAAAGGAGGGTCCCATATGATGGATGGTCCACATTATGCTTAGACCTCTCTAGTATACTCAACATGGACTAGCCATTTCCCAAACCAATCTGATGGTTAGGATCATCCAATCAAAGTGATTTGAGAGGGATGGGCAATCAAAGGTGGTCCCTACATGATGGTCGGTCTTTATCAATGATTGGACTTTTTCTACCATACACAATATGAATTGTCCATACCATATTCATATATTGGATAGCTAGAAGCGTCTAATCAAAGTGATTTGCGAGGGATAAACAATTAAGGGTGGGCCCAAAATGATGGACATAGAAAAAGATTATACTCATTTTTTGGACGCATACTTTGAATTGAAATACACTTACACACTTGTACTAGGAGCAAGATGGTGTGCATAGAAAAGAGGTTCTTCTCAGCAGATGTCTGAAAGCCAAGGACATAGCAAGGTGTCCTCCAAAAAATCAGTACAAATTAAACATGTATGGATGCTCTCTTGGCAATCCGGGCCCATCTGGTGAAGGAAGTGTGGTAAGAAATTGTTGGAATTCTCGAGGCCTTCAGGTTCTGGTGATTCCTATCTAGCAGAAACTTCGGTTCTCCTTCAAGGGATCAAAATTGTTGCCGAGTGGCGTTTTACTCCGATTACTGTTGAGGAGGATTCCAAGAATGCCATCTCTTGGACAACATCTAGGAGATTCCTTTGGAGATTAGTGGACATGGTAGAGGAAATTAAAGAAACTTGTTCTTATATTAGAGCTTCTTTTGTCCATACTTTGCGAGAATTAAGCGATCATGCAGATAGCCTGACAAAAGAGCAAGCTATAAGGGATTCATTCTAGGACTTGTATGGTAGTTAGAATTGCGCCCAGCCTGGTCTAGGGTATGGGTTTGTCATCCTAGGATTAGGGTGGCAATTCTGAGTATTTTAGTTTTAGGGGGCAATGATCTTACTTATAAAATAAAAATAAAAATAAAAAGCCTACCCAGGGTTGTTTTGTCGTAGTTTCCTTTTTCCTTTTTCTCAAATAAAATTTTCTCCCAATTCAAGAAAAGAAGAGAAGAAGAAGAGAGGATGGCAACCTCTATTGCTCTGAATGCACACTTGGATCTCTGCAGCGAACAGCACATAGAATCAATATTGTGGAAGTGATACCATTTTTTAATTCAGGCTGAACCATGCCATGAGAAAATACACATCTGGTAAGTATGCTGAAAAGTTTCTTTGGGTATCTACAGAAACCATGGATGGGGCTTATTTAAGTGAGACATCCCCCACTTCTTTAGATATATGAACTGTTTTCCCGTAATGTTTTTCTACATCTAGATCTGCATCTATATACTATGGTCATTATCATCAATTTCCCTATATATGTTTGCTTATTGTATTAGTAGTTGGGATCTATACCTTCCATAATGCCTTAAAGTGAAGCAAATCTCATCAATTTCAACAGATTTTTTTCGACATAAATGATATGGTATTGATATAATTTTCTTTCACTACAGTCAACCATTTGATGATGATGTGACTTTTCTTTGCATAAAATATTACATCTATTTATGTTTTGAATTGTTCTAAAAGAAATTGAAAATTCATAATTCATTGATTAATGTTGGAAAAGTACTATTTCCCCTATTTCTAACATGGGCTACCAAGGGACTCAAAAATACATTTACAGATTCCAACTGCATAAAACAAAAGATGAGGAGATTTGATTATTAATCATGGAAGTACACCAATTAACAGGATGTAGATGATCAGTTCCCAAAGGCGTGTACTGTTTTCTTAAGAAAACTAATATCTAGTTCAAACTCCCATCTGGCATTCAAAGCAATGATCTGCATACAAAAACAACCCACAAAAAAAAATATATATATGAAAGCTCTATGAAAAAATCATGAAAGAATTAGGAAAGATGATCTACCAGTCATGCAAAACACCGGCAAAGCCTCGGTTGAGTATCAGAGGAAGTGTATCGGATGTCCTGATGGGCACAACATTCATAACCCAGACTGATTTTCTTGCCTCCAGAAATGCAGCATTTAATCCTCCATAATGAGCATTCATGTCCATAACATTGCGTATCATGTTAAATGGAGGTAATGGGTCTTCATCACCTGGCCTCTTTGGATGGTCTGAAAAGATCAAGGGCGTAAGCAAAGACCAATAGTTTTTCAAAGCTGAACTCCAAACACGTGAATCTTCAAGAAAATCTTCAGGATATACACCTGCAAAGGTAAATAATAGTTAATATACTATGACAACAAATCAGATTCAATGTAGTATTAAATCATGAGTGAATTTTAAGATTAAAAGAGAAACCAGTTCGAGTAAAGTCTGTTCCCATGCTCTCACTGAAAGGTTTTAGCTACAGATGCAGCAGAATTTGGACACTGGGAAACAAAAGCTAACAGAACAATGTAACACAAACTCAGACAGAATGTGACAAAATGATACTTTCCATGGACTGCAAGTTCATCTGAGCTCAGTTGAGAGTCGAAAGGCCCGTGGGACCTGTTCTGTACGGGAACCCAACGATTGCTAGTAGTTCCACTTATACATGAGAGGAGGGGCTGGTAATATGTTTCGTCATCCTCATCTTTACAAAGAGGTATACCACCCTGCTTGCTACAATGGAGACAAAAAGAAATACAGTATTACAAATTTTGCTCAAAAAGCAAATTTCCAAGAATTAGAACTGGAGTAAAATGGATCACTATCAGCCCAATCAACCACCATCCAGAAAGAGGAAAAAAGTTGAAGCAAACAATCATCTAGGTTTAGGGCCTGTTTATTTTCCAAATTCCTTGAAATGCAAGGTAAATGAGCCATCATTATCATTTTCAGGTGTTTGTTTAAACGAAATTATGGCTTGTAAATCAAGAGTAAAATACACTAGTAAATGGAGGTAAAGTAAAATGTAATCATTACATTTTCACATTATAAAACCATCATTTTTACAGTGATTTCAAGGTAAAACAAACAATGTAACAAAATCATCATTACAGTCAAATGTACGTGATGTGACCACACAATTACAAGAGTAAATAATCATGACCCATATACAACCATTTACCCTTGTAATTGGAAAACCAAACAGGCCCTTAGGTAAACATTATGAACCTCACCGGGATGCATAGCAATTAACATCTGCAGTTTTCTGCCAAACGAAAGTCTCCTCTTGCTGTGCTAAAAGGCTCCAACAGATTTTTCCTGTAAATTCCTCAATTGGTGTGAACATGATTCTGTTCTTCGCATTCAAGGAAGATGCTTGAGGTTGGCTTGTGGGTGATGTCAAAACAAAATAACCACCAGGCTTGAGTACACGGTCCACTTCTATAAGGAATGCTCCATCTGCTTAAGGTGGAATAAATCAGTGGATATTTTAGTAGTGTATGCTCTCTCTCTTGGCATGACAGCTATTGTAAAGCGGTTTCATGAAAATTTAAATTCAAGTACCATTTTTCTTTCTGAAGAAATTTCATGAAGTTAACGGAGCAGACATCAAAATGAAAAGTTAGAAGCAAAGGATTTGATTCACTTCAATTATGCCAAAATGATCATAAAACTTAGACGTATACTGTACTAACAATTGTTTCATACATATCTTCTCCAAAATTGATAATCTAGCAATAGGATTAGTATGCTTTCATCCAGTCACTACATAGAACAGATTCTAGGGTGATCTGCACTGTTTACCTTACTATAAATCATCGCCCTCAAGAATTTTGTACATTTCTTATTTCTTTCAGGGTGGTCATGTATATTTTATCTTCTTTTGGTGAAATTGACAAAACAGGATTTGTAAAGCAGCCCCAAATGCTGGAACAGGGTTATTGAGTTGGTGAAATTGACAAAACAAGATTTGTAAAGCAGCCTCAAATGCTGGGACAAGGCTATGATGAAAATTATTTTAAAAATTAATTTTGTTTTGGTAACTTGATACATAGAATAATTAATTCCTCAGTTTCTCAAGAAAACTGTAATATTTAAGCTGGGTCTTTGAAGTTCACATGTGGACCTATACTATGATAAAGGCATGCATCAAGTCGTCATCATAATCAGATACTTGTCCCAGCTATTTGGGGTCAGCTTTGCAGATCCCATTCACCAATTTCAGAACAAGAATTCCTATGATTTCTTGGCAGAAGTTCACCAAACAGGTTGCTACCTAACATCAACCCTCCAGACTTTTCTTTTCTTTTCTTTTCTTTTCTTGAGAGAGAGAGAGAGAGACCCCATTGACAGTAACCTTGAATTTCAGTCATTTATGCAACTTTTCCTTTTTATATTTCTTTTGGTCACTATGTAACTATAATTTCTAATTTGGTTTTCACTGTAAACAATTTGCATGAACTAAAGGTGTGGTAATGCAGAAAAAAGTTTAGGTCCTACACATAAAAAGAGAAATGTCAACCATCAATCACATTGTGCTACATACTTGAATGCTAGTTGTTTCCCATTGTCAATACAAGGTAGTTCAGTTCCAACTTCCAACAATAAAGTTAAGCAGAAGATTCCTCAGTAAAACAGAGAAACTCTGAATTATGTTTGACAAAAGAAGAGCACATGCGAATGGCTAAAGACAAGTTAGAAACTATTTCCCTGAAGTACCCAACCAGGAAGCTAACGTTAGCAGCTATTTACTAGTTAAGGTGCCAAATCTAACCAACTCCAGAAGTACCTTTCTGGTCCCAGATAATTCCACACTGAGCACAGTGAACCATATCAAACGACAGTGATGGATATGGAAGTTGCCTTGAAATGAAGCTGCCAATCATTGCAGGAAGACCCCTCTCAAGGGCCAGCTGGACTTGACTTCCAAATATCTCATAAGCAGCTATACAAATAGTCATTAGATTTAGAGAGAACAAATGGGCTCCGAAGCTACCAAATCCACAGCCAATATCCAATACAATGGAGACCTGTAATGACCATAAGAGCAGATTAGAATATGTTGTCAACATAAAGAGCAAACAAGTAGACAGCTACTAGAGGAAAAAAATGTAATAGCTATTACCATTCCAAAAAAGAAAAATAATAATAATAATAATAATAAATAAAATAAAAATAAAAAAATAAAAAAATAAAAAATAGATAGCTACTATTAGAAAATGTAATAGATGTTTAGATGTTAAAAGAACTTTACTTTCTCGTATAATTTCCTGAAACTGAGAAAATATTATATCCTAGTTATACCATCACCACCATCATCATCTAAGCCTTATCCCAACTAATTGGAGTCGGCTACATGAATCTTGGTCTGCCATTCCACTCTATCAAGGACAGTGTTCGAATTATCTTTGATGTTATTGAAATATCTCCGATATTATCTTTATCTCCAGCTTAGTGATACCGATAACACCGGTAGCGATACTGATAACGCTGGTAGTATCAGAAATTCTAGGTATTAGCAATGTATCGCTAAGTATCACCAACATTTCAATATCGCTAATGTAATCGCCAATATTTTTCACTACGTAAATTCTAGGTGTCGCTTGTATTGCCGATGCATCAATATTGTCAATGTATCACCAATATTTTCGACTATGTAAATTCTAGGTGATACTTGTATCATAAGTGTATTGACGATATTTCAATAATATCGTCAACGTATTGATATCATCAAAATTTTGTTTATTAGAAAAAAATTTATTTCAAACTTTTTTCATGGGGACATGGTTGTATGTAGTGTTCAATTTGTCATTGATAATATCGATAATATCTCGATATTATCGATATCGCAACATGCGCGATATTAAGACCACAATCTTTTGTTTCCTTTACAATTGTTGATGATTTCTTGGTGAAATATTATATGTTGTTAATATTTTGCAATATCAATGGATGTTTGGATGATTAAATAGGCCAGATGGGATGGTTGGACTGATTTCTTACAACAACATGTGCTTTTAAGGCCCCATTAAATGGAAACTTGTTATGTATGCATTCTTTTTTGTATTTTTTTTTAAAATTTTAAAATATGCAAATATGTACATTTTAACACCACCTAAAGTTAAGCTAAAAATTCCACCGTTTTTCCCATGTTTCCATGCATTTCTGGTTATCAGCGATATTATCGGCAATATCGATATTGTTTCCATATCCCTAGCCAGCGAAACTTATAGCAATACCGATACTTTGAACACTGATCAAGGACCATATTAAAGATATAAAAGAAGTGGGAATGGACAGTTTATTGCAAGAACTCTATCAAGTATCTATAAACCCAATAGATAAGAAAAACGACAATGAAGGATCTATGGAGCGATATTAAGACCAAATTCAGCCAATATATGATGTTCTAAATGGAAATGGATATAAATCTCAAGCTAGCAAACATGGTTTGAAACCTCATCAACTCAACTCCTCAACCTCCTCTTCCACCTTTTGCTTTTCCTATTGCCGCTCCTACTTCACCTTCTCCTCCTATTCTCCCCCTTTTTCATCCTACACCTCCTCAAGCTTGCAAACCATGGTCTAGAATCTCGTCACCTCCTCATCTTTCGCCTTGACTTCTCCTCCCACTCCTGTTACTCCTTAGAAAAAATACAGAAAGGGCCTCTCCACACACATGCTAGTGCGAAACATACATGAACAATCAATGCCATACATCCGGTGGGGCCCACCACAAACATGCATGGCCCACCATAAACTGACCAATGATCATCTATAAATTTCATATTTTAATATTTTAATATTTAATAATTGTATACAAAGGGCCTTAGAAAGCTATCATCATCATCACCACCATCGCCTTCATTGTCATAGCTAAGTCCCAACTATTTAAGGTCCAATTCTTCGTTAGTGAAAGACTTTGTATCCATTCTCAACACCTTTTTTACTATCTTTTCTTTTTTTCTTTTTTGAGAGGATAACGAAACTCACTAAAAGGACACGAAGCCCCTGAAATTGTCAGATCAAACACAGGGGATAAGATCCGCTTAGTGAAGGGGTAAACGAAATGTTTAGCCCACCGATCAGAGATCTCATCTCCTTAATGATACAATGGAAAACCCAAGGGTGTGGCCTTTCCCCTTTAGCCCAAGAGCAGACTTCTCTATGAGGCACTTCCACTATCATGGACATGCACTTGAACTGATCTTGGGTCAGAACTGTCTTTCATGGCAGTCCAAATGAAAGCTGCGATCCAAGGTGGCACTAAAGACCTCCAAATGCAAGCCAGAGAAGAATTGGACCTAACCTTCGTGAGGCTGACCTTGCCATATTCTGATACTTCTTCAGAGATTAAAACTTGCACTTGCACTAGCACTAGAATGAACATCATCTCTGAAAAATACCAGAGGCTGACCTTTTCCATATTCTAACATCTGATTGTCTTTGAGATTCCATTCTAAATCGGATATGGCAAAAGCCTTGCCTTCATGAAATATGACAGTCGTTCACCGCATTCCCTCAAAAGCCACCCTACACGGCTCCAGAAACACATTGAAAATGCTTTATCACCGATCCATTCATCATCCCAAAAGTGTATTGTCTCCTTTGTTGACCAAAAATCGGGACCCAACCCTAAGAATTTCACCCTATGCCTTACTGTCATTCTCCGTGCTACAAATGCCCCTCCACGCTAACTAGAATCGAAGGGACCACATTTGGGATCCCACCAGCCGTTGTTAGCCCCATACTCTAGAACCACTCTTCTCCAAATGCAGATTTTCATAATTGGATCTCCACCACCATTTACACAAGACACTCCAATTCCTTCTTCAATACAATTGAGACCCAAACCCCCTTAGATTTTTCAAATTCCTCCCAGTTAACTAAGAGCTCGTCTGACAGCATGGATTTGAAATGTTGTGGAATTCGGTGGATTTTAAGTGCTACTTGAAAAACTGAAAAATAAGCTCTGAAAAATAAGTACTGAAAACTTAAAGTGCTGGATTGTAATTTTGAAATAGTTTTAAGGATATTTTAGTCTAAAGTGAATAGAAATTTTAATGCACCACCACTTTCAACATTCAGCGTTAAGGGAGGGGAGCTGAAAAAAGACCCATGTGTTTAGTGAAAATTAATTTAAGCACTTAACAATTTAAGCCAATCTGAATCGTATAAGTACTGAAAATAAGTGATAATTATTGATAACAAGTTTTATCAATGATGGGGACATCACGCATGCGCGCACACGCACGCCGCCCCCTACGTACGTACATAAGGAGGGCCCCACCGTCGATCTATATCGATGACGACATTCAAGGAGGGCCTCCTAGCTAGAAGACTGAGTTTTGGTTCATTGGAGTGGGCCCGGTAGTCAAGTAAAGCCCATTATGGAATCTCATGATCGTGGCCCACTAGTCGGATTAATCTCATATTTTAAGTTTTGCTTATTAATGTTATTTAGAGTATCATGGATACTTTAGATTTCTTTGATTAGTTTTTATTTTGGTTTACTTCATCGCCAAGTAATAGGTTGCGCACATGGCGTGAGTTTTAAGGGTATAAGGTTTTCTCATAAATAAGCACTCCTTGTAGGCTTTTTTTCTTAATGAAGATTAATAAAAATTGTTGTGTTTTCCTACTCCTTTCCGAGTTCTGAAAACCTAATTGGGTGCGAAGCCCTCCCTTCTTTGAAGGGCTAACTACCGTGGTGCGAAGCCCTCCCTTCTTTGAAGGGCTAACTACCGTGATTCGAAGCCACATCTATCCCAATTCGCTCACATCTTCTACCATCCACCCTTCTCATCTCCCACAATCATCTGCGCTACAAATCTGTCCTTTATTGCAGCAACTTTCTTCCCTTCAGCAGAATTCCAGAATCTGACCCTGTAGGATGGCTGAAACTTCGACGGAGCAGCACGCCCAGAATGTACATCGGATCAACCTGAAACTTGGAGGTATTGAAGCTCAGCCCTAGTCGACCAGACCCAAGAGGGCGTTTTTTGGGTTTGTGAGCCCCACACACGTGCGGCTAGCCATCAGCGCACATGCGTCAGGCCCAACCTGCTGTCCACATGCGCGGGTTGGTTACAGGTTCTCTCTCTCCTCTCTTTCACTCCTCTCTCACCTGATTTCCCTAACCCTAACCCTAACCCTAGATTGTCCTAAATCTCCAATTCCTATCTCTTTTCTTTAACCCTAGGGTTCCCCGAATTGAACTTGTGAATCCCTTGGATTGGGAAAATATTTTTATGCATGTGTGGATGAATTTACTCTCCTTTGAGCATTGTTTGGTCTATAATTTTACTTGATCCAGCCCTAGCATGTATGGGCCTGGACCCACATAGATTTCCCTTGTTGAGTGCTTGACGTTATGTGGGATGTGGAATTTTGTGTGATTGTCTCTGAACTAGTGTAATCTAAAGCCTGAAAATCTTGCACATCATATTTGAATTTCACGTCCTGCATCAATCAAACAACACCTTAGTTCGTACAGAATCAAGTGAATTGTGTGTGGTGTGGTGTGTGTGTGTGTGTGTGATAGCAAACCTGCATAAACCCTCCAATTACATGCTACCAAACGAGCCCTAAATGGAATTTTTTTATTTTTTTTTTGCCTTTTCCATCCCATAAAAAGTTTGCTGAATTTTTCAATAGCTTTCGCCACCCCACAGGAACCTTTGAAAAGAGAACAAGAGTCTCCCTATCATCTATCTGGGTCCCTCCTCCAACCTCAATCCAACTACTTTTACATCTTCCAGCCATCCCCTTTACAGACCCTTCAAACCCTAGTCTTCCCTCCTTACCATGGTTGTCTTTGGCATTTATTGTACATGATCCAACCATCTTCAATCTACTCCCCGCATTTTATCTCTTATTGGGCCACTAGGTTGCTTCAAATGATTTCATTCATAGTTTTAGCCTTCCCACATCCATCTCAACATTCTCATTTTGCAAACGAAATCCTTGATCATGTTGCCTTCTAACTACGAAACACTCTACCCTCTATTGGTCTAACTATCTAATAAAATTTTCATTTAAGTTGCATGGGCATGCACCAATCATACGAAGCTCCTATTGTAAGGAAAGAAATATGGCAAATAAAAATAACTCAATTGAAATTAGATTGAGATGGTTCGGAACACTATACCAACCGGCTTTCAACATCATTCCCAAGGAGTTAAGTTACTCGAAGTGAGAGAATCTCTCTATGCAAAAGATAACTTAAGTCTTCCCTCAATCATCATAAAGGATTTTTTATATGTAACCAAAAAAAAAAAAACCCTAACCCAATCCTAACCATTCATTAAGTCTAAACATAACCATCTAAATTAATAAAATACTAGTGAAAACTAAGACAACCACCATGAGAATAAGCCACGCCAAGCAACTGGACAAGACTATGATGATGATTATTGACTAAACTATCGTGAAATGGTCAGCCATACAAACCTTAACTCTAAATCAATCATAACTGAATTCATGCTTCTTCTTTTTTTTTGAAGGATTAATGGACTCATTTCAAAGTATTCATGTCAGAATCGCATTATCTTGGGCTAATTTCAAAGCTAACTCAATGGACTTTGAGACGAGACTAATTTTGTGCCATTAAAGCATCATTTAATGCTAGAAAAGTGGCCTAAACACTGTGATGGAAATAAGGTACTAGAAAGTTGGCACCTTAATGCTTGTTTTACTTCTCTTTTGCCTCTTCAATGTGTTGCTATCATATGCCCTGGAAAGTCAATGAGATGGCGATGACCATGTATATTGATGACTACATAAAGTTTTGTTAAAAACATGGATACCAAAATTAATACGTGGGAAACTTTCTATCAGCTATGATTTTATAGGTTACAGGGAGGTACTCCTCCAGTTATCCTAGGGTACGGTGAGTTTGGATATAACACCCATTGGCTAAGGGAGAGTTGTGTTTCATGGATCTCAATACCCTAAATTCCATGACCATCTAGTGGTTGAGATCTTGCAATCCACCCCTTAGACTGGCATGGGATTTTGGTCAAAAGTGGATGCCAATGGGCAATGAAGGTTTTTGGTCAATTTGAATACATGGATAGCAAGTTTATAGAATTTTGATGGTGTGGGGTAATACCAAAGTTTGTAGGGGTGAGGAGCACCATAACAAGTACAACCTGCGAAACACTGACTCCTTATAAATAGATCATATCCCAAGAGGAATAGGACAAGAGAGATCCCTGAATGTCCTCACCCCTACGTCAAGGGTAGAAAGAGAAGAAAAGGGAGAAGAGAAGGAGAGAGAAAATCCTTTCTCTCACTCCTCCATCACACATCCATACATGTGGGGCCTCACTTGTGGGCAGCTCTCAAGTGCTCATGCCCAGTCCTACATTGGGCTTGACAATGGCTCTCTACTCCCCTCTTTTATAGGATAGATCAAGGAAAGACTTCCTATGTTGGAAGATCAACATCGGACTACTACAATAATCACACAACATAAATTTGAGGTAACATCTTATCTATTAAATTTATGCTTTTTGGAACTTGATAATATCCAAACGGGAATCCTTACTAATTATAAAATATGGAAGTTTGCAAATTTTGATGCTTTCATTGCATTTCAAAAATTCGCCATCACAATGCTCCTATTGAATTATCCCCCAATTGGAGAGAACCAGTTCTTGAATCGAGAGCTTGTACTAAGGTTTTCCTTTCCATCAAACTAGACACTTGAAGTAAAATACATTTCTCTCATGAACGTGAATGAAGCATATTTTTTAATTTGATACTCCAAACACGATAAGCATCTTCCTTCTTATTCACCAAGAAATCTTGTGCCTTCATGCAAATTAGTTTTTTTTTCCAAGGAAAGATTATCTCCATTTGATTTGTTTCTTCTTTTTTCTTTTTTTTTTCCTTTTCTTTGGGGAAGGTGATCTTAATTCCTCTATTTGATTTGCTCCTTCCTTTCATTATGGAAAAATAAAAATATCCATCTTTGGCTCTTTCTTCTTCTGGTCAATTTTCCTAAATAAACTCTCTATAGTCATCGAGCAAGCGTACAATTCTCTTGGTAAAAATGCATAGGGTATCCCAAATTTTACCACCAGAGAACACTAGCGCATCCAAAATTTTACACCATGAGAACAATCAAACAAAACACCATCTGAGTCATTACCATCAGAATCAATAACTCTACCACCTTCTAGAACACAAGGCAGCTCCCCTTGACATTGAGAATGCATTAAATAGAATATATTCAGGATTCTTGAATAGCCCCTTCCAATGGATCTGGCCTTCTATCAACTTCTTCCAAAACATTCTTCTCATTGTTAGCCATTAATCACAAACAACCCATTGTTTAACTTCTTGATGTAGGGTGGATGGATTTAGAAGGGAGAAGAGTAAAGGAAGAACAAACACGAGAATATGCTTTAGTCTAACCTTTACACACATCATTCAAAGAGAGTAAGCACTAGCATTTTAACCCTCTGCACTGAGATATTCTCCGAAAAAGAACTTTTTTTTGTTTATTCAAAACACAGCCATACAGTATCCACATGTAACATATGTGTGTGTTATGCATGCATGCATACTTATACAAGGCCTGAAAGCCCCATAATACCGAATATCGTAATCTTATTGCATATTTCCTCCATAGCTAAACAAGACATCTAACGTAACTCCTCAGAAACCGCATGACCACTTTCTTTTTAGTAATTAGTGCCTTCTATTTTTGAAAGGCTCTTACTAAGGCAGAAAAGGCACCTAGCCTGATCTAGAATCTTTCTAAAGCTAACCTGAATCATCTCCCAAATTTTAGTTTTATCTAAAACCATCTCCAAAAACCTACACAAAGCACTAGTAGAGACATTTTTATTTCCTGTATACATGCATGTGGAGACAAAATTACAACCAGGTGTCCAAAACCCCAAAATAAAAGAAAATACACCTATTTCAATATAAAATGTCTTAAAAACTCAAGTCCAGTATAGTGTAGGGCCCCTGATCATGCCATTACCTAATAAGGCATAAAATCACACTGGAGACCAAAAAAGTCACTCCATTATCCTATAAAAGCCATTTCATGAGGAAATTTTTTAAACTGATGCTGCAAGGCTCCATACACATGGGTCCCATTCACACCTGAGACATAACAGAACCCCAACAAACTGAAGATGACCCATACAATTTAAGGAACAAGTACAACTCTTAAACTCCAAATTGAACCCGTTTAAAACATCTTCTAAAAAACTGCTCTAAACTCTAATTAGTTGAAATTCAGTCCCTTTCATGGATGTGAACATGTGGGTGGCACACATGGAACCCACCAGATGGGCCATAAGACCCACAGCTGGCTCTCAGACTCTCGGAACTCACACTTCATCAATCTCTTCCAATTATTGTCCCTGCTTGTGTTACTAATCAACTCGGCTGAGTTGCACAACACAACTCATCCATATCAAATATCAATGCTTACAACACTTTTGACTTGTCCGCATCATTGATATGAATAGTGAAGTCCACACATGCCCAGTGTGACTCATTCATATTGGCCCGGCCCATAGGAACATCATGTACTTTGGAGTTCTGACCTGACTCAGTTCAAAACATGTAAGACATACTGCTATCACAATATGTCTTGGGCCTGACATAAACTATGTCCAGTATCAAACCGGTATTTTAATCCGTGATATCAGCCAAAAACGTCGATCCATGAAGACTGATATGAACACAGGCGATAAGAAAAACAACTAAAATATAAATTGCCATTTTTCAGTTAGTTCCTCTTGCAGGGATAGCATCACTCCAAAGACCAAACAGATACAACGAATCAAACTTCATACAAGCATATCATCACACCATACGTAAGGAGCAGCACATTAGCAAAAAGATGCAGATAATGTTGAAAAGCCAAACACATTCAAAGTGTTTAGTAATTGTTTCATGGAAAAGATGTGAGGCACTGCCTTCCCCAACCTCAGCAGAATTATATTTAAGCATTTATCCATCCAATTGAAGGAAACAAAATAGACAGAAACAAAGGAAAAGGAATGATGGTATCAGTTCTAAATATGAAATAACACTAATCAACTTTTGTAACTTCCCATACATTCAAAGATTGATGTGGCATATGCCTATCCATGATCCTTTTTTTTTTTGAAAGGTGTCCATGATCCATATTATAACTCAGTAAACTAATCTCAAATAAAGTTACATTGTAACCAAGCCCCTAAACCTAACCATCACACAAACAAGCACAAGTAAGAATAGAAGACGAGAGAGAGAGAGAGAGAGAGAGAGAGGCTTTACACCAGCTTGAAGAAATTCGGCATCACTTCCCAACCCTATCATCTCTGCTATCTGGCGGGAGTAATATTTAACACCATCAATGTTCGTTCCATCTTCAGATTGGAAAGCAATTTGATTCTCCTCCAGCAACATTAACCTACAGGATTACAAAGAGAATTAATTATCATCTCACTAGAACCCACTATCATTTGTTGTTAGATGCACTTGTCTAGGCGGTCCCATTGAACAACTGGTTTAGGGATCTGGCGCCCAAATGAAGGTCACCTGAGCAACATGGTACTAGGTATTTCCAAGTAAGCAATGAGGACCATGACTAAGGAGACCATACTAGGTGTGTTTTGTGCAGTGTCTATGTTAACTAGGTTCTTTTACACATTTATTTCCATGTGTTTGCAATTTTCTATGAATCTTATTGTGAGTCTGTCACTTGTAAGCTGAGATGCCCAAGATAACATCTATGCTCGGCATATCGTGCTGAAAAACAACGTTATACAATTACTATCACCAGATACTCCTAAAGTACTGGTGGTTGATATGTTTTAACAGAATCTTGTTGTATTAGGCTCACTGTTTCTAAAATCCTAAAAAAATTATCCTCATTTCATGCACACATATCATCTTTATCTTCTTCTTCTAAGCCTTATCCCAACTACTTGGGGTCAGCTACATGAACATGTTTCACTATTCCACTCCATTGAGGAACATATCCTTAGTTAAACCATAGGTCACCAAGTCTTTTCTTATACCGACCCCCACGGCATTTTGGGCCTTCCCCCCGCCCTTTCAGTAGTAAATCTATCCAGAGTTAATAGTTAGGTAAATGTAGCATGCTTGAAAGATTAGAAACTGATACATTGTTTTATAAGATTGAAACCAATAGAATGGAAAGAACAAATGTTTCATGTAAAAGCCATAAACTGAGAGTGAAAGGGATACCAAGATCTCTGTCCATGTCCCCAATTTCACAAATTGGAGACTGGTACTCGTGTCTGTGTCCATATCAAATAACCCCTAACTCGCATGAGGAGGTGGTTTTGTGAGTTATGATGATGTACCAAATACTTCATCATGATGATGCCTTGTGTTTTTAAAGCTCCACATTTTCCTGAGTTTGATTCTCGTAGCTTAGCCTCCGTCCCATTTTCCCATCCTTTGTGCATGTTATATGCACATATAATTATATAGGGTTGCATTCAGATTTCCACCGAATGATGCATTGAACGAATGCTTTTCGGCCTAAAATGCAAGCAGTGGCATTTCAAGTCCTACTTAAAATGTCATCGCTGGTTGGTTTGGGCAGAGATGCATCATTTCCAGATTTAAATCCCATGACAGTGTACCTGCAAACAAACCAACTAGAGCTCATGATCATCTACTTGAGCAACAGTATTCACCATGCATGCATTTTACAAAGACATTATTTACTAATAGTTATCTTCTTTATTCACTAGCCACTCGCCTATGTGCAGAGTCCATTTGGCAAATTGACAAGAAAAGGTCCTGCCCATCATTCCATATATAAAGGAAATTAACAGCAGTTTCTACTTATGTCGTGTGCTAAAGGCTGATGTTCAATTCTACAACCAGCTGTTTGTTAAATTCACCTACAACCCATGTTACCCTTGAATAATTAAGGGAAAAATCCTGCAGGCACAGAAACATTATATGTAGCATACAACCAGCTAGAGGCGATCAGTTCTCCAATTCTAATTGGCAGTAGGCTCACAAGCTAATGCTCCAATGAATCGTATGGGCAACTGAAGAACGCACCTCTTTGTCATGCTTCCAGAAGAAAGGAACTGATTGTTGGTGATCTTCACATTCCCGCTCCATATGACATCCCTACCGGCGGGCCACCTCAGCGGGATCTTGTACTCCTTAGGGGGACGGACCAGGCACTGGGGACCCACCCCCGCGACTTCACAATGCCGATCAAATTCCTCCCCATTGCGGAACCCTGACAATTGGTTCGCAGAGACATTGTAGCAAGGAACATAGTTCTCTCTCTCCTTACCACAGAGATCAAGCTCTCCTGTGCGACTCATCCCAAGCGAGAGCGACCTAATCTCCAGGAAATTACTTGCCGCCTCCTCCCTCAGCCTTCTGTAACTCCGATAAGCTTCGGATGCAGGTGATGAAACCGCCGAATCCAAGGATCTCGAAGATGGCGACCTGAAGATTGCGATCAACAAAAGGACGCTGACGATGCACAGGAGCACCCCGTTCAGCGGCAGGCCCCGGCGGGAACTGAAGAAAGACTGGTGGGCCCAAGGGCTTCTCATATCCACTGACAACTAGGAAATGAACTGAACTCTCAATTCCGAAAAGAAAAAAAAAAAAAACGGTCGAACGCAGATACAAGAAGCGAATTCGCTATCAAGAACTTCGATCGAATTGAAACGAATAGATTGAGCAACGAATCCCCGCAAGGATCAAGACTGTCAAACGGAATACGAATCGAGTACGAACGCATCAATCGAACAACGGATGGAGGATTCGCCTACGAATGGAAAGCAATCCAGATCACGGAAATGTAGATTGAAAAAGTAGATTGATTAAAACCTAAGGGATCGATCTTCGGGTCCGCAATGGAGAATTTGGAGATCTGGATTGCGTGAGAATTATCAAAATAGAAAAGAAATCTAACATATGATTGAAGTTTTCCGAACTTCATACATTCTCAGAGGAGAATTCGTCAAAAGAAGAGAGAGAGAGAGAGAGAGAGAGAGAGAGGGAGAGAGAGATTGGATCGCGACATACGAGAGCATCGAATCCGTTGATTTCCAGCAGCAATCGAGAGTGAGAGAGTGATTTTCGCAGGGGAGTTAGACGAGGGATTGCCTGCGACGCCCTGTAGCAGGAAGTTCCTGCAGTCAGAAGCTAGATAGGGGCCACCGTGATGTTTATGAGAAATCCACACCGTCCATCCGTTTTTTCCGGTTCATTTTAGGACATGAGTCAAAAATGAGGGAGATCCAAAACTCAAGTGGGCTGCAAAACAGGAAACGGTGAGGATTGATCTTCCACCGTTGAAACAGTCATGGGGAGATAGAAGTTTTGGATCAGGCTAATATTTTCATGTTTTCAGTTCGCCCCAATAGGGATGACCTTACGAACGGTACGGATGATATTTAAAGATCATGGTGGACCGCAGGGAGGTTTCAACGGTAGTCATTTTCCTACCCACATTTTCCTGTCGTGCGGCCCACTGTAGTTTTGGATCTACCTCGATTTTCGTTTCATGTACTAGCATGATCTTAAAAGACGGATGGACGGGATTGATTTCTCAAAAACATCACGGTGGGCCCTATATAGCTTCTGACACCAAGAATTCCTGCCACGTGGTGCAGCAGGCAATACGGGCCGGTCGTTATATGATACTCATGCAGTGGACGACGATTGATACACAGGACTCAGAAATTGTACACGTTCATATATTGACTCAAATATCTAAGTCGAAGTCCGTAAGTAGATTGTTTGAAAGATCCTAATCTCTGATTCGTGGGCACTTTTTCGTTGAAATAGGACCATTGGATGGTTTTTATTTCTAACCGTCCATTATTTTCCTCCGACGGTTGAGATGATCATTGCTTTTTATTTTTTATTATTCCTGAATTGATCATTTTAAACAGGCCCTGAGCATAATTTTTGGTGACTAATGCATCTAAAGTGGCCACGTGTTCAGCTTCTAAGTAAAATCTAAGTGCCTGCGTATTATGCATAACATTCCGCCAGAGTACCGAAGTTTTGCTCTTTTTCGCTGGGGCCTTTTGCGAGAAAATTACAACCGTAAATGCTACCTTTTATCCAGCGTCTTCTATGAAGAGTTCTCTCTTTTATTACTTAGGAGCCGTCCGAGATGAAAGTCCCATGCACGGTTTTGAATGGGAGAAAGAAGCAGGGAACCCTCTTCTCGACTCTGACTCTCCCACTCCTGTCGTTGCTTTTGTTTCCGTTATTTCAAAATAACTGCTTCAGCCTTAACTACTCTGATTTTCGACATTTTAAAACTTATTTTATCAACTTATACCTTGTGTGTACGGACAAAGTATTTCAGTAAAAAAAGAAATTTTACCTTTCACATGGCGTTGCGTGTACGGACAGGAGTATTTTCGTCCTCATATGCTTTATCCGTACCTATAAGGTCTAAGTTGGGAAGGTAAGTTTTGTACAGCTCATAAAAGACACTGGATAGAAGGTGGCATTTACAGTGATAATTTTCTCGCTTTTTGCTTTGAGAAATTTTTTATGGTCCGGCAGAGCATGATAAATGATACACAGGCAATTTAGAAATTGCACATGTGTAATAAAAATGATCCAAATCAAACTGTCCAAATTATGGATCCTAATTATATATAAGGAACCAAAAACTTTAGTTATTTGATCATCTGATTATGCAATAGGAGGACGTTAATTGATGGTCCTATTTAAAGGAACAAATGTACACGAATTAGACAATAGGATTGTTGAATAATTTTTTCTAATTATTGTTGGGAAAATTGAGATCCATAATTTCATCGGTTTGAATTGATTTATTATGTGACACGTATACAATTTATAAATGCCTGTGTATCAAGAACTATATAGTAGCGGAGTATCATATATCGCTTTTGCTTTTTGGAGGAGTGTGATGGTTGATACACAGTCACTCGGAATTTATACATGTGTCATTTGTTAACTCAAATCAAACGTTCCAATATGTGGGACCCATTGTAGATGAGTAGGGATCCTACATCTGATTCGTGTAAAGTATGTTTGGTGAATTAGTACCCTTTGGGGATGACTTCATTTCAACCGTTCACTAGGTGCACACTAATCGAATAGCTAGGTTTAAAAATTAGTGTAAATTTCATCTGATCGTCCATCTAAATTCTTATTGTTCAGTTTCTGGTAAGCTTATTCCACGTGTAAATATTTTAATCGCTTTTGTATCATCTATCACCTCAACAGAGCATGGTCCATGAGTTCACGGTGAATTTCATCGGGTTCTTGATCAATTTCATATAATTCTCGATAAATTTACTTAAGTTATTTCACTAAGTTTTCAGTTAATTTCAATAAATTTTCGGTGAATTTATATAAGTTCTCGGTCAATTTTAACAACTTCTTAGTGAAATGTAGTGAATTATCGACCAATTTGCTCGAGTTCTTGATCAATATGGCCGAGTTTTCTCAAGCTCTCAATCAATTTTTGTGAGTTTTTTGTTAATTTCAGTGAGTTTTTGGTTAATTTCTACAAGTTCTCTGTCAATTTCAACTTCTTTATGAATTTCAGTGAGTTTTCAGTCAATTTGCTCGAGTTCTCAGTCAATTTAGCCAAGTTCTCTCGAGTTCGTCAATTTCAGCATCTTCTCGGTCAATTTCACCAACTTCTCAGTCAATTTCAATGAGTTCTTGATAAATTTCTACGAGTTCTCAATGAATTTCAACAACTTCTCGGTGAATTTCAGCGAGTTATTGGTCAATTTCATCGAGTTCTTAATTAATTTTAGCGAGTTATTGGTCATCTCATAAGATTTTTTATTTTCTTTGATTGCTTGCTAAAGAGTTTGAGCACATATTTCAATGTCATCGAAACTTAAGTTCGATGTCATTGAATTGGGTTCGGGGCCACTGTAAAAATCGTGATTTGTTTTAATTGTTTGCTGAAAAGATTGAGCACATCTTCGATGTCATTGAACTTATTTTTTATATCATTGAAAGTTAAGTTCAATGTCATCAAACTGGGTTGGATGTCATCATTAAAATCATGATTTATTTTTTTTTATTACTTGTTGGAGAGTTTGAACACATCTTTGATGTCATTGAATATAAGTTTGATGACATTGAATTGGGTTCGATGTCATCGACAAAATATTAATTTTCTTTGATTGCTTGTTGTAGAGTTTGAGTACATCTTCGATGCCATTGAACCTTGGTTCGATGTCATTGAGAAAATATTGATTTTCTTTAGTTATTTGCTGGATAGTTTGTGTACATCTTCGATGTCATTGGGTTCGATGTCATCGAGAAGATCCTAATTTTTCTTATTTAGTTGTTTGACTATTTTGTGCTCAAGCTCGATGTCATCAAGTTGACTTTGATGTCATTGAAGGCAATTCGATGGCACTTCGATATCATCGAACATAGTTATTTTTAATGTTTAACTTTTAACTCAAACATCAATTCTCTTAACTTTTTAACATACTTTAAAAAAAAAAAAAAAATTCTAATTGATTTTAGTTAAATATGGATTATGTTTTAAATGTTTTAGTATAGGATTTAGCGAGGTGATGTGGTTTTCTTATCTTGCTGAATTGATCGAGAACTTCGTGAAATTAATCAAAAACTCAATGAAATTGACTGTTCACTTCATGAAATTGATCGAGAATTTGATAAAATTGACAAAGAACTAGCTAAATTTGACTGAGAACTTGGGAAAATTAAACAACAACTCACTAAATTTGATTAAAAACTCGTCGAAATTGACCAAGAACTTCATAAAATTAATTGAAAGCTCACTGAAATTGATCAAAAACTTGATGAGTCGATGAAATTAACAAAGACCTTAATGACTCGATGAAATTGACTAATAACTTACTAAAATTGATCGAGAAACCGGTGAAATTGACTGAGAACTCCGTAATATGATAAAATTTCAGGAAGAAATAAAAAGAGATAAGGAGATTTCAAAAAATTAGGTTTTTAAAAATAAAAAGATTTTAAAAAATGAGTTTTCGATGGAAAGTTATTCTTCTAATAACACATAGAAGAATTTAGAAAATGAATTTGTAGTTATAAGAGTATTTTCATTATTAGATAAAAAATCCTAAAGTTTAGAAATGAAAAGTAAAATATTGGTAAATTAAAAATGCTAGTAAATTAAAAGTGAAATTTATAATTTTTAAAAAACTTAGATGCTCTGGTAGAGTGCTTTGGTTGATACTTGGGCACTTGAAAATTATACATGTGGCATAAGTTGCTCAATATAGAACGTCTATAACTAGACTTGGAACTTTAGGCGCTTGTACAATTTCAGAGTGCCTGCCTATTGGCAGCAAATCGTTGGTTACCCAGGTGACATATGGGTGGGTGTTACCCTTACCGTGTGGGGCCCACCTTGATTAATATTACGTATATCCTCTCCGGGTATCCATTTTTCCAGCTCATTTTAGGAGTTGATCCTAAGACTTAAGAAGATCAAAATCCCAGGTAGATTCTTTTTTTTTGGTTAACTTGTTAGCATACTCTACTATCAATTCAGCCACCCCCACTGGGGAATCGATATCAAGACCTCATAGTTAAAATAAGGTTATCTTTCACTCAGTTTATCACTTGACCTATGGATAAGGGTGTAATCTCAAGAGGACTCTACCACTGGGATTAGTGTTGAATGACCATTAAAAAAATTGTGGACAACAATTTTAAAACAAGCCGATCTTCTTATTTTCACTCCATCCAAGTCCGGTTGACCTTATTCACCGGTTGGATGGCAAATAAGCATTATGGTGGGCCGTAAGAAGTTATCAATGGTAGGTACAGAATCACTACTGTTTCCTATGGTGTGGTCTACGTGGGATCTAGATCATCCTAATTTTTGAGACCACATCGCTGAAAAAACGGATGGACGGTCTGGAAATCTACAAAATCATAGTAATGACAGCACCCGCTAAGGTATTACCGACGGTAACATCAAATCCACTTAGTACATGTGTCCTGCACCTGAGGTCGTAGAGTTCTTAATTGAAGTGAATGCTGTCTGAAGATCCGTACCAGACAATAATGGAAATTTTCGGTCGGAATCGTATGGTACGGTGCAGCGTACGTGATGTACAAACAGACAGTGTAAATTACTACTAGAGGAACCTTGGGCACTTTCATAAGTGCATTGTCTTTATTTTCTATCGTTGCTTTGCTTTCACATGAAGTCTTATTGGACATATGTGTACCATGCGTAATTTATGTGTATTTAAGGTTTCTAGTCTGATTGGATTTTGGATAAGTGAGAGTCGTTAACAATGCAATGAGATTGGGAATTACCAGCTAATATTTTTATTATTATCAAATCAAACACCAATAATTAGTCAAATATAAATGTTTTCTGGGTATGGATAAAGATGTAGATAAAGTACTTTTTAGTAATTATACTTTTCAATTACATTACCGTAGAAATGTTAAATCCAATCAGACAAATTAGAATATATATATATATATATATATATATATATATATATATATATTTGATATTAAAGGTAGTTTATTTCAATATAATTATTTGTATTTTTTTGAATTTAATATTTATTAACTATAATGATAAATGTCAATAGTAATTAAGTTATGAGGTTGACATTTGCACTTTAAAAAAAAAATTAAAAACTTGACTCATAAAATGAGACCAACCATGTAGGCGCCACCATAATGTATGTGTTATGTCTACTGGCGTGAAGTTTTTTTTTCTTTCAAATCATTTTAAGGTATGAGCTAAAAAATGAGACAAATCTAAAGCTTAAGTAAACCACTTCATAGAAAGTGGTGGGAATAATGATGTCACCATTAAACCCACCTTTTTTTTTGGTGTGGTCCGCTTGTGCTTCAGATTTGTCCCATTTTAAGCTTATATGCTAAAATGATTTGACAAAAATGAATGAATGATGTCGATATAACTCATACATTATGGTAGAGCCTTAAGAGTTTTGATGACAAAATTACGTTGAGTTTTACTAGAGTAATTCCTTACTTTTCAAACATAGAATGAATGTAATTATAATGCTTTAACCATATAATTGTACGTACTTACATTAAAACAAATAAATCAAAGTAATAGAAAAATGTCATCTTTATAATGTTAAAGTAATTCCTGACTTTTCAAGCCTAGAACCAGATCTGTTTATCTTGCTTATTACTGTCGTATATACTTAACGTCATGCCATCGAGATCACAATATGACCTTACTCCTGTATAACTTAGACATGTACACGCATATGGACATTTTGAGCTTCTATTTCTTAGAATGTGTGATCAATCATTAGTACAACCATCAAGGAGATTTTCCATAGATCGATCAATCTATTCAACTGTTTGATTTCAATCTGGACCCTTGCATCATTATTAAATAGTTAAAGAGTCCATTTAGGCCGTCCATATCTTATCATCTTTTTTCTAACCCTTAAATCATAATTCTAATACACTTAAGGGTGCTTTACATTATTAAAGTCTAATTCCAATAGTTATAATGGCATCATTTATCATCTTTTTTCTATAATGTATGTGTATATACCATATGCTACTCTTAGGAAAACCCATTTTTGAAAAGTCTAGTCGTGATAGAAATTTAGACAATGCATAATCCAACTTGATTAAATCATGTATCAGTAATTTCAGGACTTAATTTTATTGTTAGGTATAAATTTCTTGTTAAGTTGCTCATTTATAATAATTACATGCATCATGATCAGGGTGAGCTTTGAAGTAAATTTAGAATGCATTATGAGTGCCTGAGAATTAATTTGATTGCATTCATCATTGAATACATGACAAACTGTAATTTAATTTGAATATTTGAAATTGGATTTTGAGTTGAATGACATATTGGTGAGCATGTAAAGGTTGTTCATTTACGTACATATCAGGATTGCAACTTCATAGGACTGGGTTACGTGAGCACATAAGGATTGCAAAAGGCACCTAACGTCTAGAGCTGTGCGAGATCTAGTCATTCCATTGACCGGTGGACATGTCAGGATTGTCGCATCTCCATATTGATTAGGGAGCTTGTAAGGATTGTAAAAGGTATCTAATAACAGAGTCGTGCGAGATCTTGAAAGTTATGTCTTGCCGGACTCACTGGTGAGCATGTTTGGATTGCAAAATGTAGCTAACGTCTCCAGCCGTGCAAAATTGCGGAAATGTGAATTTAAGGACAAGCCTTGTCAGACCAATTAGGTGAGCATGTCAAAATTGCAAAAGGTATCTGACGTCTAAAACCATGACAATTCATTAAAAAAAAAAAAAAAAACTTGTTATTTGAATTTAATTGCAATGTAATATACATTGTATGCATAACTTAAATAACTATTTCATTTCTAGGGAGATTTTCAAAAATTGAGGTTTTTTTCATAATATTATCAGAAAATCTCACATTTTTAAAAAAATATTAAGAAAAATACATATTACAAATTAACTAGTTTTAAAAATCTAAATATAATTATTCCGAGATGGTCTCCTACGAGAAAACCAGGGGCCGGCTCAGGTGGGCCCCACTGATTTATGTGAAATCCACTTGTGCGTCACCCCATGTCAGGCCCAAACTAAAATTCAGGCAGATCCGTGGTTAACGTAGGCCACACCAATGGAAACAGTTGGGAGGGGTATGCCTGCCCTTGATTCTATACATGGCCCACAGTGAAATCAATAGTCGGCATCCATGCCTGTTTCGCTAGGTGTGGCCCGCATCAATCTCGGATTAGCCTAATTTTTTTGCCCCAGCCCCAAAGTAAGGTGAAGTATCAAAATGGCTGACATGGATTTTTCTAGTCAGAAAATTATTCAATTAGGAAATAACCAAACAATGGCTTCGTATGTAGAGGGATTGAATTTCGGAAGTTACAACTGGGAAATTCTAAGGGCCATTTCCTCATTGTGGATACTACTAAGGGTGATTCTCTGGAGCTACTAGCTGCATCGGTCCACTTGGAGAGTCCAATGGACAGATCCGAACTGATCATCAAGTTCATAGAACATTTCATGGGCTACCGTAAAAGGATCATGCTGATTGGATGATCTAATCCATCATAAATTTGGATTTATTCTGTAGCCATCCATTTTCCAAGCCATGGATGAGATGGTTTGCATTGCCTACGAAAGCGATTTTTTAGAATCACAAGCAATCAATGACACTTAACAAATAGATGGTTCAAATTATTGATTGGACCTAGTTGTGTAAATGATCTTGACCGTCCATGTTTACATCCATTGATCAAATGGATAATATTTGTTAGAATAGTGTGATGTTTTCACAGTAGCCCATGAAATGTGTGTTGTGTCTAGCGAATAGTCTAGATCAAAGGATGACTACGTGTGCAAATGCAACTAGGAGCCCCGTAACTTACAGAACTCTGAGTACAGGAGCCTCTCTCTCTCTCTCTCTCTCTCTCTCTCTCTCTCTCTCTCTCTCTCTCTCTCCACAGGCATAAAATTCTAGCAAGGTAATAAGGTTTCTTAAGCCACATGCATCTAAAGAGGGACCATTGACACATCACGTGTTAAAGTCGGATGTGATGATCTAATCCATTCATCGGGTGGCCCGACCAAGTAAATGCTCTTATTTCACCTGAACCCAACTAGAACCCTAGATTTAAAGACCCAATGGGTTCCCAACAGGTACCAGAACCTGATTAGATCCTGGTCCGGGTCTTCCAGAACGAGGCTTGGACCTGAAAGGAACCAGACCCGACAACACCCAAACCAGGTTAGCCAAGTACGGGTACTATACAACCCAACCCATTGCCAGCCCTAAGCAAAGGTCCTCTGGCAGTTCTCCAACCATAACCTCTTCCAAATCTCTAGTCTCAAACTTCAGCACTATACGATTAAAATCGGAAGACTGTTAATTAAACTAGCTGCAACAGACACATTACCGAAAAGCTACATTCAAGTAAATTGCCCAACAGGAACTCATTAAAATGAACTTCAAGTTCTGCAGGTGGTGCAAAGGGATTCACAAGATTACGTCGTCACTGCATTCAAACCGGCACATTATGGAAATTCAACAAACTTCGACTAGCAGTCATCAACAATAAGATGAAGAATCATTATCATTGTTGTTATTACAGCAGAACAGATCAGTGAATGGATTGTGATTAATTAGTTAAATTGAAGAAACTACCCATTCATGAAATATAAATCATTTTATTTATTTAGTATGAAATGCCAATTTTCCTGTTAACAGATCAACAGGAAATTAATTGCAGATTTATTTTACTAATATAAGCACTTTGAAAAGTAGGAGGTATGCTTTGGCTTTTGCTAGCCAAAAACTATTTATAAGGGGTTTCTAAACAAATCACTATCTCCACCAAATGAGTTTTGCCTAGAACATGGACTCAGCGATCTTTTTACATGGATGGAGAAGGATATGCTATATGAGAAGCCCGGATTTCTTTCATTCACATCAGGGTAAAGTCAATCAAACTCCAGGAGACAAAACTTACACATGCAATGCACAAAAAGAATCCAATAACAAGATTCCCCCTCAGCTTTCAAAAATTGAATACCTTCTGATTCTTTTCTTGCTTTTGCTAATCACTGAGAATTCACCTTGCCGAGCATCAACAAACGGTCCGGCCATAGCAAATTGAAGCAATGTAGAGATTTTTGGACCATTTTTCCTGCAGAAATCGATCATTAATTTAATGAAAGACAATTTATTTAATTGTAGTATGATAAAATTCATCCAAATAGAAAACAGAAAAACAAACACTATCAGGTTCTGCTAGAAGTATGAAAAATGAAATAGAACTTGCTAGTCTGTGGGGGAAAAAAATCCAAAGGCGCACATTGTATGACCATTGCCCAAAAAACTGTGGGAGTTCATATAAGGACAACGCAGCAAACTAAGATATCTCAATAATAGGGGCTGAGTCACCACATGTTTAGAAGTATAATTAGTGTTTGATGATATCTTCGTTGTAATTATCATCTAAGCCTTATCCCAACTAATTGGGATCAGCTACATGAATCTTTCTGCCAGTCCACTCTATTGAGGATCATATCCTCAGTTATGTTACAAATCATCAACTCTTCTCTTACTACCTCCACCCATGTCCTTTTGGGCCTTCCCTTACACCCTGTTTAGAGACTTCAACTTGAACCAGCTCACTTGTAAGTTGTAAAAGGTGCAGTTCTTGGTATCCGTTGCACATGGCCAAACAATTTATATCTACTTCCCCTCATCTTATACCTATTGATGCTATTCTAAGCTCCCTTGAATGCATTCATTTGTAATTCTATCCTTCATTGTCTACGCATGGCTGGTCTTATAAGTTATAACTATCCTATAAAATTTCCCCTTCAGTTTCATTGACATGTGGCAATCACATAAACCTCTAGAGGCACAACTCCACTTCATCCACCCAACTCTAATTCTATAAGTGACATTCTTCTCAATCTCTTTGCCCTGCTGAATTATCAATCCATGATATCGAAAATGGTCAATTAGGGTACTTCACCATTTTTAATTGATTCCTTGTTACCAATCCTATTCTTGCTAAAATTGCATTCCATGATACTCTGTTTTAGTCCAACCAATTTTAAAACCTTTAGATTCTAAAACATCCCTCCATGGTTCTAGCTTTATGTTTACCCCCTACATCATCTCATCAATTAAAGTATGCCATCTGCAAACAACATACACAATGGGATCACTTTTTGTAAATGCCTCGTTAGATCATCCATAACCAGTGCAAAAAGATGCAAGATCAATATCAATTCCTGGTGTAGGCCTACAGTAATTGGAAACTCACTTTTCTCTCCACCAGTGGTTCTCACATTTGTTACTGCTTCCTCATACATATCCTTAATCATGTCAATTTATCCCCTTAAGACTCCCTTCTTTGCCAATACCCCACTGATCTCTCTCTCTCTAGGGACCCCATCATATGCTTTCTCTAAGTCAATATAGACCATGTAGAGATCTTTGCTCCTGTCCCTATATTCCTTCATCAGCAGTCTAACTGAAGTTATGGGCCTTGATAGTGGAATGGCGGAAGACGATTCATGTAGCTGACCCAATTAGTTGGGATAGGGCTCAGATGATGACGATGATGAACGATGGGCAGTCAAAGCAGGAAAATAGCCTCAATGGTTGAAATTCCTGTCATGAACCCAAACCGATTTTCTTCAATCAGTCTCTTCCTTAGTACGACTCATATGTTTACTCCTACGATAGTCAGTGAAGCTTTGTATATATCCTTTAACCTTACAAATGCACCACTGTACTTTTCCTCCACTCATCTGGAATTGTTTCGATCTTACAGTCATGTTGAACAACACTGTCAACCAAAATAAACCTGTCCCCAGTACGGTTCCAAACCTCTACTGGTATACCATCTGGACTGAGGGCATTTCCTGTCTTAATCTTCCCCAAAGCCTCTTTCACTTCAGATATTATAATCCTATAAAAGTATCAATGACCTCCAACCTCATTTGAGTTTACGATTCCTTGTATGCCTAAGCTGAGTGGTCACCATTTAACAAGCTCTGGAAACAGCTTCTCCACCTTTCATTGATCTCGTTGTCCTTAAACAATACCCTCCGGTCATCGCTCTTAACACATCTAACATTATCCTCTCTCATTTTTTTTCAAGTTCTAAGAGGTCTTCCTCACCTTCTCTTGTCCCCAATCTGTTGTAAAGATCGTCATATGGATTAAGTTAATATATCTTAACGAAAGAAGATATAGTCGTAAAAAATTAAGCGTTAATTATCACTAGTAATATATAAATAAAAAATGTTAGGTGACATACCATTTTATACTTATAATGTCAAGAGCTAGGTACGGCTTTACATAAGACCACCATGAAACTCGAGGGATAATTTTATAAGAATGACCAGCCATTCTTCATCAGGCGGATTGTGAGGCAGTTAGAAATCAAAATGAGAAAATGATGTGATAATCTTTATACCATTTTATACTTGTACATGTCAAGAGCTAGGTATGGCTTTAGATAAGACCACTATGAAACTTGAGGGATAATTTTATAAGAATGACCGGCCATTCTTTATCAGGCAGATTGTGAGGCAGTCAGAAACTAACATGAGAAAATGATGTATTGTGGTGATGAGAGTGTAGATGGATGTATAGGAAAACTAAGAAGTATAAAGGTAATCAGCGCATCCTACAAGTAGTCCCAATAAGAGATACATTGATGGAGAGCAAATTGAGATGGTGATGTGCAAAGGAGACCGAAAACAACTCAGGCAAGGAGGATGACCCTGATTAGGCTTGAATGACTTCAAAAGCGGATGAGAAAAACACCTAAAGGACCTGGATTTTAGGTGGCAAGAAGGGACATGAATGCTTGTTCTCTCACTAACAAGGATAGGGCCTTAAATAGGAATGATTGACGAAACAGGATATGTGAAGCCCACTCGAAATAGCTAGGACAAGGCTATGATGAGGATAATGACAACTCTGGGCCAAGCACATGTGCAGCTACCTAAGATAATGTGATTTTTAATAGTCGACTCACTTATCCTTGCCCAGCTTCCTCAAGACGCACCCAGCCTCTCAGGCCATCGTATCCTTGCCCGCGTCTTTGCCATGTGTCCAGCCATTCCAGCACCCCACTCAACTATATTGACCAGCTTCCTCAGGGGTTTTGGCTTTGCTCCTCAGTCAGACTTACGTCCTCACCTGTTTCACACTCATCTTCCTATATCCCCTCTAGAAAACCATCTCACTTAACCACAGCTTCTCCCATCCCTTCTCACTCCCTCTTAAAAATTCCCATCCTCTATCCTCTCCCCTTCGGTGGATTGGGCTATGGTTCCTCTTCGCCATCCTATTTCTCCTAACTCGTTTATAATGGATATTCCTCCCATTCAGGTTATGGAGTCTTGATGGCCTCCCCTACTCAGCTCATTAGCCCTACCCCCAAGTGGGAGATCAATATTGGCATTCTCCAAAAGGTAAAGGAAGGACTAATGGACCTTGGAATTTCGCTAGGTCTATCTTCAAGGGATAAGGAGGAAGATTACATTGCTTTGATGTAGTTCATTGAGGAACGCAAAGCCAGAGCTACAGTGGAAGTGAGAAAGACCTCTAGATCTCCCAGGGAACGGAGAGAACTGATCAGTCTAGAATCCTCTGTGAACTATGATGGTGGTTCAAGCCCACGACCAGCAAAATTTGGCTGAAGGGGTAAGTCCGTTGATCAATGAAGATAATTTCTTGGAACGTCAGATGCTTGGGTAGCAGCTCAAAGCATGCTCAGATAAAAGATTTTCTTCAGAAATTCGAAGTTAACATCATTGCCCTTCAGGAAACAAATCTCTCAGTGGTAAGTCAAGCTATCCTCAATTCTATTTGGAGCCTCATCATAAAGAGTGGTTCACCTTGGACACCGTGGGAACCTTGAGGGGGGATTCTATTTGCCTAGGACTCTTGTTCTTGGACCCTAGAAGACTGCTTGAAAGGTACCTTTTCGGCCTTCATGGACCTCAGAAATCCCTCCGTATTTAAATAGATTTTCTCCTCCATCTATGGTCTCTGCTCTTCTTCTTCAAGACACCTACTCTAGGATGACTTGAACACCATTAGATCTAAATGGGACCTCCCTCGGTGCATCGGGGGAGACTTTAATGTCACTCGTTTCTCTTTTGAAACGTCTAATGGTTCTCGTATATCCAACGGTATGAGACTATATTCAGATTGGGTTGGCAGCAACAATTTAATTGATCTTCCTCTCCTAGATGTTAAAATTACTTGGTCCAATGGTCAATCTCCCCCAATTCTCTCTCGCCTTGATAGATTCCTAGTCTCTTCGGACTAGCTGGATTCCTTCCCATTGGTCACCAAGTAAGGCCTCCCTGCCCAATCTCTGACCACTACCCTATCCTTCTTGATCTCATATATCTGGAAGTTTGAGACTATTTTCATATTAGGTTGGCAATAACAATTTAATTGATCTTCCTCTCCTAGATGTTAAATTTACTTGGTCTAATGGTCAATCTCCGCCGATCCTCTCTCACCTTTATTATTTTACGAAGCCTCTGAGATTATAGTTCTTAGTTTGAGAATGGTTATTAGATGCATTGAAGCCATTTCCGGGCACAAGATTAATCTCTATAAAAGTGAGATGCTGGGCATAAACATTACTAATGATTCTCTTTCTTCGCTTACAGTTATCTTTGGTTGCAAAATTGGATCCTTTCCCTTTGAATACTTAGGCCTTCCTCTCTGTATTGGCAAGCCTACAAAACACCTTTGGGATGCTATTATAGAAAGAATGGAAAGAAAGCTTGCCCCTTGGAAGAGCAAATAACTCTCCTTGGGAAAGCGCCTTACTCTTATCCAATTGTCCCTTTCAAACCTCCCATCCTACTTCCTGTCTGTATTCCGATGCCAAAAATCCATTATCAGAAAGATAGAAAAAATTTAAAAAAATAAAAATCAGAAGAGATTCTTTGGAAAGGTAGCTCTCCTCATCACAAATTTTATCACCTTGGCTGGTCTGAGGTCTATAGACCTTACACCAAGGGAGGGGCTAAGATCAGAGTCCTTTCAAATGTCAATTCCGCCCTGCTGGGGAAATGGCTTTGGCGCTTCAGATCTGAGAGGGGATGTAGGTGGAGTAAAGCTATTGCAGCTAAATATGGTGTTGAGGAAGGTGACCGGTTCACTAAATTTTCCTCCCTCTACAAGGCTTTTAGCATCTGGAAAACTATTTCAGGTGTCGAGGAGTCCTTCATTGAGGGAGTCTCTTACTTCTTGGGAAGTGGCAGTACGATCAGATTCTGGTTGGATAGTTGGATTTCGGTTAGACCTCTAGCTGATGCCTTTCCCAATCTGGCCAACATCTCCACCTCTATATCTGATTGTTTCTCTCCTATTGGTAAATGAGCCCGGTGTCCCCCTTGCAGAAGAAATCTCACTGAAGCTAAAACTGAAGCCTTAGTCATTCTCCTTCACCTCTTGCAAGGGATTCAACCCTCTCTAGATTCTGATGACAGCCTTTCTTGGTCCCTCTCCTTCTCCGAGACTTTTACAACCAAGACCTTCTACACTCCCAGGTGGAGGGAAGCTATTGTAGCCAAATATTGTATTGAGGAAGATGGTTGGTTCACTTAATTCTCTTCCCTCTGTAAGCCTTCTAGCATGTGGAAAGCTATTTTAGATGTCAAGGAGTCCTTCATTGAGGGAGTCTCTTACAGCTTGGGAAGTGGTAGTAAGATCAGACTCTGGTTAGAGAGTTGGGATTTGGATAGACTACTAGCTGATGCCTCTCCCAATCTTGCCAACATCTCCTCAAACATCTCCTTTTCTATGGCTGATTGTTTCTCTCATGTTGGCATAGGAGTCTGGTGTCCCCATTACAGAAGAAATCTCACTAAAGCTAAAATTGAAGCCTTAGTCATTCTCCTTCACCTCTTGCAAGTGATTCAACCCTTTCTAGATTCTGATGACAACCTCTCCTAAGGGACACAAAGACAATCCCTCGTATTTTTCTCCATTGCCCTTTCTCATCAGCCATCTGGACAGATATTTGTTCAAAATTCTATATGATTTGAGTGATGTCAGGGTGCATCTCTAGCTTCTTGCATGCTTGGCACAACCCCAGTCTCGACAAGGACTCTTCTGCTTTGTGGAGACCTTGGATGGCCTCCTAGTGGGCAATCTAGCGTGAAAGGAATCTTCATTGCTTCCAAAAGTCCTCCAATTTGGTTCTTGTTGCTGCTGCTCATATTGTCAATGATGTGCGTGAATAGTCCATCAATCTTTCTCTCAAAGACAGATCCACCCTTTTACTATAATCCTAGGCCAATGCCATTTCATTTTGGTTTGCCAGCCTTGATGGCTATCTGTTTCGAGTTGTATAGCTTTTTTCTACGTTTCATCTTCTTTTCATTTTCTGTTTTTGCTCTTTGATTTGCCTTTCTCGTGCTCCTTGTGTTCTGTGTTTTGTTACGTTCTCTTTCAATAATATTCATCCTTCTACAAAAATAAAAAATAAAAATTCAATTCACCAATGGACATGCAAAAGTGAAGATACAACTACATATGGGAATATAGATGTGCACATGCCTTTTTTGTGCCTATGCAGGCATGCCCATGATGTTTATGTACACATGCATGGGTGTTTGTGTGAGCATTCATTTATTGGTATGCTAAGTTACCTATGCTAGGGTACAAATTGTAAACTGGCCTTGATTAAACTAGAAGCCCTTCCTATTTGCCAAAACCATGGGTTGCCTTTTTTATATCAAATGATCTATATATCCTTATTAACCAGATAGATTATGGTTATAAAAGAACAGACATTAAATATAGAACCATATCTTTTGTACTTAGACACCAAAGTTTCTATGATCCCACACAAAAGGACCAAACACACGGGTATTTAATTATTATCAAAACCATCTAGTTTATTAAAACCACATGATGAGGATGGTAAATAGCATAAAAGGGAAATTCAGAAGCCACTTTTGGTGAGGTGAACAATACATCAGCAACACTTCGAATGACTAAAATGAAGTGTACTTTTTAAGCCCCAAATAATCTATTCTACACGTGTTATTAGAAGCAACCAAGTAGGAACATCCAAATGGAAGCAAGTTTTCTAATGGGTTTTGAGCAGTGATCTTAACCCCCGCACCCCCCCCCCCCCCCCCCCCTGAGAAGGGAAAAAGACAAGTGAAGTCACAACCAAGTTTGAAGACCATTTTGAACATTTTTACTATTTATGTGTTATGGATGACAGATGAATTAGTGTCACTGCTCGAGAAATGCATACCTTTACATGGGTGCTTGGAAAAGCAGTGGTACGGAGAGTTTCTTGTGTTTCATCCATCATTTTACGTTTTGGTAAGCTTAATATGAAGGCAGCTTGGTCTGGAGTGGCAGCAGTGGAGGTTATCCTGTAACCGCTTTCCCATCGCCGGTGTATTCCTTCACTTGGATAAAGAAAATCTAGCTCCACAACCTGTAATATAAACAACAAAATCAAAATGGAATTTACCTCTTAAAGAAAGTGGGCACAAATCATTACTATTTACTCTAACAAATTTATCAATACATTTTTTGTAAGCCATCAACCAATAGGAATGCTTTCACAATTATTTAAAAGGAAAAAAAAAAACATTAAAAAAGACTTCACATCACAAAGAACAAACACATTTAAAAATAAGGTATTTAAATAGATTTGAAAAAGGAATTCGCAAGTTGCTCAAAAGGTAAGGTTAAGGTTCATTTTCATACCAACAAGAAAGATAATTCATTGCTTTAATATAGATCATCATAATCATAGCCTTGTCCATGCTATTTGGAATCAGCTTCATTAACAGCTCAAGTTAGCTTTAAAATCCTATTTCGCCAATCATTCATGTCTAGAGCTGGGTAGAATCCAACCTGATCTAGCGAATCCGACCCGATCTGAACCGAACGGAAGGCCTGGATCGGTGCAGATCGAGTAGGACCACTCAGATCCGATCATACATCAGATCGAGTTCGGATCGTAGTCAATCCGGACCGATCCGATCCGAACGAACCCTATCCCCTCTTTCTCTACCCGAAGGAGGGGCTGCACCCACCCATCTCTCCTCCTTTCTCTCCCGATTTCCCTCTCCTTCCTTCTCTCCTCCTTTCTCTCCTTCTTTCCCTCCCGGTTTCCCACATCTCCCTCTCTCTCCTCCTTTCTCTCCCGATTTCCCTCTCCTTCCTTCTCTCCTCCTTTCTCTCCTTCTTTCCCTCCCGGTTTCCCACATCTCCCTCTCTCTCCTCCTTTCTCTCCCTAGACTCAACTCGATCTGACTCGATTCGGTTTCCTAGACCGAGTCGAACTAGGTTTGGGTCAGACTAGCAAGGATTCGAATCGGATCGAGTTAATCCTGCTGCACTCGGTCCCGGATCAGATCGAGTTCGGGTCAAGTTCTTGAAAAATCGGATTGAGTCGAGTTGGACCCAATCCGGTCCGACTCGACTCGATGCCCACCTCTATTCATGTCTAAGGCTTAATCATTGCTGAGGGAACAAGCTTTCATATCCCTTCTCACCACCTTGGTCTAAATCCCTTCAGGTCCTCCACTCTTCACTGGAAACATCTATGGTCTTCGTTGCATATGGTCAAACCATCTCAATCTGCTTTCCATCATTCAATCTCTTGTTGGCTAGCTAGCGTATCAACACCTGCTAGCCAGTACGATATGAACCTATGATGGAAAAATCTTTTTTCTTTGGGGAAAAAAATCTAAAAAATTATTGTTAAAATTCTAAAAAATGTGAGGATGTCAAACATGTATTCTTTCTCTTTTCTTTTCTTTTTTTGGTTCTAGAAATGTAGTTGATGGTGCAACAAGCCATTCTTTGGTAAGAATGTTGTCTGTCGAGTAGTGTCTGCTTGATCCGTGAAACTCGACCAAATGGGCCCTAATCAAACACAAGTCAAGCATGATTCGCTGGATTAGGGCCCAACATATAAGAAAAACAAAATGAAGATGGATATTTTTATTTTTATTTTTTTGAAAAAAAAAAAAGAGATAGTTTACCCCCTTAGTTTCGATATTTCTGAAAATGGGCTGCTACGCTTCAGTTCATCGAATCCCACTCAAATTGTGTTTAGATTCTCAAAATAGTCCTACAAATAGTTTAAACCTCGTTTCTAAGATTCCTTCATGGTTGAAATGTATAAAGAAGTGGAAAAACAAGAAAAAAAATTTGAAAATCAAAACTTTCAAAAATGTGCCCTTGCGTGCGTATCAGCTTGTAACAGTGTATACATCCCATAACGGTGCCGATATAGGGCGTATCAACCAGTATCAACCATAACAGACTTATTCACCCCATTATTGCATAATATGGGGGTGACCATTTCCTTTACATAATGGCCTTAATACCATGCCTGTTAGGAATACTACAAGGCTGATTAGGATGACCTCTATCATTCCTAGCTTTCTGACACATCTATCACAACCTCGTCATTATGCAACACTCAATCCCTGCTCATGTTGCCTCCCAACTGGCCAACACTCAATTCCAACACTAATTTTAAGCCTCTATATTCTAGAATCATCCACTGAAACTCCAATTTAGCATTTCTACTCTCTAGTTAACTGTGAACAAAGTAATTAAAGAGACCGCATCCTGGATGATATTAATTTTCCACAGAAAATGTAGAAAGGTAAGTGTGCAATGCCAACCCCTGATCAAGACCTGTACTCCTGAAAATTAATATATTCTACCATAAGCAGCACCTGCAATTGTGCCTTTAATGATGTGGGAATATATTCCTAGGAACCCTTTCATCCTCATTACCCATTGCATTACCTCCCAAAGCACTCTACCATGTGCATTATCTAGATCTACAAAAACCATGTGTAGATTCCTCCTCATTCTGTACTTTTCCATACACAAGTAGAAAATACTTTTGGCCATTTATCTCCTTGTTATGAAGCCAAACTAATATTTTGACATCATTATTTCTTGTTATTAAAGTCCCTTGATATACATTGATACACCATCCTCTAATGGGTTGAGCTTTTAGAGCAAGTGGTTATTTGACACGGTATCAAGGCTTGAGCTGTTAGATGATGGTGTATCAATGTATATCAAGGGTTTTTAACACTTCCCCGCACCATGCAGGGTGGAGCTCCGCACGGGAACATACTGGGCAAGGGTGGAGGGACAATTACAACATAAACAGGCTGGGTTTGATTTCCCGATCCCTAGGTCGGACTTGATTTTCCTAGCCCTCCCATGGGAGAATACATTACAGAGGCATATTTGTTGCTCCCAGGATTCGGATACTTAACCCTCCGCTCTGATACCATGTCTAATAACCACTTGCTCTAAAAGCCCGAGCCGTTAGAGGATGGTGTATCAATGTATATCAAGAAACTTTAACATTTCCCTGCACGGGCAGATTGGAGCTCCACACAAGAACATATTGGGGGAGGGTGAAGGACACTCACACCATAAACAGGCCGGGACACTATAAATAGGTCGGGCTTGATTTCCCAGTCCCTGGGACTGACTTGATTTTCCTAGGCCCCATTAAGAGAATATATTACAGGGGCATATTTGTTGCTCCCAGGATTCAAACGCTTGACCTTCCACTCTAATACCATGTCAAATAAGAAATAACCACTTACTCTAAAAGCTCGAGCTGTTAAAGGATGGTGTATCAATGTATATCAAGGGACTTTAACACTTGTCTTAGTCTTAGTTCCACCAGCCACTCCCTCAGCTTCTTAGTGTGACTCACAACTCTGATCCCCCGCTAGTTGGTGCAACTTAATTGGTGCAACATTGTGCATCACCTTTGTTCTTGTGAAAAGGTATCGTGATGCTTCTCCAGCACTCATGTGGAATTTCTACCTTTAAAATTTTGTTGGAAGGAATCGTTAACTAGACCAACTTGTTGCTGCTTAGAATCTTCCATGCCTCTATTTAAATCATTTGTCCCCACAAGCTTACCTTTTTTTTTCATCCTTGCTAATGCTACCCACTGTTCAGATTATCAGTATCCCAAACTAGATAACTACTCCCATAACCTCTTTCAATTTGCTCCGTCAAATCCAGGATTTGAATGAAATAAATGCAGGAGGATCTATGAAATCACCTCAGGAAAGAAATCCCATAAAACATTTAGCAAAATTTGAATTTTTTTTCTTTGATTTTTGCCAAATAATAATAATAATAATAATCAAATTTTAAGGATTTTCCAGGGATTCACACTATATCAACGCTAATATCATTGATATCACCAATGCATATGAAATTTATAAAAGGAATAATCACATGTTATTTCCAAATATCACCAATATTATAAAAAATATTAGCAATTGGATTTTTTTATTATCAATGACTCGGCAACATTGATAATATCAGAGATACTATCAACAGTATCACCCATAATTGGAACAATGATGCTACCCTCACTTCCTTTACCCAAATGCTATGATAATAAGCATGCCCTCCCAACTTCATAAGACCTAAGGATCCTCCTAGCTACATCACTATGACAAAGTTTCAGTCAACTCGATAACGAGAACTTGCAGGATGACTACGAATAGGGCTCGTCTAGATTCTAGATTCAAGGGCTATCAGCTTCCATGATTGTTAATAACTGGCAAGTGATTTCCCTAGGTAGTTAGATCAATCAATATGTGCCAATAGCTCTTTGGAAGCCTCTTCCTAAAGAGTGCTTCAAAATAAATTTTGATAGATGCTTGCTATGTAATCCTAGATTGGCTGGAATGAGGGATCACCATGGAGCTACATTGATGGATTTCTTGACCCCTATTGGTAATGCTGCCTCTTCTATTGCGGAAGCCTTGGTTATGCTTCAAGCTATGAAATTAGTGGCCAAGTTTAATATCTTCCTGGTTATTGTCAAATGTGACTCGAAATGGCAAGAGGATCGCTGCCATCATTAAGGCTGCTTTTGATCTATGCCACCAACGGGACATCTCTTTTGCTCTCATTTCAAAGAGGCCAATGTGGAGGCCAATCATCTTGCTAAGTTGAGAGTGGGCTGTAGTAATCTATTTTTTGTCGATAGGCGACATTGTGGTATGAGCAGTGGTGATTAGTTGGTTGCTTACTCTCACCTTTTTTGTTGTAATTTCTAGGGGTTGGGTTTTCAATGTTCATTGTCCAGCCCTTTTGGTGGCTCATATCTCTTCTTTTTCTTTCTTTCTTTCTTCTTCTTCTTTTTCCTTTTTTTTGTGCATTTGGTTCTTTTCTTAATAAAATTCATTGCCCTTTAAAAAAAACGGACTTTTGAAAGCAACTTCTCCATCTCTCCCCAATTTCATCATCTTTCATTACGACCATCTATCCTCACTGTCGACACATCTACTCTGGTTTTCATTTCTACTATTCCTGTGTTTCAATTTTGCTAAGGAAGCAGATTGCATACTGAGTGACTCGGCAGTAAATTCTGTGGCGCCCACCATGGATGAATGTATCTTATCCACACCATCCATCCGTTTTTTCTAAATCATTGTAGGGCATGAGCCCAAAATTGAAATATATCCAAAGCTCAAGTGGACCACACCACAGGAAACAGTGGGGATAATGATGTCCACTGTTGAAACCTTCCCAGGGCCCACAATGATGTTTATTTGTCATCCAACCTGTTCATAAGGTCACATAGACATGGATGAAGGGAAAACACAAATATCAGCTTGATCCAAAACTTATGTGGCCCCCAAGATGTTTTTTAACAATAGGTATTCAATTCACACTGTTTCCTATGGTGTGGTCCACTTGAGCTTTGGATATGCTTCAATTTTGATCTCTTGCCCTAAAATGATATGGTAAAACAAAGGGATGGCATGGATAAGAGACACATCACAGTGGGCCCCACCAAGTTTACTCAGTATGCAATTGGCTGCCCTTTTTATATACCTGTGCAACATAAAACAATTTCCATGATATATCTACTTCTTCCTAGTATAAGACAAAAGTAGATGTGGAAATCATTTTGCATTTCCACGCTTTCTGCCAAAAATGTGAATATCAATTTCTTTGAAAACAAACATGTTAAATTTAGATTTCCAAGGTTGCGAGAGAAAGCGCTTGCCATTTGACCATAGACCCGTTAATACTTTCATCGTAAACTACACTCCAAACTACACATACATCACGGTAGGCCCCATCGAGTAAGTAAACTACACTCCAAACTACACATACATCACGGTAGACCCCATGTGAGTTTACTCAGTACGCAATCCGCTTCCCTTTTTATATACCTGTGCAAAATAAAACAATTTCCATGATATATCTACTCCTTCCCAGTACAAGATAAAAGTAGACATGGAAATCATTTTTCATTTCCACGCTTTCCGCCAAAAAATGTGAATGTCAATTTCTTTAAAAACAAACTTGTTAGATTTGGATTTCCAAGTTGCGAGAGAAAGCACTTGCCATTTGACCATAGACCCTTTAATAATTTCATGGTAAACTACTGTCCAAACCAAATGACAGAATTGCTTTCGTTGACCTAAAGAGAATATCTCTGTATTCTTGTATCTTATCATTGACTGGCCTCAGTCTGTTTTCCGAGCCTTACAAATAATCTTTTGTTTGGGTCAACATCAAGAGAGCTCCTCAATCAAAAAAGATACATCAAAAGCAGAAGAAGAAGAAGAAGAAGAAGAAATACTGTGATCACATTGAAAAATGAAAATTCATGGACGTTTTGATCATTGATAGAAACATAGACATTCTTCAACATGCTGAAATCTGTTACCTTGGTCATTTATGATAAGAATGGGGAATGATTTTAAGATTTTGGAGATGATTCTATAAAATCTTGGATAACAATGCTGAAATGCGATGAACTACATCAAATCCTCCATAAGGTAAATGGATATGGTCATACCTGATCAGAATACCCAGAGTTTCTTGACATTACCACACCCCACCGATTGCCCGCCGTAGTCATGGACGTAACGTGGAAACCTTCTTTCCATTTCTTATTTATCCACTTGAAAGGAAATGATTCACTCACCTTGTAGGACTGTTGGGTGTAAGGTGTCCCTACAGCATTTACAGTACCACCCATGAGTGGACCACATGAAACCATGGCTTACTAAGAATCAAAAGAAAATACTTTGAGGTTAGAGTTCCAAGAGCTTAAATAAATTAAAGTTGAATATCCAAATAAATACATTCTCATAAGCCCTAAGGAATGAGTAAAACACGTCCATAAAAGCTTATAGCAGCATATCTAAAAGTCTATGATAAAAATAAAAGAGTAAAATACAGAGTCATCTTCTAAGACACCTGCAAACTCAACATGCTAAGATTTTTAAACTATGATAAAGGGGGAAAAAATGGGTGACAATTATTCCAACAAGAATCAATGCTGGATGCTCGATAACTGAATTAGCAATGAAGGATGAGCCAATATATCATTAATATAATTACGGAAATTTAAAAACTCAAAACCCAATACAATTAAATACATGCATGAATCAAAGTCAACTCAAAAGTTGGCCAAGTATTCAATTGAGTCAATTTAGTACTTCAGTTTTCCTACCATGAAAGTTTGAAATGTCAAATCATAAATCGCCTAGACAAGAATTGGAAGTTTCTTTTTTAATATTTAACAAATATTGAAGAAGAGAATTAAGAAAGTGGATAGAAAGAAACAACGACCAATGGCCACAACCCCCCTTCTTATTTAAGGAAGCAACCTCGTTTGTTTCTTTAGATACAATTTTTCTTTGCTTTTTTTTCTGAAAGGTAATTGGATACAATTTTTCTTCTAGTTTCTTTAAATATGAAGAACCATAATTTTATTAAGAAAAAAGGGCAAAAGCAATAGAATCCATCAAGGCAATAGATAAGAGCAGCCTCAATGGACTCCTTCCTTCACAAGAATATTAGCAAAACAATTAGGGGTGGCAACGGGACCAGGCCATAGAATCCCCTCCCCCCCCCCCAATGGACTCCTTCCTTCACAAGAATATTAGCAAAACAATTAGGGGTGGCAATGGACCAGGCTAGGGGCCATGCCAGGATTGGCCCTAACCTAGCCCTAGTCCACTGAGCCGTGCGCCTGCCCCTAATAGGGTAAAAACAGCCCCGGCCCTGGCCGTGGTCGTAGCCCTATACGACCTGGCTGATACTAATCCATCCTTGCTGCATAGTGTTGAATCTGGCATTTTTTGTGGAAGCCTCATCTCCAATAGATCCACCGCTCGATTCTCTGGTGGAAGCCCAGCAGTGATCGTCTTGCTTTGAACAGTCTTCTGATCACCGGATCTTGCGCCCACTATGAAACTGCTACCCATTCAACTCTATTGCTGCTTCTACCTCTGTCTCTACTCTGTTCCTCCCTCTCTGCTGACAATTCATTACTCTTGCTGCCATGAAAACTTGTTGCTACCCCCTCCATCATCACCTATTCCAATTCCTCCATTACTAGATTTTATGGGAGAGTAGACAAAAACTGAAAACCCATTTCATTGAACTAATACGGTTTCGAAGGAAGAAAAGGGAAGGAGCGTGGCAAGATTTCATGGTATCAGAACCTCTTGGCAGGTTTTTTCCTTTTTTATCCTTTTGTGTTTTGAGAGTCCAGCATCCATTCCTCTTCTTAGACCATGTATGATGGAGGAATAGATTTACACACATTATCATTGTCCAAGGTCCAATCCCCTTTTTCCATTCTTCATCATTGTCACATCTATATCTTCAGCATTTTCAGCATGTTCCTAACGGCGACATCAACTCCGTCAACACTCCAAATCTACTGCTTCAGCTACCCCTCTTCTCTTTTTCTTTTTCTTTTTTTGGTTTCGGTGTCTCATGCATACAAATTCATGTACATCTCTCCTTTGTTTTCGTATTCTGTAAATGCACATATTTAGTGCAACTTCAGAGCCCTATGTGAGCACCAACTATTGATGTCTTGAGCATCTAGCTAGAACTAGTGCCATCATCAATTTGTTGTTAGGACATTCTAGAGCAACCGGAAGAGTCATGGCCACTGAAAGAGCCATTAGATCCTCAGCAGCCACCTCCCAGGAGTTATAGAAGTAGTCCACCTCTCCCGCAGCTCCCAGACTCATCGACAAGTTGGGCATTACTGATATACATGCTCCAGCTTTAGGGGGAGTGTTAGAGTACTTGTCTCTGTGTACATGCAGAGCACTATATTGTTGGTGTACAGTCTCGTGTGTTCGTGATGAACACCATATTGATGTACATCTCTTAACTATTATTCTTCAGTTATCTTTTAGATATCCTTTGGTTATTTAATTTGTTTTGGTGATTCTCTCCTTGTAAACAAAAGATTATATTTTTAATCAAGAGATTATAAATAAAGATTCTAGAGGAGAAGAAAAAAAGACACTCTCTCATCTTCTTTTCCCTTTCTACAAATGTTATGAAAATACTAACGAAATAACATAGCTAGAGTGTGAGTTGGCAAGTGCAGATATAATAGCTTGAGAGACAGATTGACGCAATGAAATAGTTTAACATACGTAGCTGGAAACTGGAAAGGGCCAATACAAATTTCATAACAAATGAAACAAATAATCAAACAGAAAAGAAAACATTTATCATGCAGGAGTTGTATTCATGATCTCAAGGCTAGACTCAGAAAATGTAAATAAAAATGACTCCAAATCAATCAGGTCATATAACTAAGTGTAGTCATGACCTGGAAATTTTAGTGTTACATAAATTATTACCATAATTCTTGAATATTTCTCAAAATGATGGAGTTCTATAAAGACAGTATGAACAGAAGAAAATCCAGGAAACAAAAGTTTTCAATATGATAAAAGCTATGCAATGAAATGACATTAAGAAATTAATATTTTCAATGTGTGCACAAGCCAGATGAAAATGTAAAGATTGAAGAAACAGTGCAAATTTAACTACAACCAACCTTTGGACATAACAACCAACGAACTCCCATTGGCTGCACCAGCTATTGCACTGATGTAGTAATTCTTTTCCCATTGTTCCATAATCCAGTCCTATTGATGAAAGTGATCAGTTGATGAAGTTGAAAATAAATTGCTCATAAAAATGATAATAGCCACATTTGAAACAACTAACCTTATGTAAGAAGACAGCTGACAGTTCATAAACCTGAGAAGAGAAACCTGTTCCTGCATCCATGATGAGGGCCCAAAGATTTGCAGAAGAAGCCACACAACTGATGTGTAAACCGTCTTCATTTCCCTTATCTACATGTTGGGGAAGCCTTAAATCTGCTACATTATAATGGTATCTGCAAGCACAATGAAATAGATTTAGTTAATCATTGGTAAAACAGAGTTATTATCAATCAACATGGCATGGGCAAAACAGGAAGACATGTTTAATGGCATGGCCTCTATAACTCAATTTCCAAACTTCATAGCATGGATTTGAGGACAATCACATTCAATTTAACCATCCAGAATTACCGAACGTAAAACTTGAAGGAAAAAGTTCTTAGGAGCTTTTCTTTTCTTTATTTCTTTCTTTTTTATTCCCTTTTTTTTTGGAAAGCCAACCAACTTTATTCACGAAAGATCAAGGTGCTTGAGATATTGAACCTAATTCAACATTGTTCATGGTTTTCAAATTTCAAGATATGCATGTGTGAATGCATTGCAGACAGACAGACAGATAGTTAGATCAATGGATGCATTAAGTACACCAATAAATTGACAAATATAGGGAATGATTTTGCTGCAAATAGTGTACAGCAAGCGGCTGTACATGAATATAACCTGCTTACAAAAGACTGCAAGATAAGTGTGCACTGTGATATTGGTGCACATTTTGTGTACACAAATTTTCTCATACACAAGTACTACTATTAATACATATAGAAAGACAACTATGTCCATTGTGCATTATGTGAGTCATCAACAATGAGAAGCCCCACAAAGGTACCAGAGAAAAGTGATATACTGGCTTTTATAAGGGATTCTTCTCAAAGTATCGTTGATATAGATAATATCTCCATTGTTATCGAACATATCTGCAATATTTAGAAATGTTCATACTTCCAGCAATTTTATTATTACTAACCTAGCGATACTGATAATATGGATAATATTGCCGATATTTTGAACATTGATGGTCGTTACAGACCAAATTTTTTTTTAAATAATAATAATAATGTAATGGCCCTGTAATGGACCATAATGGATCATTTTTCATAACGGCCGTTACGTATTCGTTTTGGATACCATGGAATTGAGGGGCATACCTAGTTCTAGTGTTCGAAGTATTAGTATCGCTACAAGTTTCATTAGCTGGGGATATGGAAACATTATCGATATCCCAATAATATCGTTGATAACCGGAAATGTAGAAAAACACAGGAAAATTGGTAGAATTTTCAGTGAAACTTCAGGAGATGCTAAAATACACATATTTGCATATTTAGGAATAAAAATTTGCAAAAAGAATGTATATTGTATACATAATAAGTTTCCATTTAATGGAGGCTTAAAAGCATGTGTCGTCATAAGAAACAGTCTAACCATCCCATATAACCATCCAATCATCCATCCAAAAATCCATCGGTATTGCAGAATACTGACAACTCACAATATTTTGCCAAGAAATTATCAACAATTGAAAAGAAAACAAAATATTGTGGCCTTCATATCGCACATGTTGCAATAACAATAATATTGAGATATTATCAATATTAGCAACGACAAATTGAAAATTGCATGCAACAATGTGCCCATAAAATTTTTGAAATAGAATTTTTTTTAATAAACAAACTTTATGTGATATCTCTACATTGACGATATTATTGAAATATTGCTGATACACTTGTGATACAAGCGTCACGATGTAATCTAGAATTTATACAGTAAAAAATATTGGCAATATATTAGCGATATTGATACATTGGCAATACAAGCGATGCCTAGAATTTACAGAATTAAAAATATTGTCAATATCGATATGTTGGCGATACTTAGTACATTGCTGATGCCTAGAATTGCTAATACTACCGATGTCATAGGTATCGCTACCAGTGTTATCAGTATCGCCAAGCGAGAGATAACAATAATATCGGAGATATTTTGATAATATTGGAGATAATTTAAACAACTGGTTCTGGTACATCTAATGGAGGGTGGTCATGCAATGATGGGGGATTACTATTCTTCTTCTATCGAATGTTAACTCTTTAAGATCCCCAATTACTATGAAAGAGTTGGGCCACAAGGGGGAGAGATGAGGTGAGAACCACCATATGAAGAAGGGACAGAAGAGTAAAAAACTAGAAGGGGCAAACAATAAAAAGATGAGGACTTTTCCTAGATTGGATAAATAAAAGACTACCCTTTAGATGAATAGAACAATGTCTTTAAAGAAGGTGTTGCACGGAATGTCTTGTATTCTATTCAACGGAGCTTTGTCAGTCTAACCAACAAAGTGCAGGTTTTCTCAAGAGCAGAGCATGTTTTATCGGTCCGATCGACAAGGGTCTACCAATCTGACTGACAAACGTGGGCTCTGTTACGCAGTTTTGCGAAAATCAGGGTATTTAAGCCTAATTACGATTAAAGCTTGGTACGACAAGTGTTTTTAGAGAGCAAGGGTAAGGTGAAAGGGTTTTCTACACTTGTAAGGGCTTAGGAAGGGATTTTCTCAAGCGCTAGGGTTTTTCCTATGGTGTGCATTATAAGGGGAGATCGAGTTACTTTTATAATCAAAGGAGAGTGGTGTAACTCTAGGGTTTTGATTATAGTGGAGATCTCTATCGCTTTGTGTTGTGGTTTTTCCCGTCAAGTTTCCACGTTTAAAAATAAAAAATAAAAAATTGTGCATTTGTGTTTTGCTTTGATTGGTTGTTTCTATTTGATTTTTCTACCTTCGTTGAACGTGCTTCCGAAAAACGTAGGATTAATAGTGGTATTAAATTATTAGATTCGAGTATCTAATATCTAAGGTTACTCCAGGTTTGTTGTGGCTCAGAATTACAACAGAAGGCTACATCGATAGATACAAACCGCTAGCTAGTGATGCCAAGAGAGTAACACTTGCATCCATTTTGGCTACATGGGTAACCTAAGAAGATACATTTAATAACTTTGCAATCTATGTTATCTCTTGGAACACCAAGAACATGAACAAAAAAAACACAATCAAATACCCCAGGAGTAGCAAAGAGAGGTTGATCTGGTTGTAAAAAACTTGAGTTGGGTGCCTTTCCTCGTAAGATTCTAGTCGGCATTTTGTTGATTAAGCAAGCAACATTTAAATTAGCCTCATCCCAGAAACCCTTCGAGACATTCATTTCATGGAGAAGGGAACAAACTGCTTACAAAAGATGTTGATTTCTTTTGCCCAGCCATGTCATTTTGTTGTGGGGTATATTGGCAAATAGTTTAAGACTCAATAACATGGCGCATTAGGTAAGTCTAAATATCAGAGGCAATATACCTCCCCCTTTGCCCGAATGCAAGACTGATTTTTCCATCAAACTGAACAATAACCATCCTGTGAAATATTTTAGAGATAGAAAAAACTTCGTCTCTAGATAGATCCATGTTGCACGAGAACGATCATTAATGAAAGGTACAAATTATTTTACATGAATGTAGATAGAACCGGGGATTGAGTCAACCAATCATTGCTAGCTTAGGGCCATATATATAACAACATGCAACCTAAGCTAGCTTCAGTAGTCCACAGAAGCACCCAATATGAGGATTAAGAGAAGCTGAACTGGCTGTAAAACTTGAATCGGTGCCTTTCCTCCTAAAGATTCTAGTCGGCATTTTATGGATTAGGTAAGCAATATTTAAAATAGCATCACCCCAGAAACCCTTTGAGACATTCATTTCATGGAAAAGGGCACAAGGTACTTCCAAAAGATGTTGATTTCTTTTGCTCAGCTACCCCATTTTGTTGTGGAGTATATAGGCAAGTAGTTTAAGACTCAATAACATGATTCAGTAGTTACATCTGAATATTTGAGGCAATATACTTCCCCCTTTGCACAGATGCAAGACTATGATTTTTGTGTCAAACTGAGTGATAATCATCTTATGAAAGATTTTAGAGATAGAGAAAACTTCACCTCTAGATTTCATAAGATAGATTCATGTTGCATGAGAACGATCATTAATAAAAGACATTATTTTACACGAATGTAGGCACAACCGAGGATTGACCTAAACAATCATTGTTAGCTCAAGGCCATACATATAACAACATACAACCTAGGCTAGCTCCAATAATCCGCAGAAGCACCCCATACAAGAATCATCTTCTCCAATGTCCAACATCTCTTCGAGGAACGGTGTGCCAACACCTCTATATTCACCGTCCCCTTTTCCTACTTGAAGCAAAGCTAAATAGAGGGTTTCTGACACCTCTAGAGATACATTTGCAACTGTCACAACCTCCTCGATTCAGATCTCTACCCTCTCTCATCTGAACCCTTTTTTTCCTTCCAATTTATCAGTGCGTGAGAGACCTCCCTTCTATCCAGGGTTTGAGCATCGATCTTCACCACCTCCCCACACAAGACTTTACTACCCTTAGGATCTCTCTTCCACCCAAGGGAATATCTTTTTATGGTGACCCAATCCTCCATCAGACCCAACAAGGACCAGTTGCACCATCTTCAAATCAAACTAATTGGTCCCTTGACAAAGCTTTCCCTGATGCTATGAGTCGTCTTATATCAATGTGGCCAAAGATCTAGATCCACAACTTGGTGGTTGAGTTTGAAAGTTCAAAACTCACTTTCCAATAGAGCTGGGCAACGGACCGAGTCGGATCGGATTTGATCCAACTCGATCAGATTCGAAATTTATAGGTCCTGATCTGAACCCGATCAGATTCGTGATCGGATCCAAGTCATTTAACTCGAACAGACCCTAACTCTTGCTAGCTTGAATCGATCCGACTCCGACTCGGTCAAAAAAACCGAGTCGGATCGGATTGAGTAAGGTTCGGACAAAAAATTGATGGACGGTGTGGATAAACCAAAAAAAGTTTAAAATGGGCCCCACATAATTTACTCAGGAAAAAAATGACGGTTAGCTTCTTAGAGAAGCTTTACACCACAGAGATAGCTTCTTGAAGAAGCTTTACACCGTAGACATGGAGATGCTTCCTAACTCCCAAGTGTCCAGTGGTCGGTGTTCTTTGGGCCCACCATGATGTATGTGTGTCATCCATACCGTCCATCTATTTTTATATATCATTTTATAATATAAGAAAAAAAATGAACTATATCTCAATCTTAAGTGGACCACATTACAGGAAACAGTGTTGAATGAATTTTGACCATTAAAAATGTTTTGGGGGCAATAAAAGTTTTGGATCAAGTTTATATTTATTGTTTCCCTTCATCTGGGTCTTTATGACCAAATCAACCGATTCGATTTCAAATAAACAGTACAGTGGGCCTTCGGAGGATTTTATTGGTGAATATCCATTCATTATTGTTTTGTTGTGGTGTGGCCCACGTAAGATTTATATCCTATACTTTTTTTTTTATTAAGCCCTAAAATAATCTGTAAAAATGGATGAACGAAATGGATGAAACACATACATCATGGTGGGGCCCACAGAGCACCGACCATCAGCCACGAGGCTGGTGTACAGTGTACTTGTGCTTGCTCTGTAGCTAGCACCAGCTATATAGCTGATATAGCTACGTGTCGTGCGAAGACAAGCAATAACGCTCCGAGTTGTACGAACGGTTCAAAGGAGATCCACGTTACATGCCCCACAGTGGCGTGTTTACTATATCTACACCGTCCATCTATTTTTAGAGATCATTTTAGAGCATTATCCAAAAAATGAATCATATCCAAAGATCATCTGGACCACACCATAAATAGCACCAGAGATAATGATTTTCACCGTTAAAAAAATTGTAAGGCCCACCTAACGTTTATTTTACATCCAATCTGTTCATAAGGTCGCAAGTACCTGAAAAAATATATTTTATGGGGTCACAAGTACATGATTGAAGAGGAAAAACAAATTTCATATTCCTATACCCTAAAAAGGGTTTCACTGGTAGACGTTCAATCTCCCTCTAGTTTTTGCAGTGTGGTCCAGTTGATGGTTAGATCTACTTTATTTTTTGTCCCAAGCATTAAAATGAGCTCGCCAACTGGATGGACGGTTTGGATATAACACATACCTCGTGATCAGACCCACAAATCTCACTGACGTTACATCAGCTAATCTGCTTCGTACACCACCCAATCCGCTTCCGTCAGTTTGGGTCCGTCTGACTGACAAGATGACAGCCTGTAAACACCTGCTTCCGCCGACCATCCTTCAACGATTCGGATTGCGTACTGAGTAAACTCTGTTGGGCCCACCGTGAATGTATATGATCTGTCCACGTTGTGCATCCGTTTTTCCATCTTTTTTTAACGGTTGAAACCAAAATTTAATCATACCCAAAGATCAAATGGACCATACCAAAGGAAAAAGTTGGAATAATAATTTCCACCGTTGAAACCTTTTTAGGGCCCACAATGATGTTTATTTCTCGTCAAAACTGTTCATACGATCACACAGACACGGATGAAGGGGAAAAAACAAATACAAGATTGATCCAACACTTCCGTGGCCCCCAAGAAATTTTCAACGGTAGATATTCAATTCACATTGCTTCCTGTGGTGTGGCCCATTTGAGGTTTATATATACTTCATTGTTTTGCTCAAGCCTTAAAATTATCTGGTAAAATGGATGAATAGTGTGGATAAAATACATAAACCACGGTGGACCTCACAGAATTTACTCAGTACGCTTAGGGTACTGAGTTACGCAGTACACCATCCGCTTCCCTTCTTCAATCAATGCTGCTACGACTCTCTCTCTCTTCTGTACACGGGCAGTTGTACACGATTTCTCAGTATATACATCTCTCCAACAATAAATCACATGAAGCTTCTGAAACCCAACGGCAGAAAATGAGAGATTTGATCTACCAGAAGACATCAAGCTAGCCTTCTTCTTCAACAGAAAGGGAGACACGTATATATAGATAGATAAACAGATATAAAGAGAGTTGTTTTTGGCGCCGAATGAAAAGGCTAGGCGGTAAAACTTTGTTTTTCGAAAATACGTGTGGGCAGTATATCTTTACAGAGAAAGAGAAATTTGCGAAAATAAAGAAATGTTTACATGCCGGGTCAAGTCGGGTCGGGTCGGATCCTTTCGGTCCGGGTTTCGGATCGGTTCTATCCGGATATACCACTATCTGAACCCAACCGAAAAAAAGATCGGATCTAGATTTACAGACTCGATCAAGCCGATCTAGGCCGTCGGTTCTGTTCGGAACAGTACCGAGTCAGGTCGGATCGGGTCGGATCCACCGGATCGGGTCCAATATGCCCACCTCTACTCTCCAACACACTTCATCTATCCTTCAAGTATGATGAGATATCTAATTCTGAGATAGATCCATTCTCCACAACACAAACTAGGATCTTGATTAAAGCTTTCTGTGATTCCACCAGCACTTACGAAGATACCATCACTATGCCTTGGTCATCCTCAACCTTGACTCTGATACACTTCTCAAAGTAGTCTACCTTTCAGATGTGGAGGCTCGGACCTTCACTGACTATGGGCAGTCCATCTGCCTCCCTAAGCTTACCAGATCTTTGTATGGGCACCCATATTGTGACTGAAGATTAGAGTTGTTCTGATGATCAGAGCCAGCATATTCTCACCCATCCCATTTAGGAACTCTTTTGTTTGCCATGATTCTTTTCCTTTTCCAATCGCTTCTAGCCCGTACCTCGCAAAATCAACCAGCAACCCTTTTACCTGGCAACCACCCTGTTTTCTCTCCTTATTGCTTGTAACTAAATTTTTCTTTAAACATCAAATAAAATTAAGCATGATCATATGAAAAGAACAGCGAGGTCCTCCCACAATCTTCATGAACCAAAATCAGGTAAAGTCACCCTTTTGATCATAAGCTTATCAGTAATGGGATTCATCTTCCTTTGACATGCAGCCTACAGCAAAATGCATGCCCAAAAACATCAAAGTCCATCATATGATACGCTGATATCTCTATGAATTGGCTGAGAAATCACAAACACTTGAGGGTGTATCAAATAAAAAATAGAGAGTAGTGCTAATATAGTTGGTGCGAGAAGGTTGTGTAGACGACGCATTATCAGCATAAGCCATGCATGCACTTCTGTTAGGCTTTCTTCAGTTTGTATGCTTCAGTGTAGTATCAATTTGATGTTTCTCACATTACATCCACTAAGAAATACAGCATTACTACTTAATATCAAAGCATCCATTCACTTAATTAACCTTCGTAACTCCAGAAAGAATCAAAGAATTGATGTGCTGAAAGAGAACCGATCACCTACAGCCAGCTGTACCATGCAACCCCATTTTCCCACCAGTGTGTCACTTGTTACAACATCTGAGCCGTGCAAACAGTGACCCACCATGAAGATCACTGAATGCAATAATCATCCCAGTCCTTTCATCAGGCATACCACACTGTCACACAATGGACAGCCAACAATCAGACTAACAACATACAGACATGGTCTACTTAATCAGTGGATCAGCCTGATTCTTGAGACTTGATTTGCATGGTGGAGCCACCTTTCGCACAGGTCTGAGATACACATGACATGTTCGAAAGAAGTATGGGCTACAAGCTAAGTTGCATGCGGCTAACTGTAGGTGCTCTTCTCACATTGAAATACCATATCACATGATAAATCAACAAAAACCATAGGGGTTAAGAAGATATGGAACTGACCCTACTAAGAGTTCATTGGTATGGCCAAGAACTATCCATTAGTCACAGTGACACAATGGGGTAACAACAATCTATAGAAAGTCTCAATGTCTTTGTCAAGACAAATTAAAGGATTCAGCTTAATGAAGACTGAACAAATTAGGGGGATGATGTTATCACCTAACAGCAATCATGACTCATGAAAGAAAACCGAGTAGAATTAAAATAGATTAAAAATAGTATTGCATATTGTAGGATGCACTGATTGATTTACCTCTGCTTCATGGGCCGGCGTGCATTGTAAACAGAAATCCACTGGGTTGCTGGACTGCCTAACCGGATTTTCTTCTTAGGTTGCTCATCTTCCTCCAGATTTACAAGCAACCTTCCTCGTTTCTGTCCAACCTAATCATGAAAAACAATATATGCAAATGTTATGATCCTTAAAGATAGTCAAAAATTCATGATCAAAAGGCAACAAATTGATACGTAGGATACAAATTCATGTACAGGATAGTGCCTCCGAGGGCGGCTCTAAGGGGTAGGCAGGTGAGGCAATCGCCTAAGGCTCCCTAATTATGAAGGCCCTATATTATAGAAAAATTAAAATTTCTTAATTATGAAGGTCCTATATTATAGAAAAATTAAAATTAAGAAGAAGAAAAAAAGCCTAAATTTTTTGAAATAAAGCTTATTGAAAGGCCTACAAAATAGGAACATCTAAAAATTAGTTTACGAATTTGAAATTGAAAATAAAAAACAAATCCTAGAAACTAGCAATATCAATAAAAACAGTCTAACCCTATGTCTCTTTTCAAAAATAATAGCATCATTCCCAATAAATTTTTCTCCTAAAACCTAGGACAACAACTAAAAAGGCAAGAAGCAAATTTATGGTTTAATTTTGAATTTATTAATTTTTTTTATTTTTTAAACTAAAAAGCCTCATTTTTAGGACTTGCCTAAGGCCCCCAAAAATGTTGAGCCACCCCTGAGTACATCTGGAGTATTATGTAATCATAGTGTACCACTCAAAGTGAAAGGGAAATTTTATAACGATAGCTATAAGAAAAGCCGTGCTTTATGGGACAAAATGTTGGGCAGTTAAGAAACAACATGTTAATAGGATTAATGTAGCTGAAATGAGGATGCTGACATAGATGAGTGGCAAGATAAGGAATGATAGAATTAAAAATGAATGCATTCGAGCGAACCTAGGAGTAGCACCAATAGTTAATAAGATGAGGGAAAGTAGACGTGGATGATTTGCCCATGTGCGACAATGACCAAGAACCGTGCCAATTAGGTGTGAGTTGATACAAGTTAAAGGGCAAGGGGAAGGCCTAAAAGGACATGGATGGAGGTAGCAAGGAAAGACTTGATGACCTATGGTCTAACTGAAGGTATGGCACTTGGTAGAGCAGAATGGCAGAACAGGATCCATGTAGCTGAACCCATGTAATTCGGATAAGGCTTAGACAATGATGATAATGATGACTCATGTACGAGAAAGTAAAGAATCCTGGCTATCATCCCTAACATTCTTCTGGAAACTCGAACCAACCTTCAAAGCCCCATCGATTCTGATCGGTCTCAAGGGTGTGCATGGCTCGATCAGGCTTTCAAAGAGGGAAATGAGCTTGGAATAATTTGGCTCTTCATCAAATTTCATATTTGTCACAATCTCAAGAAACTGTTTGAATGGAGGCGGGCAGAAACAACAGAGCAACTCTGGAGAAGTAGCCATTTTTTTCTTACAGACAAGAAAACTCTTGTTGTCTCCCTGCATTATCAGACAAAAGAAGAAATGAATCCAGAAGAAACTAAAGCAGAATATGGAAAACAACAAAAGTGCACAAGCAGCCTATTAAAATAACAGTACCTGATAGCCTTGCCAGGGCAACCTTCCTCTGATAAGAAATATCAATGTGTAAGCCAATGACTCAAGATCATCCCTTCTACTTCCGGTCCGACCTAAATGTGCATGAACACTTGCATATCTTATTGTTCCCCTGCCAAAGAAAGGCATTACAACACACCAATAAGAATATAAATACAACGAAAATTTACAAAGCCACATACCTGAAGATGTCGGGCCTTTGGTCATAGTCAACATGCTGACCTGATGTCGAGTCCTTCCATCTAGATGCTGAACCGCACACATATTAATGGCACTAGCAACACTAACCATAGAATTGGAATTTACTCCAAAATGATTTTATATGATCAATCAGAAGACAAAGAAAGACCTTATCAAAGACTTCCAAGTAAAGCACGTTGCTTCTATCTTAACAGGCTATCTCTATTTTATAGTTACTATGTGAACATCAGGTACAAATAAAATGGATGAGACTTCAAAAGTGAAAACAACATACCCAAGCCAAGATCAATAAGAAATAGCTTCTTCTCATCAGCCGTTCCAGGTTGACCAAGTAAAAAATTCTCGGGCTTCACATCTCCATGCACAAACCTAAACAAGAAAAGAGAAACTACATATAGGTACAATTCCATGGAAGTTAATGAAAAACTGAACATTATCCAAGAAAAGAGAAAAAATATTAGAGGTACCCTTTCAAGTGAAGCTTCTCAAGAATCGATATAGACTCCACAGCAATGCAAGCCGCCATACTTGGTGACATCCTGTTCACGTATTAGTCAATCTAACTGACGTAGCACACTAAAAGAAATAAAGGAAATGAGACATGTTTGTTTCTTACGCCTGGCCTACAGAATTCCACACATCCCAAAGACTGGGCCCAAGCATGTCCATGACCTGAAACAATCATTTCAATTTATTCAGCGAAGGTAAGTTCAGGAAACCTCAACATAAAGATTTCAATCTTTGTAACAAACCCCACCAAGATGTAGTAATCTCCTTGCCGACCTTTGTGATGAACCCATGGTAATCCATAACATCCATTGAGAGTACTTGGTTATCACAAAGCAAAACATCAAAGATGCATATTAAGATAGTCATTCATTATGCACGAGATTGATACAGAAAAAAATTGGTCATTAGAGATAAATGTGTTTACTTGTAGACTTGCCACTCGTAAGGAGGACCATAATTGCAACCTTTACTACTACGGTGCTCAAATTTCAGTGCCACCTAAAAAAGAACAAAGTTAAAATAAACCTTGTGCATGACGAACAGTTTCAGAAAAGTTCAAACATGGATAGGAGTCTTACCTCCAAGGCATCTGGTCCAGTTCGCTCTGTGCCACCACTTACCCTTCTGCCAACATAAACCTGACCGAAACCACCTTTACCCAGCTTCCTCTCTATCTTATATACAGGGGAATTACCTACTTGCACCTGCAAAAGAAAAGGGGAAACCAACACCATTGGAGAACTGTGTAAGGAGCCATTCATTGCATGAAACATGACTTAGATGCAGTTAGAAAAAAGAAAATGTTTGGACTTACAAGGCTGTTGAGTCCAAACATTGAAGAAAATATCAGGAATGGCTGCATCAGATAAATAGAAAGAAAGAAATCTTTGTGTAGAGAAAATAGTTTATCGTACTCAACCAAAACATCACATTTGAGTGATGGCACAGAAAGGGACTGTTTTGATGATTTTCCAAATCAAGGGGTCCTCTCTGATTCCATTTCCTTAACATCCTGCCATGTTTGCAGTTGCACTTCTCCTATATGACTTCCATCAGAAAAACGATATGTAGCAACAATACGAGTTTCAGGTTCTTACTAGAAGGAATCTTCTATCTATATTCAATTGCACTAGTTCCATTGTAATTTCCAACAAGGAAGGAATCTCAGCTTTTAAAATTTTATCTAGCTGTCCCAATTCATATCCTGAACTCAATATTTATTGGACAATTAACATCCATTAGTAAGCCTTAATCGCATTTAGAGCACCAAGCTAACGAGGTAATTTTCCCCCACAAAAGGCAATAAAGAACAAAAGAAAGTTTCTAAAATTGCTTCATCTCTCTCAGGGAAGATCACAGTTAGAACACTAGTTTCCAGCTACAAGAAGTTAAAAGACAGACAACCTTTCCGTGCTGATAGAAAGGCTCAGAAGCTATGCTCCAAAAATAAACAAAACCAAACAAAAAGATCACTGAACTCATTCCATAACAATTAATGAAGACCGCACTAAATTCATCATCAGGAAAAAGACGTGACAATGACCCTACCATGTCACTGAAAATGACAAAAAATCCATGTCAATTTGGATCTCATCCGCTAATTTGTAGCAAGTGTTGATGTCCCAACTTTTTTTTCAAATGGGGCAGGATGCTTCTTCACTCAAATCAATATCAACTACATTTCAGGTCCAAACAAACACTGAAATACTTTATCCACTTGCATTTGGACCACATCCCAACACAGCCTAAATCAACACTTCGAAAAACAAATAACTATCACAAGCATACCTTGTCAGGAACAGGAGCCACGCCCGCATCTTCTTCAGCCCCCATCAATTTATCAGCACTCCCTCCTTCCATCACCAATTCCTTGCCAGCGACAGCCTCCGTCCGGATCAAACCCTGGTCTTGGGCCCCACCAAGAGCAGCTTCAGGCAGGACCCCACAAGGCTGCTCTAGGTCCAAGTCTATCAGCCTAATCCCCCTCCCTCTAGCACTCGGCCTAGCCGGACTAGCAGAAGGCCCTTTTGCTATGGCCGCAGCATTGGCACCCTTTCCTCTTCCAGCCCCACCTCTCCTTCCAGTCCGGTTCTGAGTAGGCAGAACCCAATTCTCCGCTTGATCAAACGGGTGCTGTTGTGGCGAAGGCTGCTGAAGATCATCAAGACGCTTGGATTTCAACCGAGCTTGCCGGGCCCCACTACGCAACTCTGGCATCCTCTCCCCATGCAATTCACGGCCGCATTAAATTCCCCAAAATCCCTTCCGATTTCCTGGTCCCGAACAAAAAAGGCAGCTGAGCATCAAAAATTAGATCACATGAAAAGAAAAGAAAAATAGCAACAAAAAGCAACAAATCTCTTAAAAAGAGGCCTTTTTAAAATCAAGTTCGAATTGTGAAGAAATTAAAAAAATAAAGAAATCTTCATCATCAACAAAAGACGGCAGAAATTAAGTGCCGTTTTTTCCATTCCTCCGGCAGGAAAAAGACAGGAACTCTTCGAAACTTACTTTTTCACACACCATAGCCTTTTGAAAGGAATCGAATGTAGAGAGAGCAAAAAAACGATTCTCTCTTTCAGAGCAAAGAAAAATTCTCCCTTTTTCTTTACTATCAATCAATTACACCATAAGAAACTACGATCGATGAATTGCGATATCACTTTCTCCATTCCAAAATGACGAAATCGAGACCGAAAGCATACTAAAAAACGATCGATCGAGAACGAATCGTCCGAATCCGTAATCTGATCATCAAACCATACTTACGGATCATTACATGAGGATGTCCAAGACTGAGACGATCGGACCGTGGAAAACGGAGCGATTGAGTTCTGATCAGATCCACGGTCATCTATCAGCAGCGATCGGATGCAGATCTTCGCCAGAGCTGATGCTTTAATCCGACATTGCGCTGAAGAGAGAGAGAGAAAGAGACGATTGGAAGATGAAATCTGTGATGAAGATGAATGCAGGATATATCTGAAAATTAGGGTTTTATTGAAGAAATCGAGAGAGAGACAGAGAGAGAGAGAGAGAGAGAGAGAGAGATGAATGGAGAGAAGAAAGATGAGAGGGAAATCTGGATGTGTTTTGTGTCGTCTTTGGTTCTCTGTCCGAAATCTTCTGTCTATAGTTTATTCAGACAATAAATGAGAATGTTATTTGATACTCTGGCTGTGTTCGATGGTTGATACACTGGCACTTTGAAATTGGATAATTGGAAAATACTAATTCAACAAATACGCCCAAGTTGCTAGAATAATAATAGATAGGTCATCATCCAAATTTCGGTTGAATTGAATGATTATATTCTTTGATCAAGAGGCATTTTAATTTTTCAATGCAAACCGTTGAATATTTCATCGCCAATATATATCAAACGTCCATCAATCAGATATCTAGAAAGCCAGATAAGTGTAGTTTTTTTTCCAATATCTACTTTACCTTTTAAATACTATTTTGCGGTTCAGATTTATTCAAGAATATTCTACGCGTGCAATTAATTAGTGCCTTTGTATCGACTATCAGGCTCTGGCTGAGTATCAACTTCTTTTCTCAAAATACAGACAGAGATAATGCAAGGGTACTCGCCTGATTACTCGCGGTCATATCTGCGGTCGTGGCAAACGTGATAAAATCCAGACCCTCAATTAGAATGGCCTCGTGGTCTATGTTTAATGAATAGGAAATACAATCGATATGATGATAAGGTGGGGAAAGAGTACTCGTTGAATGTGGATAGTTGAAAAATATTGAACGGTTGTCAACATTCAACTTATATTTGTGGCCCAAATCTTAAATAAACGGTCACAGATCATATATTTGCATCTAGATATGATGTTCCCACCGGATTGACGGATTGGATCTCGAATAGGTTATCCGAGATGGCACGTGTGTCCGCGATTAGGATTCTAGTCATACTCACCTGTAAACCTTGGCATTTATTTGTGAGAGTGCATGCAGATGTGGCGTTTGTAAATCCGTTGGGGTTATAAATGATTTTTCTGGCTTCTTGGTTCGTATATATTGACGAAATTGCCACCGCGAATTTTATTTGAATGGGCTTGATTTATCGATGCAATTGCTGGAGCATGGTTTTGAGACTCGGACGAGTCTGATGTAACTTGTCCGAGTCAACTTAGACTAGGTCGGACCGAATCCAGTTCGGTGACCGAGTCACCACCGATTCCAGCAAGACAGGCCGATTCAGTCCTGACTCGAGCGAGTCTAGACTCAACTCAGCGCCAACGACTCGCCCCGAGTCGCAGAGTCTTTAGCCTGTGCGCTCGAGTCACTCGCCTCACACTTGAAAACGACTAATTTGCGTGCGAAATCTGATCCACTCGTCTAACCAACCCAAACAATTTATAGAACGCGCACTTCCAACAACCCGTGTTACTGGAGCCACGCTAACCAAAAGCTGAAGCTATGTGTGGTCCACTGTGATGTCTGTATTATATCCACTCCGTCCATTCCGTGTGCCAGCTCATGTGATGACTTGAGCTCAAAAATCAGGGAGATTTGTTACTCAAGAGGGCCACACCACAAGAAACAGTGGAGATTGAACATCGACCACTGAAACCTTCTCGAGACACACGGAAGTTTTATCACGCCGATATTTGAGTTTTCGCTTCATCCCAGTGAGAATCACCTTATAAACGGGTTGGATGGGAGATAAACATTACGGTGGGCCACAGATAGGTTTTAAGGGTGAGATTTCCATCTCTATCGTTTCCTTGGTGTGGCCCACCTCGGATCTGCCTGTTCGGGTCCCAACATGAGCTGGAGAAACTACTGGCCGGAGTGGATGTCGGACGATTGGCCCCATCAGCTTTTGATTAGACGTACTCTTGGGATAGGACCCACCTTGAAAAGTAGCCTCGTCTGATGAGTGATTTCCCAAGCCACCCGCGTGTACAAGGGATCCCATCTACATTCCACCACATTAGCTGGCGCAGCAGATAGGAACAGTATCGAGCCGTCCATCATGTGGGCCCAACATTGAATATGTCCATTGCCAAAAATCAGGCTGATCCACTCATGCGGTGGGCCACAATGTTACACTTTTTCATCAGCCGTATGTTCTTTTTGTAAATTATGACAGTGTGACCCACCTAATTAGTGGACCGACCTGTTTTTTGGACCAAGGCATCTGGATAGTGGGACCCACGACAATGGATTGGATCTCGTACCCACGTGCCGTGCTGGCACGAGCAACATTGCATACGCGTGTGGGTGTTGCAAAGCTAATATGATCATCACGTGACTCGCACATGTACAAGAAAAAATGAACGGTGGGAAGAAGCTGAACGACGTTTCAAGCTTCGAGTCAATGTATGGCGCACCTGATGATGTCACATGTCGGTTTTGGATGCATGGGATCCACATGGTTAGGATCGCCTGTTCAACCACGATCCAAGACACGACCACGATCCAAGACACGTGTGGCTCGTGTTTACCAGTAGGGCGCGCGTGCACCCTAAAGGGAGTGCAGGAACCAGCTCAACTGCTCAAGGACTCTGACGTGCAGTATCCCTGGCTGACAATCGTCAACGCTTCATATGATACACTAGAAGAGTATAATCATTCATGCTCATGCATTCAGCCACTCTACAGTTAGCATAAATAAATCCAATCCAAACCGTTCAAACCATTCGACCCGTCATGGATATGTGATATCCTAAATCAGATGATCCTGACTCATGAAAATTTTTTTATCTGCTCTATTCAACAACCAAATATACATTAATGGGATTTTCAATTGTGTCTAATTACACTAATTTTGCTATGTATCCCTTTCCAGATAGGCCCATGACTTGGATGGTCCAACTTCATGTATGCATATGCGACGTGTACATTGGTTTTCGTTCATAGATTGGATCCATGGTACCCTGTCTCATCTCCTCACCGTATAGATGATAATCAGTGATATGTTTATCCCAAGTCACTTATAAATATTTGGAAATAAAAAGAAGATTGTGATGTATCTGGCCATCAATTTATGATAATTTTCTCATTTAATTTATTTAAAACAAGTAACACTTTCTCTCCTCTATCCATGTAACCAGCAGCTGGAAGCCATCTAATAAAAGATTATGCGAGGCTTAGCATGATGCATGTGTTACATTTGTATATAAAATGTGTGGGCTCATATGTATGTCTAAAAAATTAAGTACATTTAAAACTTTAATAAACCATAAGACTAGAAAAAAGTCGAGATGAGACGCGTATATTATATGGATCACTCATGTAGTCCTATTCCCTTTTTTTATTTATTGCACCCTTGTAAATTGTATGTGGAATTGCAAATGACCATGCTATGGATTGAGATCTAATAACTGAATTAATGATGTACATAATTGAGACATCATTGTTGTATGTTAATTGACATAGTCTTTCACACCTTACACTCTTAAGGAAGCATCTTGATATGATGGAAAGCTTCTGACATATGTAGACTTGGAGACTCCACCCTATTATATGGGTTAGAGGGTTGGAGAGTTTGAAACCAATCAAGACTCCTCTCCTTACAAGCACCACACAAATTTGTTAATCCTAATTCAACTAGAATACCGTGTGTGTGACACAGTTACAACGCACCATCCCTTACACAATTTTAGATGAATTACAACTAAGTATGGTCTACTGGTACTCTCAATCATATTATCTAACCCTTGGGGCAATCTAAACCGTTGATCACTAAGGCCCACATTGTAGAATTCTTACATTATCTCACTTAAGCCATGTTGATCAATGTTCAAGATTAATTTTGAAAACATGTAAAAGTATTAAAAAAAAAAAAAAATCAAATGGTTAACTAATATAATTGTTGGATAATACAGGCAACGCTATTATAATCTAATCTATTAAGACTACTAGTATCGAATCGCGATAGCTATCACGACATTTAATCTTGGCAAAATAAGACTAAAGGTAGTTACAAATACTACCAGTCTTAATGACATAGATCAGGAACTATGATGTGTGGTATAAGGATTACACACGTAATGTAATGCTATGTGTTTATCTTCAAGAGGTCTTTGAGTTTTCAAATGTCTCCAACGAGAAATGACTTTAATTTTGCTTACTCGTAAAAAATTTGCACATATATCGGGCACGACAATCCACCGAAGTGTGTGGATCCTTGATTATGGGGCCCACCATGATGTTTTGCCTTTGTTACATCCCGAAAATTAATACCCAAGTACAAAAACTCCGGTCTCAAGTTCCGAAGTGTAAACCGAGTAAAATGCACATGTGACCTTCTTCAGATTCACATTCATTTCACACACGAATAATCAGAATAATGTAATTCACTTAGCGGATTCAAAGCAAAATAGAGATTAAAAAAAAAATCAGAAATATAAGGCTAACAGTCAAAAATATTATTTTAATAGCGGTGATCGTCTAAAATAAGGATTATACAAGCCATAATGAACATACAACAAAATCAACATATGAAGCACACCCAATCGGAGACTCCAACATATATAAGTATAAAATTAAATAAAGACAAAAGTCTTTCAGTTTCGTCTGATGTTCCCAAGGAATTACAACGAAAGTGTAAGTCATTCCAAGCCTACCCATCGGAGGCCTCGATAGCACTTGCATCAACAACAATGCCTGGTTGGTATTTTAAAACATCGTCCCAGGTGGGAGTGAATATTTAACTCAGTGGTTCCATTAGTTCTAATTTACACATGTTATCAACCCAATCAGCGCATGTAATAATAAAATAAAAAATTTAACAATTCATAATTACTCTTATTAAATGCGAATATGAAGGTATGATATGATGCATGCTCTTTTCAAAGAACACTTCCTCGTAAGTGACTTCCACGTCTATTTCACATATACCAACACTTTCTCACAAGCGGCCCAACGCCAAATCACAACTCTTATATAATGCAATACGGTAAATGCATATGTTAATTGAGTAGTTATTAAGTTCCATTTATCTAGCATATCGAGGAAGCTAGAGCACCCTTGTTTTATTGTGTTCTCAACTGGATCATGAGGCTCAGGGCGCCCGAAGCATCTCCTTACCCGTGCCTCTTGATTCGTATTCAAGTTTATCACACAGACGACAACTCTCTAATCAATGTGAGGCTAACATTTGCCCGACCAATTATTAAAGACCCAGGTAACACAGCCCAGACACATAAGATTAGGCAACCCATCAATGGGCATAAGGCACCCATAATTGATATAAGAGTCGTCACCTAAATGCAATTGGGGGGTGGTCGCTACATCATTCAAATTTGATGTAATAGGCTCATAGCTTTCTTGATTGTTCATCGATCACTACGGGGAGGCTTGTCACCATAGCGTGGGTCGACCGTTCGGATATGGTGTCCCATACCACCATACCTAACTCATGAGTCCGGTGATCGTACCACTAATTGTTACAAGTAAACTCATTTAACGAGAACGGAGTATCATAGATTCTATTCGGTGTTGTCATATATCACATACATAAGCGGACAATCGACTTTTAGGTTGGTTCAATCGACTTAGGGCATCCGGCTTAGCCGACATTGGCTGTGAGCATCCCGTGTAATCCAACTACTATTGGTCATTCGTGTTCGACCCAAGTTGACCGAACAGGTATAAGGCGGCCGATCTAACTCGGGCCTCGCCTTAGTTTGGGCAGTTAGCCAACTGACCTAACATCATAGGCAATTCCAATATCTCTACGGATACATGAACTCACCATGCGATCATTGTGAAGTTACAATGCAAACATCTAGGCATTTCATCATACATATGAGCATTAATAGAGTAATACATTTATTAGAGCATTTAGTCAAACATGTGAGCATCAATAAATCAACGCATTCAATTTAGTGTAAATAAAATATATGAGCATCATTAGAATAACAAATTTAATCACTTAGGCATTTTATCAAACGTGTGAGCATGCATAGACAAACAATAACACATATTACAATCAAACACGAAATATGGACATGTTAGTTATTTACAAATCACTCATCATAATAAATTATTAACTAAGACCCTCAAGGGTTGATAAATAGTAACCTAAATATAATAGTCTGCACCTGAAGAGTGAATTTCTAATCTTTGAGCTCATAGGGCTGGGATTTTAGAAAAAATCACTAATTCCTAATGTAAAGCAAGGAAATATGACTAATCGCAAGTAAAGAAAGTATAAGTTGCGAAATCGAAGAGTTGAATACAAGTCTTGCCTCTGGTTGTAAGTGACGGTGGATTCAGTGAAGGATTCGATAAGTTTAAGGGTTTGATCGATGAGATACCAACCCCCAAACACAAGGGTCATTCCTTCTCACTCACTTTCACTCTCTTTCTCTTTCTATTTTCTTCTCTTTCGGCCTTCCGTTTTTTTTTACCTCATAAGGCATGAAATTTGTATGGGAGGAAAGGAGGTCCCAAATGTACTATTTATAGCACTAGATTTGATACAAATGGCCTTAAGGGCTAGGTTTTTACTATATATAGATATAGAAGAGTGTGTTTCTACCATTTAGGGGCCACTACGGGGCGTAGGGGTCGACACCCACCATAGGATGGTTTCTACCAAATGGCATTGATGATTTATGCATACACATAATTGGCCCGCCATTTAAACCGTTAATCGACGGGTATGATCATAAGTTAGTTCGACTGTCACCGACCATCGATCGGTCCCGCAACTATAGAGATTTGTGTAGAATATCATTATAGGTTGTTGCCATAAATTTGGTCATAATATAACAGCTTAAAAGCCACAACTTTGACAAAGACCGAACACAGGCAACCAACTTAAGTTCTAGATTGATTTCAGGAATATTCACACATCCCATGCATGTACCTTATAAGTTCAAGTTGAGTAATTCAAGACACTATCAGGTAGGGCTGTACACGAGTCAAGCTAACTCGAAAAGCTCGCTCGACTTGGCTCGACTCAGCTCGAATTGACTCGGGTTGAAAGGCCGATTTAAGGCGAGTCAAGCTTGTTTACTTAAGCTCGAGTTGAGTTCAAGCTAAGTTCGACCATGGTGTATTTCAACTCGATTCGAGCTCAAGCTCGACTCAGCTTGAGTAATATATTTTAATAATATATATTATATTAATATTAAATTATATGTGTATATATATATATATATATATATATATATACACATACATATAAAAGTTAAAACTTAAAAGTTTTTACTAATAAATCTTACTCGATCATACCCGTCCCCATTTCCTCTTTTTCTTTCCCTTACCCTACCGAGGTAAACTCGACTCGACTTGAACCACTAGCTCGACTCGAACTCGACTCGAAAGTTTTGGCAAACAGGCCAAGCTTCAATGTTGAGCTAGAGGACGAGCTCGAGCTCGTGCTCGAACTCGAGTATAGCATGGACGAGTCAACCCGAGCTTAGCCCACCTCGACTCTACTCGGTTCGATGTACAACCCACTATCACGGCTCAACATCTGCAATGGACGTCAAGCCCAGTAAGATGGTCGTTATTCTATAGTTTTGAGTATAACAGACAATTAATGCGTGATCTGGATCTAATCTGGTAAATCTAAACATTTTCGGGATAAATTAGGCAGCGTGATTTCTCATGAACAATTATTAGGGTTTGAATTAGCTAAGTTTATAGTGTAGCCTATTCGCAACTAGTGAAAATAATGATTCGACCCTGATTACCATAATTCAACTAACTAGAAACTACCTGAATTAATAAAATATATTAAAAATATAAAATATAAATTTGACCATACACGATGATTTATGGCACGATAAGAAGCAATTCCTAACAATACACCGAAAACAAAAACTCTAATATATAAAAGATATGCACGGCCCATCAACAATGTGTAGTTGTATAAATTTTCAATTTCAATAAGTATATTTCATAAAATATTTTTGACATTTTTAGTTATTAGATTATTTTACTAGTTCATTATCAAGTTTGCTTTAACTCTATCAAATTTCATTACATTTCAAGTTCTATAAAAATTCTAAAAATTTCAGAAGCACCGGCTGCCTGAAACCAATATATTTTTATACAGTTTCCAAAATGCTCTAAAATTATCCTACCTCGAATCTATTTTTATTATTTTTATTTATTTTTATATGAAAATATACTCATCAAGTTTCAATGTCTTTTGAATCACTTTAATCAGATTTGTAAAAAAATAAAATAAAATTTGAAGTCAATGCACCGAGACTATCAAAAATATGAAAATACAGAAATTTACTGAATAAGGAATGATTCTATCCATTTTTGGGGGTGGCATCGCCAGGAACTATCTAAAAACCCATTTTTTGGCCTTTGTTGTAATAACCCTAAAACTTGGTGCATTAAAAAAATATAAATAAATATTTAAAGATTTTATTTTAAAATAAAAAATAAAAATAAGTCAATAATTGAGTTGGTAGAGACATTCTTAGTTGAGAGAAAGGTTTAAAGATTGATTCTTGGAGTAGTAATAATTTTTTTTTAATTAAATGTTATAAAAAAATTTAAATTTAGGATAAAGGAGAATGTGTCATCCTTTCTTATCAAAAGAAGTTTCTTTAAAAAAATGGATATGAAGAGGTTTTTGCTTAATAGAAAAAATAGGAAGCTCGATCAGGTAAGTTCTAATTGGTAGATCTTTTTAATTTTTTATTATATTATTTATTTCTTCCTGATCTATACGATGGATTGTGTGGATCATCCACACGATCATTGTATAGGTGTGTAGAGTAAATTTTAATAAAGTGATGTTTTTATAATTTCAAATCTGGTTAGTAATATTTTAAAAATAAATTGAATGGATAGAATCTGATTGAGTTAAGATAGATATGTATGGATTATATGATCCCTAAGGCCAAAATATATAAGGACCCTAATTTTCAGATCAATTTGACCATCGGATGGGCCACATTAGTCAAATCTAGAAGTGTTTAATAAAGAAATCTTAGATTTTTGTGCAAGTGTTGGTATTACTTGGCGTAAAATGTCCAGATGGGCCATTGGTATATATGTTGTTAGATCCATACCATTCATCTAATGTGTAGAGGTAAAATATGCTAAGACCTCAAGAATCCGGATGATCCAATCATCCGGTGGGCCACCCTGATTACTTATTTGACATTCAATTTTAAGATCTTAAAAAGAAAATCTAAAATTTGATAATTAAATTTAATAAACATATAATTTTAATTATTTGATTATTTAAGATTTCGCCACGTAAGATATATATCAAAGGTGAGCCTCGTTATGTAAAATAACTAGATGAATAATAATATTGTTGATATAATTGATATGATCTCTAAATTCAAACCAACCCATTTACCTTATGGATTATACACTATCAGGCTCAGGTGAGTAACCCAACTTGTCTCATAGTTCATTAAAATTAAAATAAATCGTTTGTAATTGTTTGATTGATTGATATACTGATTTGAATATTCTGTTAGGATAATTGTATGCTAAATTTATATGTGAATATTCTGATCAAGACAACTATACCAAATATGAAAAATATGCATTTACATATCATCCATCATTCATTACATTTACATAACACATGGTCGATCCTAAGAGCCCTCCCTGGAAGAAATGTCGAACATGGTAGAGCGTTACCAGATGCGGGATACATCCAAGCCTACCGAAAGGTGGAAGCTTACTCAACGGGTGGAGCGGGTTGACGACCTCCAACCCAAGCAGATGGACGATCACCCTATCTGACGTATTCATAAATCATTTGCATTCATATTATTGTGCATTCATTTTATGTTATTTTAATTGTTACGAGTATGAACGATGCTGGGTTATTTCATTAAGCCTGACCAGCTTACCTTTTTATTGATGGAAAAACCGTATAAAAGAGCCATTAACAGATAATGTGGCGCAAAAATCAGAATGATGTACTGTACTTGAACATAATCATGTGAAACATGACCATACTTATCTAAAGATGAAGTGCATTAGACCATTTCTAATTACTTATTAGCATAGTTTGATTAACGTAAAATGCATATCGGTATTGATTTTAAGATTTTAAGAAATTAATTAGATTTATTTCATTAAAACAATGTTAGTATGGAATAAACATAATTGTATTACGATGATATAATAAATGAATAATTTTTAAAGTTTATTTTATTTTAAGGGTTGTCAAGATTTATATATGTCTGGTTGATTGGTGTTAAGTGTTTATGTATGTGTGATTGAGATTATAGTGGAACTTATATTAAATATAATTATCATATCTGATTAAGGAATTAAATTAATATACTTTGTGTACGAGTTACGAACTGAAACTCGGCTCCGAGGGTGCACACTCTGTACTTGAATTTCAGGGCATGACATTTGTACCGCCAAATTAATGGTGATACTGCCAGGATCGGTCTCTGCTCTTTAAAGTTTAAACTTTCACCATTTCAGTGGTTTTGATGGACCTAACTTCACCCATTTTGATCTCGAACACGTGTACATGCATGCACGAACATGCACTCAAATCGATAAATCAAAAGTAACGCCCAAGGACATCCAACTCTAAGTTAGCAAAAATCTGAGATGTTACAATCTTGTATCTACGTTGTTCTTATGTTTTAACACTTCTTTTTGGGATACGATAAAAAAAAAAAAGCACAATAGATTCAAATCTCAAGTGGACCACACCACATGAAATAGTTGTGATTGACCATTAAAAACTTCCTAAGGGCTATTGGAATGTTTATTTACCATATAACTTATTGATAAATTCATAAAAATCTCAATGAAGAGGTCATGTAAAAATTAATTTAGTTTAAATCTTTTGTATTTCAAAGAAGTTTTTAATAGTTAATCATCATTGTTTCCTATAGTGTGATTCACTTGAGATTTTGATCTGCTTCGTTTTTTAGATCATGCTACAAAATTAGTCGTTAAAATTAATGGATAAACATTGATGTAACACACATACATCACAGTGAGCCCTACAACCGGGGATCCACCGAAGTTGCGTCCGTTGTTATCCTTCATTTAGTAGGACCATTAGGTGCGATTGGTCATTAGAGATTAAGCCTCTGTTTAGAATCTATCTAATGATTGATGGAACGCGTTGCTCTATAGTAACCATTTTCAATCTTTTACTTGGTCCTAGTTATTATTTATTCGCTTGAATATAATATATAATTTTGACACTTATACGAAATGCTAAGAAACTAGTTAATGCGTCAAAAGTTAAAGAATTAATAAAATATGTCAAGCTAGACCTTAAGTCATTAGGGATTCTAACAATTCATTTTCTATGTTTGTTGGCTTAGAAAAAAAGTACTGTTTTGACTGAGTTAAAGATTTTAGTGTTAAATTTTCATTATTAATGCATCGACGATCTGTTTATTCCATTGTTTAGATTACATGGATTGTATCTTAAATGAAAAAATTTGAAATATTGTATCTTTACATAATATAACTTGAAATGTTGTTGATTAAAGATTGCAATTACATTTTAAAAAATAATAATATTTACATATTCATTAAAAATATTATATTTTTACATGTGAATTATCGTCACAGTTGCATTTTTACATGAAAAATTAATGATTTCTACCACAACAACACTAAATTTGTCGATGGAACATCGATATGCCTTTATTTCCACTGGAATTGTAGTCGTTCATGTACTTATATTAGTCTGGTTTTATCAAATAGCAAAATAATTGTTACCTAATATGACAATCCATCGAGGCGTGTAGATCCTTTAATGCGGGCCCCAACTTGATATTTTTGCCTTACATCTGTGCCATCCATCCGTTTTCACATTTCATTTTAGTGCATGATCAAAAAAATGTAGCATATTCAAATCTCAAGTGGATCACACCACATGAAATAATTGTGATTGACCATTAAAAACTTATTAGGAGCCATAAGAATATTTTGTTTACAATATAATCTGTTGATAAATTCACAACAAACAAAATAAAGGAACCACATAAAAATCATCTTGTTCCAAAGCTTTTATTGCCCACAATAGGTTTTTAATGGCCGAGCCGAACACCATTATGTTCCAATGGTGTGGTTTACCGGAGATTTTGATTTGCTTCATTTTTGGGATTATGCCCTAAAATTAGTCATCAAAATGGATGAGCAATGTTGATGTAACACACATACATCATGGTGGGTCATACAACCGGGGATCTAACGAAGTCACATCCATTGTTATCCTTCATTTAGTGGGTCCATTATGTGCGATGGGTCACCAGAGATTAAGCCTCTATTTAGAATCTATCCCATGACCGATGGAATACATTACAACCGTTGTTGCCCCTTCTATAGTTTTTACTTAGTACAAGTTTTCTCTTATTTGCTTAAATATAAGATGTATAATTTAACTATGATGTCAAATGCTAAGAAACTAATTAATGTGTAAAAAATCTAAGAAAGTTAAGCCTTAAATCATTGAAGATCATAACAAACTATTTTTTATGTTTGTTGGCTTAGAAAAATGAGTTAGTTTTATTGCATTTAAAATCTTTATTTTGAATATACAATGTTGATGTATAAAAGATTCATTTATTCCACTATTCAGATTACATGAATTGCATCTTTACATGAAAAAATTGAAATATTGCATATTTACATTACATAAATTAAATTATTACTGATAAAAAATTATATATTTACATTTTTAAAAAAAGAATATTACAGATTTATCATAAAGATTACATCTTTACGTATAAATTATCATCAAATTTGCATTTTTACATTAAAAAATAAATATTTCTTTCACATTGACATTAAATTAGGCGGTGGAATACCAATCTGTCTTGCTTTCATATGGAATTTGGGCTATTCTGTATAGGTATTGATCAAGTTGTACTAAATAATAAAATAATTATTATCGGGTGTGACGATCCACTACGGTATATGGATCTTTAACTATAGGGCCTACCATGTTATTTTCTCCTTACACTGATGTTGTCAATTTGTTTTCACATTTAATTTTAAAGTGCGATTGAAAAATGCACCATATTCAAATCTTAAGCAGACTACACCACATAAAATAATAGTGATTGGCTACTAAAACCTTCTCAGGAGACATTAGCATGTCTATTTATTATCTAACATGTTGATAAATTCATAAAAATCTAGATAAAAAAACCACATACAAATTAGCTTGGTTTAAAACTTTTGTGGCTCATAAGAAGTTTTCAATGGCCGGTCACCACTATTTTTTATGGTGTGGTTTATATATGATTTTGATCTACTTCATTTTTTGGATCATGGCCCAAAATTAGTCGTAAAACGGATGGACAACGTTGATATAACGTGTATATATTATGGCGGGTCGTAAACCGGGAATCTACCAAAGTCACGTCCATTGTTATCATTCATTTTGTAGATCATTAATTAGGTGTGATGGGTCACCTGAGATTAGGTCTTATTTAGAATCTATCCTATAACAAATGGAATGCGTTCATTGTTATAGCCATTCACATGGCTTTTATTGGATCCAAGTTTTCCCTTATTAGCTTGAATATAAGATGTAAGTTTTGAATCTGACACCAAATGTTAAAAAAATAATTCATGCGCCGAAATCACCAGGATTAATGGAACATGTTATGTCAAGCCTTAAAATTTTGTGGACTCTAACAACATTTTTCCTATATTTGTTGACTTAGAAAAAATGGTAGCTTTGAACGCATTTAAGATTGTAGTTTTGAATATCCATTATTGATGCATACATGATCCGTTTATTCAACTATTCATATTATATGCATTACATCTTTACATGATATATTTGGATTATTACTGACAAAATATTGCATATTTACATTAAAAAATATAACATTGTATATTTATCATAAAGATTATATAACATTGTATATTTATTGTCAAATTTACATATTTACATAAAAAAATGATGGTTTCTTTCACATTAACATCAAATCTATCAATATAGCACTGATTTGCTCATCTTCTAATTAGAATTTGGGTCGTTCATGTATTACTATTGGTCAGGTTTTATCAAATAGTAAAATAATTATTGTCGGGCATGACAATCCACTGAGGTGTGTGAATCCTTGATTATGAGGCCATCATGATGTTCTTGACTTGTATACACTCCATCCATCAATTTTCACTGTTTATTTTAGTGCAAGATCTAAAAAAATATAGAATATTCAAATCTCAAGTTGACCACACCATATGAAATAATTGTGATTGACCATTAAAAACTTTTAGGGGCCATTGGAATATTTATTTCCATTCTAACATGTTGCTAATTTCAGAAAAACTTGGATAAATGGACCACACAAAAATCAGCTTAGTCTAAAACTTTTGTGGCCCATAAGAAATTTTTAATGACTGATCATCAATATTTCTTGTAGTTTGGTTCACCTAAGATTTTGATCTACTTCATTTTTTATATCATCCCCAAATTTAGTCATTAAAACAGATGGACAATGTCGATGTAACGCACGTATATCACGGTTAGCCCTACGGTCAGGACAACCGAAGTCATGTTCGTTGTTATCCTTCATTAATGGGTCCATTATGTGTGATATTATCAGATATTAGGCCCCTGTTTATAATGTATCACATGACTGATGGAACGTGTTGTACCGTTGTATGCATTTCCACAACTTTTACTTGGTCCAAGTTTTCCCTTCTTAGTTTGAATTTAAGATATAAATTTTGACTCTGATGTCAAATGCTAAGAAACCAATTATGCACAAAAACCATGGGGATTAATGAAACATGTCAATCTAAGTCTTAAATAATTGTAAAGTCTAATAACCTCTTACCTATGTTTGTTGGATTAGAAAAAAAGAATTGCCTTTAATCTTTAAAATCGTAAATTTGAATATCTAATATTGATTCATAGATTATCCCTTTTTTCCACTATTAAGATTGCATGGATTGTATCTTTACATGAAATTAAAAAAAAAAAACACCTTAGAATATTGTATATTTACTTAAAAAAAAAAAAACTTATAATATTACATCTTTACATGACATGACTTTGATTATTGCTGAGGAAATATTGCATATTGACATAAAAAAAAATGTAATATTGCAGATTCATCACAGAGATTACATATTTACATGTAATTTATTGTCAAAGTTGCATATTTATTTTAAAAACAATGATTTCTTTCACATCAACATTAAATTTGTCAATGGAACACCAATTTGCCCCTCTTCTGGCTGAAATTTGGGCCGTTCATGTACTGGTATTGTTAGGTATTATCAAATAGTAAAATAATTGTTATCGGGCGCGGCGATCCGCCGGGTGTGTGGATCCTTAATTAACTACAGGGCCCACCATGATGTTTTTCTCTTACATTCACACCGCCCATCCATTTTCACAGTTCAATTTAAGGTAAAATGCAACGTATTCAAATCTCAAGTGTACCACGCCACATAAAATAATTATGATTGACCATTAAAAACTTCTTTAAGGCTATCAGAATGTTTATCTACTATCCAACTTGTTAATAAATTCACAAAGATTTGGATGAAAGGACTACACGAAAAGCAGCTTGGTCTAAAACATTTGTGGCCTACAATAAGTTTTTAATGGCCGATGGCCATTGTTTCCCATAGTGTGATTCACTTGAGATTTTGATCTACTTCATTTTTCGGATCATGCCCCAAAATTAGTTATCAAAATGGATACACAATGTTGATGTAATGCGCATATATCATGGTGGGCCCTATAGTCGGAGTTGGGGATCTATTGAGGCAACGTCCATTGTTATCATTCATTTAGCAAGTGTGTTAAGTGTGATGAGTCACCGGAGATGAGACCTCTGTCTAGAATCCATCACATGACTAATGGAATGCATTGCACTGTCGTAGCCTTTTCCATAACTTTTACTCGATCGAAGTTTTTTCCTTTTTTGATTGAATATAAAATGTAAGTTATAATGCCAAATGTTAAGAAATTCGATACGCTAAAAGCCCAAGAATTAATGCAACATGTCAAGCTAGCCTTTAAATCTTTGAGATTTTTAAGAACCTCTTTTGTATGTTTGGTTGTTTGCCGCCTTTAAAAAAAAGTTATCTTTATCACCCTAAGATAATATATTTTATTTTTCAACCTATTTGAATTTGTTAAAAGGAAAAGAAATCAAACATTATTTTTCATTATTTTTGGAGATTTTTTCTTTTAGTAATTAATGAGAAGTATATTTTCTCATTTAAAAAAATGTGAAGACTTCTTTTTTTTGTTGGAATTAATGAGAAACACTATTTCTTATTTTTATCTTTTAAAAAAAAAATTTGCACCCCATCTCCCAAGAAAATCATTTTTCTACAATTGAAGGAAAATGAATTTGTCAAGAACTAAACATATATATGCTAATGTCTATCTCTAATTGTTACACATATGTCACATGTGCGAATGTTCTCCTATGCATCTTCGATTGTACTACACACATGCATAATATACCGATGTACCAAACTGCTACCATGCATCTTGACTTTGGCCTAACATGTACAAAGCACCTCGAATATGCTTCATGTGCTAACTTTCCATTGCATGTTTTCTATTGTTCAACATATGTGCCACTATGCCACATGCTCCATCCATCTTCACTTAGGCCCCATATGCATAAAACGCCTCACATGTGTTGCATGTGTCAACTTTTAATTTTCCATCTTTTGTTGTGTTATACATGTATCACTTTGCTACATGTACCACATCATTCACTAATGCCCCCCATGGCCACTTTGCCACATGTGCCATTATCCATTTTTAATCACTTTATGTGTGCCATATGTGACAACATGCCACACAATATTACCATCTACCTTTGAATGTGTCCTGTTTCAAATGTGCTCATGTGTGTCACATGTGCCACTATATAAGCTCAAGCACTCCTCATGTGTCATAAATGACACCATTAAGCTCTAGCACTCACATATGATATTACCTATTTTCAAGCATCCCATATGTGTCATGGGTTAATATGGCATGTAACAATGATCATCATGATTTTTTTAATCAAATAATAAATTTGGAAATCAATCCAATTTTTCAAAGAAATCATATTTAAAAATAAAATTTGAAAATAAGGTTTTCCTTTCCATAATTTCTTAGAAATAAAGTTTTTCGAGAAATACTGTTTCCTTTCATACACTTTCCATGAACCTAAATAAGCCCTAATGGCTTATTGGATTCGTTGATACTTAAATTTAGAAAATAATATTAGTGTGAAAATGACATTTTGGTTATTTTTTATATTTAATGGAAATGCCATTTTCATTTTCATCTTATTCATTAAAATTTTCATTTTTCTCATTTCCTTATCCCACATTAAGAAACTCATTTTCAAGAAATTGAGGGAAACATAAAGAAATGAAACAATCTCTTTATAAAGTGCTTCGTATGACTGTCACATGTCCCGTATCTCATATGTTAAATGTCTCACTATCTCATATATTAAAATGTCTCACATGCGTAACCATCCATGTTCAAGTGCCTCACATATGCATACGTGCAACATATGCAACATGTACCTTCATCTGTCTTAAAGCACCATACATGTGCCAATGTGACGGATATGCTATAACGGCTAGATAAATATGTATATTTTTAATTTAAAAGTTTAAATTTTGAATTGAGAGAGAGAGAGTCGTGATCTCCTCTTATCTCTCCCTCAAATTTCTCTTTTATCTGATTACTTTTCCTTTTTCAAGGAATAAAATGTGAGAATGAGAGTGATCTCACTCTATTTGAAAGAATTAACCTTACGCACATTAGAGTAATGAGAAAAATACATAGAGAAAATATATAGAAAGAAAAAATGACAGTAGGAAAAATCAATCCAAGTTAGTGCATAATTTTCCCATTGTATGTACATACAAAAATTATATAAAAATAATACAAACTTGAGCGCATGACTTTTTGACTTTTGCCTAGAGAATTGATTCTTGTCACATGGATAGTGGAAATTTTGATCCATGTAGTCCATTTGATTTTCGAGGCTGAAATATGCATAGATCCTAGGAATTGGGTCAATCGATCATCCGATGAACCGCATTGATCAATGGTTGATTAAGAATTCTTCATTTATTTTAATAATGTAAATTAATTACAATGAGATTGATACAATTAGTAGTCCGAATTAGCCGTCCGTCCATCATATTGAAGCAATTGAAAATTACAGCAAGAATGTATATAATTCACTATACTTGGCACAAAGAATCGTACTGGCCTATTCTAAAGCAGGTGATTAGATCCATGCCATTTAGTAAATTGCTAATATCTAAATCTATTAAAATCCAAAATTTTAGATTGAATGGACCATTGTATGGGTCATATCAATCTTAGGTAATATTAGCTGATGAATCATGTATACATCTATTGTATTGAATCACTGGATTATTAATATATGATTTGATATAAGATGTTTATCAAATTCTATATATCAAATTATGCTCTCATTCGGGTTTTGATGATCAATTTGATTGTATGGTGAGTCACACTAATCTATCAATGTTGATCATTAGAATTATATAACTCTTATTAAAATAAGTTATGGATGGTTTAAATCAAATTAATCACCAACCATTACTTAGAATTAAGCAGTAAACGATTGATGATTGGTTTAGATCCATCCATCAAGTTTAAGCGAACCCAAAATCATTAAAATAGATGGATCCCCAATTATTCAAATTAACTTGTCATGAATTAATCAAATTATTCTTCCTTCAATTTGATCATTGATCAGAAGTTAATCGATCGAAAAGTTCTATCAATTCAATTGACAATGTCATCGATCCAATTGAAAGACGCTTTGACAAATCTATTAACTTTTGAACTTTGATAATTAAATAAGTAAGCTTATTATATAGGTTATTTTATATGTTATGGACAATTGATGAGTCGATAAAAGTGGTCAGACACTTTGAAGCGATCGAGTGGGTCCTATATATGACCTATGATGATTAAAACCATGTGTTAAGGGTTAGATCCGAAAAGATTTAATCTAACAGTAATATACTCTTTTTGTGGACCTCATTGTGAGAACTCGATCAATCAAAAGTGGACCCCATCATGAAAATTAATAAGATCAATTAATAATCATATTTATATAATCTATAGGAAACTCTAATTCAATCTAATTTGACTAGTTTACGAAATCACCTCCACCAGATATAAGTTAGTGATCCCAACATGTTTTCTCTCCATTAAAATTAAAGTAGTTTAGTTGTTTGAAATGCTTATATGCTTATTCTAATGTTGATGCTATGTTCTTTTATTTGATTTGATTGGATGGGTGATTTGATTGTTGTATAAGTAACAATGATTGCGTTTATTATTTAACTTATTATATTAATGCAACTTATTATCTGATTTACTAAATAGATGTACTTTATGAATTTATTATTGTAATATTGTTATCGAATTATATGTAATTTGTGTAACAATGTTATCGAATCATGGTGCTCCCTTTTATTTTTTGCACTGTTTTTAACACAAAATGTCGTGCAATTTTATGGAAATGTGATTTTTTGATAAGTTTTTTTTTTTTTTTTTCCTGTAAAATATCTCTAATCTCATAATCACACAATTCCAACAATGTCTGGTTCATTTGAGCAGATTGTGTTTTCGTTATAATATTTTTTTCGTCAAAATCTTGTACGTAGGGAAGAGAAACAACATGTTTCTTTATTGCTCATGAAGCGGAAGGAAGATTGTAATAACAATTTATCTCCAATTTTTTTGGAATAAATGAATTTTATCTTGGAACAAATTTTCTTTTAAACCTTCTGAAATTCTTATAGAGGTAAGGTTGTTTTTTAGGTTTTAAAGATATGATGTCTCTTGCTCTATTTGTCCTTAAATGGAGCAATTGATGGTAAAATATTACAATTTCATAACTAATGGGGTTCGTATAATAAGATTTTCAAAGAGAAAAATGTTCTTTATTATATATGTTAACTTAATGGATTTTATAATTTATTATTAAACTATTTCCATCCGTGGTACTTAAAAGATATACTTAGCATTAGTTTCTGTGAATAAATTTTCAATTTGATAGTTTTTTCTTATAACTACTATTTTAAAATAAATATTTATTTAATTCTGCTACTCAATAAGATATGAGATGTGTCTGTATTAACAGGGCAAACATTTCATTTCTAAAGGTTGTTTCTTTTTAATGAAGTTACTAAACAATCCTTATGTTTTATAGTTTCAAATGGGGGATGAAGTACCTCGATTTGACCATAGTTAATAATTTTTTTTTTAAATTTAAAAATTTGTATGTGAAAATCATATTATAATCGATGTTTAAATTATAAACTAGTTAAAAAAGAATATATATATATATATATATATATATATATATATATATATATATATATATATATATATATATATATATATTCTTCTATCATTTAATCACATACACCAAGTCTTTATAAAATGAATTTAAGAAGAACTGCTTAAGAGGATGAACATTAGATTTTTTCTTAAGAAGCGTTTTGTTTAACTAGAAGTTGGATTATGAAATTGTAATGGTATTGATATTTAAATCACTTTCGAAGACATTAAAAGATCAATTTCATGTAATATCTTTTTGTGAGTATACCAGGTATGCTACTCCTAAATGTCTGGAGAAAGTATATATTGTGAAAGTGTTTATTGTCGAAGTAGATGTTGTTTTGGCAACGGTATTGTCTGTATAGATGACTTGAGTTTTAAATCCATGAGATTTGAAGATAATATATATAGACTCATCTTCATGCGTTACCATACTATCAACTTCTTCGTTTTCTTTTCGAGATGCTGGTTAAGCATTAGCTGTAAGACCCGTATCTTGGTCCGTACCTTTCCGTACACTTCTGCGATCTTACCGGTCGAATTCCGGCAACCTTCGACCCTTAAACGATATCGACGCGTGACCCTGATTCATGTGCTGATAACCCGAGTCGACTCAACCCGCGACCAATACCATAGCGACCGCGCCGTCACCGCGGTTCCGACGCCGCGACTCGCGCGCCGAGGCGATACCCTGATCAAGAGTTATGGGCCAACGTTCGGTACGAGAAAACGCCGCACGTTGCGAAAACCAAGGGAATCTCTACGATGTGTCACATCAATCACATCAATCCCATCAATCAATCACCCATTAATCCATCACATGTCAAGTACACATCACTCTCACCCATTTTCCCAAGCAACCACAAAAATCTTCCTAACCCATACCTTTCTTACACAAAAGGGCACAAAAGTCTTCCTAACCCATACCTTTCTTACACAAAAGGCCACAAAGTTAAAGATTTCTTATACAACCATCACTCACCCATCCATCCATCACTCTCTCTCTCTCCCTTTACATCACTCTCTCTATTTCTCTCTTTCTCATTTGCAAAACCCCAAGCTAAGGAGCTCCATACGTATGGAAATTTGCAAGAGCTCCTAAGCTCCAAGTGGCCCACCTTCCTACCCCAAAATCTCCCATCTCAACCCTCCATTCTTCATCTTAACTATTGAAGTTGAAGCTAAGGTGCCAAGGGACCCCTAGGAGCAAGAAGATCGGACGGTGGGTGCCTCTATAGGGTAGATTTACTTGATTTTATGGTGGACCAAGTGAGGCCCACCGATCCATGGTGTGGATCTCACTTGAGACCCTTATTTGTGGCCGATGGACCACTTGGATCATCATGATCATTACATGATGGGGCCATTCTCCATGGACCCCATCATGATGTTTATTTTCATTTAGAAAGGTCATCTAGACCGTCCATATCGGTGGAGAATGGATCTCCACCGTTGATTTACATTTTCAATGGTCCCATGTGCAAGGGATCCATTTATTATATAATTTTCTTGTAAGGGAGGGCCCATAATGTCGGGGTCCCTCCATCACAAGCCGTGTCCCACTCTCCATGTCTCTCTCTCTCTCTTTTATTTTATTTTATTTTATGCAATAGGATGGTGTGGCCCACTTGAATGAATCCCACCTTGATATATTTATTTTTTTCAAGCGGGGCCCACCTTAAATATTAAACCCATGTCACCCATCATGTGGTGGCCCACTTCATCAGGGCCCACCATTTAAAAAAAATAATAATAATAAATGTACAATGAACCGTCCAGCGTCTGGACGTTGTAAAAAAAAAAAAAAAAGAAAAAGAAAGGGAAAGAAAGGAACCTTTGGTGGCCCCTTGCATAGGCCCCACCCTGATGTTTATGTTCAATCCACGCCATCCACCACTTTTCGTGGGATATTTTAGGCGTTGAGCCAAGGAATGAGCTCAATCCAATGATCAGGCGGGCCGTTACAGAGAAAATGGTACTTTTACACTTCCAAGCCTAGTAATGTCCATTTTGTGGTTTTTACAACCCAAATCAGTGCCAGAGATGAGGTTGATGTGGCCTGTTTGGGCCCTAGAATCAAGTGGGCGGAGTGGATTTCTCATCAGTGGGCCCCACCTGTGTTTTTTTTTAAGCACACAAAAAAAATATATATATATATATAAAGAAGGTGGCAGCAGCGCTGCCACCGTTTGAAGGTAGCAGGCGCTGCCTGCGCACGTTGGGACGGACGGACAGGCGTAAGGGGGGGCCCACGGCCCTGCGTGTGGGCCCCACCATAATGTTTATTTGTCATCCGACCTACCCATTAGGTGGGCCACCCCAGTGGTGGGCCCCCCTCCAAAGATGAAACAGATCCAAAACTCTGGTGGCCCACACCATGTGAAACAGTGTGAATGAACGTCTTCCATTAAAAATCTGTTTGGGGCCCACTGAAGTTTCAGATCAAGCTGAAATTTATGTTTTCCCTTCATCCAGGTCCGAGTGACCTTATGGATGGCTCAGATGGCATTTATGCATCATGGTGGGCCACATCTGTGGAACCCACAGTAATGTATACATTTTATTCACACCGTCCACAGGCCGTGGACGGTGGTTCTCTCTCCAAGTTTCCCCTCCACCGTCCAGTAGACGGTGGAGCCCACCTTGCACATGTATTGACCACACCACCCCCCTCCCCTGGCTGGGCTTCAAAATAAACATTTCAGCGGGCCCTTGCCTTGTGAATTAAAAATAAACATTTTAGTAGGCCTCTGGGCCCATAGGTTAAGGCCCATTTGATATATCCCAAGTCCCATGGGATTGGACCCATTTGATGTGTTCCAAAGCTCATAAGATTAGGCCCATTTGAGGTAATTTAGAGCCCATGGGATCAGGCCCATTTGATTCATTTAAGGCCTAAGAATTTGGGCCCATTTGGTGTGTTGCAAGTCCATGGGACTAGGCCCATTTGATGTACTTCAAGGCCCATGTAATTGGACCCTTTTGTTGAAATTTAAAGCCCATGGTGGTAGGCCAATTGATATATGTAAGGCCTAGGGGTTTAGGCCCACTTTGATGTGCATACAAGGCCTACGGGTTTAGACCCATTTAGTGTACTATAAGGCCTAGGGGTTTAGGCCATTGAACTCATGTTAGGTCTATGGGTTGAGGCCCACTTGATCTACATGTGGGGCCCAATTGGTGTGGCCCATTGGTCATATTTTAGACTCATGAGACTAAGCTCATTTGATGCGATCCAAGGCCCATGGGTTTGACCCATTGTAATGACATAAGGCCCATTGGTTTAGCCCATTTATGTGGCCCATCTGATGAATAAAAAGCCCATAGGATATGGCCCATTTGATATATATGTAAGGTCCAATGGGGACAACTTACAGTCCATTGCAATGTGTAAATCCATTACAGACTAAGTATTAATGTTTACAAAGATCATGCCTTGGGAGCAATGTTGGTTTGACGTCCACATTGTGAGTGTAATGTTGGTTAGATGTCCACATTACGACTCTCCTTAGGGCTCATTACTGGGTCTTACTTATCGTGTATATGCCGTCCAGGTCCATCTACATTGTGAGGTAGTTTATTTTATCATGTTTAGTACAGTTTCATAACTCATGATCATACGCATCATATGTATGCTTGATATGAGGATTGACTGATCATAGCATATGCCTTCGGGTAGGTTGTTTATGGGCTCCTGGTTAGGCAGTGTTGCCCTACATGAGCGCACGATATGCGTAGGATTTGATGCATGACCGGATAGTGTAAATCATGCATATCGCATTTGTATGACATGGATATTGTACGCCCTAGCGACATCAGGGCCGTAGCCTCCACAGATGCATCGTGGTTGGCAGGATTGGATACCGGAAATCTTGTTCTAAATGGGGTACTATAGATATCCCTGGGTGAAAGTCCTTAAACCCTTATGGTACCAAGAGGTTGCTCCAACGTCTAGACCGAGTGGGTAGATGAGCGTTGAGTGCCGATTACCAGACGGTTACGCTCTCCACTGTGTCGTGGTCGGTTGGAAGGGGGTGCGGCCTTACCCGCCCGAGTGTAGGGGGCAATGCTAGGCTGAGTTTGACCAGCTCGAGGAATGGGTCCGCTATCGACGAGTCGCGCTTGATATTAACAGAAGGATAGTGTGGTCTCTTCCACTTACCTTATTGTGCGCGATGTGGCGGCAATCTGGTTTAGAGTATACTAGACCCCGGTGATATTCCATATATTGAGCTGTATTGATGTGTGGACATAGATGAGGACCTATATGCTCGAGTTGCATTGTACATCGCATGGCCTTGGGGTGGCCGATACATTCATGTATGACATTGTATAGCCTTGGTACGGCTCATGATATCATGGTTCCATTTGCATATTTCGCATCACTCTGACATTGCATGTACATATTACTACCTTGCGCACACACTTTCACCACCCTCTAAGCTTTCTGTAAGCTTATGCACGACCGTTGCGTGCAGGTGACGTTGGATCGCAGCAGCGCTGAGGCAGGAGCACGTTGCTGAGCATTTTGGAGTTTTTGTACTTTGCCATTGTATTTCCCTTTATGCTCATTGTACTTGTAAAGTTTTTGATCATAGTGGAAATGTAATGGAGTTTCTTGGTTGTTGTTTGTGGGTTATGCCTTTGGTTATGCTTATTACGAATCAAACTGATGTTGAAAATCCTCCTCGTAGCATCGCAGAATCGGAACCTGGCGAATGGGAGTTAAGTGCCGAGAATGGGGTTCTACGGAGGCTGTCGGTGCCGGATTTGGCGATCGGGAATTTTGTGAGCCCGATTTTCGAGTTTGGGGCGTGACATTAGGTATGCTCCATTGACCATTTAGATAGATCAACTTCATTCCATTTTTTTGACAGCTTAAATACAATTACCCTATTAGCGATATTAGTAATAAGGAGTGTCATTAATCCCTTCATTTGCTCAATATCAACGACATTTGATGTAATAGTTTTTATGGGCTAATAATATATTCGGTATATTAGAGTTATGTTTTCTCAATCTAAGCTTCATATTAAAGTCTTTGATATAAACTCTCAAACTTAAGAAATCATGAAGTTTTTTTATTGGTCAAAGAAATTGAATAGCCTGAGATGTTGTTAGAGAAAGTCAGTCATTGACATGAGCTTAATTCTACAAGACTAATTAAGGTATCGACGAAGAGGATAGGCCTCTTACCTCGAACATAAGAAAGGATTGATGTGTTAAACTCTAGTCTAATGAGTGGTTTGATAGCTACTTTAACCAATCCTATGTGGGCATAGTTGTATTTAAGGTCATCTTGAACAAATCATAGCCTTTTATATCAAATAGTTGAATATATTTCTTTATATTCTTATCGTCATTATACTTTAAGGTCACGAGTTTGCTAAGAATTGTTATTATCTACGCCTTATAAATTTGATTACTCTCTCTCTAATTTTCAATTAGAAATTCATTCGCATCTTCTTTTTTGCGTATATCTTAATAGAAAGTCATAGTAATAAAATATCAAATAGTTTTTAGACGTGGTTTATTTACTCATTTTCATTTTTCAAATTTCACTATCTTAAAGGCTGAGCTTGAATATACGGGCTTGGAAGATTGATCCTCTCTTAAAGCTATGTCTAAGTCTATACACCCAAAGGTGGTTTCTAATACTTTATTTCATTATGAGAAATTAGTGCTAGAAAGAGAATGGATGTTGTTTAGTTGAGAGGTGACGGAGGTAATGCCCATGATTGTGATAGGATACGTAAAAAAATCATTATACTTTAAGCACGAATTAAAAAATACTTTATTACACTAATCCTTTATTTAATTGATAGGGTAATCGACTGAATCATTCAGGACATACCGGGCCTAAGTGTAAAACATAATGCATCATTACAACCCATTTATTTAGGTCGGGCTCACATTATACGAATAATCATTACAACTTGAGGTTGGTTGAATGCTAACGACATAGAACAAATGATTCAACACTTTTTATAGCAAGATGAAACATTTAATCTCTTGTTATTATCACCGTGCATTGTATCCAACCTCGTTTGGCTACCACTAGAAATCTTTTAGGATGAACACCAATTATTTGGAGACAAAAGCCACCTTATTAATTCTTAATACAAGACAAGAACGCCATGCCCTTTGATTATAGAAATCAATGGGCATCATTAGTCATGGCTAGTTTGATAGAACATGTGACTAACTTTACTTACTAATATCTAAAAATGAAGATATCACTTAAACAAATACCCCGAATGGATATTTTTAACGCTCACAAGCTAAGAGATAGGTTAAGGGACCACCTGTGGTCACACAATTTTAATATTTTTAGCCACATTAGTTGGCATAGACCCTTGGAATGTAGATGAACACAACGTCAAGTTTTGTCCCATGCCTCGGGCTAAGATGGGTAAATTAGGCCTAAGTGACTAATACCATCTGTCAAAGCATATATTAAATTCAATAATTATTCAAAATGATACTATTGCATTGTTAGAATCACATAAATTATATAAGTGTCTATTCATACTTGTTGACTATAAAAGTAACTTTATGACTGCTCAGGGTTATAGGCTAAGACAATCAAATAATGAATTGTTCACGTCATTAGGATTCTATTTCATTACTAATAGGATCTCCCAAGTGGGCTTTAATAGATGTGCGCCTGAATGGGAAGAAAAATAATGCAATGGGGCAGTTTGTCTGAAAAATATATGTGAGGGGGACTTTGGCCTTTATCCTTAGTTTCAGTATGTGCATTTTGTCCATTGTACTGTCAGAGAATCAACGTCCTTCTCTTAAGAGCACGCGTACTTCACACTTGCACTGAGGAATAATATATAAAGTACTTCATGGTGCTGGAGAAAAGAGGCATATGGTCTGCTAATCCAGACCGTTGATCTGACATAACACTGATAGAAAATATCCCAAAACTATCTGAAATAGAGAGATCCTAACAAACCCGCCAACGGCTGGAAAATAAACGGTTAATATAAAAAATACAAAAAGGATCCAGCAAAGGCCAATGGTTCTATGGTCAGGATACTCAAATCTAAAGAAATTATGGACCAACCCTATTTAATGTGTCTCCTTTGAGATCAATGGCCTGGATCTACGAACCATTGTGTCTATTTGTACGGAATCTGTGCATTGACACCAGTTTCACAGCGTGGTACCTCAGCACTCTATAATTCCTCCTATTTGATACTCCGGCAGCCTACAATAATTCACACGCATGCGCTTGGAAATTTCACGTCTGACGTACACACAACCTGACTAAAACGTACAAATGGTGTAATCACACAAAGTCGGTCAGAATCTCGAACGTCCAAGTCAAGTTAATTGGATGCGTGTGCAACAATCTCTTATACCTCTAACATGGAGCCATGTGGTACAACATTATGTGGGCCCCACAACAGTGTCCACTTTCCATCCACATGCATTGCCAGACAGGTCAGTAGGTTCAGGAGGAATAATCCAACATAATGGGATTTAATTAAGCTATGCACTCATGTTGAATATGGCATTGAGTTTAATGTTTATTTCACTGCACAACTTTAAAACATGCATTTTAAGTTACATTCGATCGGCAGCAATATTCAGATCCATAGCTCAAGTGATAGGGTGAGCAAAAGACATCTCATTTTAACACTAAAGGTATGTTTGGCCAGGCCGATCCCATGGGATTAAGAGGGATGAAATGGATTTTAAGATAATGATGATAGTGTTGGTGTTTGTCCCTTGATTCCATGGGTTTGTGATAGCCCATGGGATATATAGCAGCCTATTTAGACCGTTACAAATTGATGGGTTTGCATTTTCACATCTTCTTGTGGTGTGCTCCACTCATTGTTTTATATCAGCCTCCAAACAAGCTTATGACTGAATGTGGACTGATGAAAATGATAAAGGAAGCAGATATCTCATTGATATCTCAATGGGCCCCATATAGTGGTGAAAACTCCCATCTTGATATAGACAAATCCATCTCAAATCTAGGGCACTGTTTTGAGGGCAAGGCGCATCCCTCCATCTCAAACAATAGATGGGATGGTGGGGCGCAAGATAACCAATCCTAATTTCATATAATATCACATCTAGCGCCCTGCCAAACACACCATAAGATACTCTGTTTTAACACTGAGGTCTTGGCATCTATTCCGTTGGGGTCGCTAACACCGAAGTCTGAAAGTGAGTGAACTAACAAGCTAGCCAATAAAAATTTATATTTAATTGCGGCACATAGAAGTATAATTTTGATCCAAAGCTTTTATAACTCACAAAGGTTTTTTATGGTCGATCATTAATTTTTAAGGTCATGTCCTACCAAAAATAGATGGATGGTATGGTTTTCTCACCAACATCAAAGTAGACCTCCAAGTTCTTGCTAAAGCTTTCACCGGTAATCCTTGGGCTATGTATAATAGGTCATCACACGCAGATAATTTTCACCATTTAAGGACATATCTTATTCATTAAACCATCTTGAACGGGCTCCACTAATTGGACGGTTCAGATCGAGTTTTGCAGTACCAAATTCCCGATTCCCGACTGCATGAGTATGATAAAAAGTATACTCCCTTAGATCACCGAATATTTTTCTCGTCGTCTTTATTGCAACGGAATGGGGAAGCAAGAAAATGAGGAAAAATGGCGGGTGCAGCTGAGAGTAGTGAGAGAGGTAGGAGTCCTGAGATTAGGAAAGATGTCATCTTCAACAAATGGATTATATTCTCACCTGCAAGATCTCGTAGACCCTCCGATTTCAAATCAAAATCCTCTAACCCTAACTCTAACCCTAACCCTAACCCTAGCAGTTCGTATTCTTCTTCTTGCCCTTTCTGCATGGGAAACGAGCACCTATGCGCCCCAGAAATCTTCAGAGTGCCCACCCCAGACGCATCATCATCACCGTCCGATTGGAAGGTCAGGGTGATCGAGAACCTGTTCCCCGCCCTCGCCCGCATCCGTGACAATCAGCAGATCGAGAATCCTAACCCTTCCAACTCCGCCCCTACGGTTGCCTGCGCAATCCAAGGGTTGGGATTCCATAACGTTGTCATCGAGACCCCCGATCATGCCGTGCGTCTCTCGGACCTCTCCCCGCCCGAGATCGGTGAAGTCATTTTAGCACACGGAAAGAGGATCCTGCAGATTGCGGAGGACAGGTTGATGAAATACGTTCAGGTGAGTCTTCCAGGCTGAGTTTCTGAACAAATATTCTATAATTTATTTAGGGAAATAAAATTCCATCAACAATGGTTTGAAAATCTACTAGATACCCCAAAATCTTCATCGTTTCTTCCACATTAGCCTCCCTGCCTTCTACAACTGACAAATGTGATCTCTGACATTTAGGCCCCAAATCTTGTTACAAACAGCCCAAGATCATCACATGTTAGGCCCCTACCATGGTTCATGGGCCTACATCATTCCCACCGGGTTGGAAAGAACTCGACTTCATACAAGTAGAAGTTTGGATCCAATATTTTCTATTTGTTGCCCGTGATCCATGTGCATTTAGAATAGGGTGTCTTCTTCCATTTCACCAGTTATTGCTTGTATTGGCCCCATAGAGCGCAAAATATTCAATAATGGTAAGGTGGCCGCAATGGCCAGTTTATGGTTGTTACAATATGTGCTGTAACGGTTGGCCTTTTTTTAAAGGAAGAAAATGTATCGCATAACGGCGGCCCCCGCCATTACTGTTACGTAATAGCTGTTATGACTCTTACGTAACCATTTTTGGATACCATGGTTGAGTGTTAGTTGTCTTCATGTGCAAGACTTGTTCAACTTCTTCCTCCTTTTCCTTTGAGTGTTGTTTTTTCTATATCAACAATGATGTTATATTGTGTCATACACCTTGTCATGGTATTTGAACAAATCTGCCATATTGAAAGTGCGCGGGATATCTAAGTCATCAGGCAATTCGATCTCATAGGCATTGTCATTCAACTTCTTCTTCATTCAATATGGATCAATCTTCTCAAGCTTGAGCTTATTGTAAGTTTCCTTCGGAAACTGTTCCTTGTGAAGATAAACCATAATCAAGTCACCTGCTTTATATATCTTCTTGTTGCCATGTTCATTTGCAACTTTTCGGTACTTGACTATGCTTTCTTTGACATCCTTCTTATGCTTCTTCTTCATCCTCTTTCTTCTTTTGAACTTCTTATGGCAGACCATTCAATGAGCATGAGTTCAGCTTATTTGGTTAGACTCAGTTGATAGCAGTGTTCTAAATATTGATACTATTGGCCGATATATCGGCCGATATTATCGTTATCGCACCCCTGCGAGACGAAACCCTCGCGATAACCCCCGGAAGATAACCAAAAAACCCAAAATCCAGATATCGGCCGATATATCGTCGATATCGCACGATATATCGTTGATATTGCCACAACCGACCATTAAAAGCTGCGTATATGTGAAGAATTAGAAAAAAAAATCAGAAAAAAAATAAGAGAAATCGGAGAGTACCTGTAGGCCGCAGCGAAGATCGGTGATCGGAGGTGGGAATTTTTTCGAGATTCCGGCGAGAAATCCGGCCGGATTGAGGAAACCTCGCCGCGAACGTTGCTCCGGAACACATGCTTTCGTGCGTGAAGGAGAAGGAATGTGAAGAAGAGGGGCGTGGATGGGTGAAAATGCAGCGCGCGGATGGGTTAAAATGAAAGGGTGACGCGTACTGAGTTACTCGGTACACTCTCATTGTATTGAGTAAACTCTGTTGGGCCCACTGTGAATTCATGTGGTTTATCCACACCGTCCATACGTTTTTCCAGATCATTTTAAGGGTTGAGCCCAAAACTGAAGTATATCAAAAGCTCAAGTAGACCATACCAAAGGAAACAGTGGAAATAATGATTTCCACCATTGAAACATTTTTAAGGCCCCCGGTGATGTTTATTTGTCATCCAAATTGTTCATGAGATCACGTAGGCATGGATGAATGGAAAACACAAATATCATCTTGATCTAAAACTTCTGTGGGCCCCGACAAGTTTTCAACGGTAGACTTCAATTCACACTATTTCAGGTGGTGTGGTCCACTTAAAATTTGGATATGTTTAAATTTTGGTTTAAAGCCAAAAAATTATATGATAAAGCTGATTTACGGGGTTGATACAGTGCATGAATGACGGTGGGACCCCCCGTCAATGACAGGCGTGGGATTGCATAATGAGCGTAGCACGCTCTTATCTTACTGAGTAAACTCTGTTGGGCCCACCGTGATTGTATGTGGTTTATCCACGCCGTCCATCTGTTTTTAATGATCATTTTAAGTGTTGAGCCCAAAATTAAACCATGTCCACAACTCAAGTGGACCACATTAGAAGAAACAGTGTTGAATGAGCATTGACCATTAAAAACGTTTTGGGAGCCATAAAAGCCTTGGATCAACCTGATATTTAACCTGATATTTATTTCTTCCCTTCATCTAGGTCTTTAGGACCCAATCATTAGATGATGTCAAATAAACAGTACAATGGGCCTTAGGAGGATTTTAATGGTGCATATCCAATCATTATTGTTTTCTTGTGGTGTGGTCCACCTATGATTTACATCCCTATAATTTTTTGTATCAATCCTAAAATGATCCGTAAAAATGGATGAACGGAATGGATGAAACAAATACATTATGGTGGGGCCAACAAGAGCAGCAACCAACATTTAATGCTTTGTGCATTTTAATGCAACCATGCTTATTATTTGGTGTGGTCCACGCGTTGGATCTGCCTCATTTTTGTGCTCATGCCTTAAGAGAATTTGAGAAAAGGGATTGATGGCATGGATGTACAGATACATCACAGTGGGCCCGCCCACAGAATTGCCCGTTCGGAGCTAGGGATGGGCGGGGCTAGTACGCAATCCGCGTCCGGACGTGGAAGTTAGGTTGCGTGGCCAGATTGGCTACTGAAGTGACGCACCAAGTTCTGTGGGGCACACCATGATGTATGTGTTGTATCTACACCGTCTATACATTTGCCTATATCATTTTAAGGCATGAGACAAAGAATGAGTCAGATCCAAATCTGGAGTGGACCCCACCATAGAAAACAGTAGGGGGAGGGATGCCCACTGTTGAAACCTTCCTAAGGTCCACTATGATGTTTATCTGAGATCCAACCTATTTATAAGTTAAGACAGACATGAAAGAAGGGAAAAAACAAATTTCAGCTTGATTGAAAACTTCTGTGGCCCTTAGAAATTTTTAATGGTGCGCATCCCTTCTCCACTGATTTTTATGGTGGGGCCCACTCGAGCTTTGGATCTGACTCATTCTTTTTCTTATGGTCTAAAATGATATCTCCAAATGGATGGACGGTGTGGATACAACACACCATGGTGGGCCCTATAGAACTTGGTGACGTCACTTCAGGTGTCCACCATGTCATTTATTTTCCATCTGATATGCTGCAAATGTAAAATCCACCGTTCATCCGGTGATCCATACATACAAAAGTTGCCTGATTAAAAACCTATGGTATGCCACACCAATGGGAGGAATGTAAAACTGCTTCCAACTTGAGATGGAGATGATGATTACGAGCCACCAAACAACTTTATGTCGGTCTAGACCACAACTAGTCCTCATTATTAATATGTATATTTCTCAAAATTTACTTCTTTAGTTCTTCTTTTGCTTTTCAATGAATTGGTTATGTTTTCATACATGACTATGATATATTTATAAATATCATGCATCCAATTTAAATATAATTGCATTAGTTCAGTTAAACATCGCATAACTTATGACCCTATACAAAGGAAACTTATTATGTGCATATTTTTTTTTGAGATGTTATAATTTAAAAGTGTGTATTAAGGGCTTTTTTAACAATCCCCAGAGTTTCATTAAAAATTTCAACCATTTCCTCAATGTTTCCCCATGTTTCCCAAAAAGTGCAATAAATTATGCGATACAAACGATATATCCCGTGCGATAACCGATACGTATCTGTATCCCAAGGGTGCGATACATAGTGCGATACCGATATTTCGAACACTGGTTGATAGTGCATAAGATTTGGTAGGCTTGAACCCGACACTAAATTAACGTGGTGTTGAATGTTCCCCAGAATAAGAAGTTTAGTTGGGATTTCTTTGAGCACATAATCTTCATTTTTATGGAGCTCTTGTGCTCTAACTTGACACTAAATCAATGCGTTGTTGAATGTTCCGTAGAGCAAGAAGTCCAGCCAAGATTTCTTTAGGGGCAAAATCTTCATTTTTATGAAGGAGTTCTTGTATAAGAGGGAGAACATTTGAGCATTTTGTTGAGAAATAAACATAAAATTTGTAAAGATCTGATAGTGTGGAAAACTAATATTATAATGATAAAAGTTTCAAGAGAGTCACCTATAAGATTCATAGTTTTAGTGGTTGGTAGCTTGCTTCCTCCTTCAATCTCCCGAGAATTGGAAATCCACCAGGTTCTGGGTTTCGAAATTGGCATGAGGATTAGGGAGTTGGGGTAGGTGAAAACTCACTAAATGAAAAGAAGAGTGTAGAAAAGATCCTAAGTGCCTATATATGCATGCAGGGGGCTTAATTGTAAAACAATAAGGAAGAAATATTCAATATAAGTGTCATTTCCATTCTTCAAGTCCTGCGTCTTGTCCCATTTCTTGCTTGTGTAAAAGTCTAAGAGTGTTAAAGATCTCTTTACATACGATATAGTGGTATCAGAGCTAAAGGTTCGTAGATGGCGGAATGGGATGATGCCATTTCAAGTTCCTTGACTCACCAAAGACAACTATGAGAATTGGTGTATCCAAATGAAGGTGTTGCTTGGCTCTTAAGATGCACGGGAGATCGTTCAGAAAAGGTACATTGAGTCACAAGATGAAGCTGTGTTACCCCAAAATCAAAGAGAAACTCTACAAGATGCAAGAAAGAGAGACAAGAAGGCTCTCTTTCTCATCTATCAAGGAATGAATGAGGCTGCTTTTGAGAAGATCATGTGCGCCACTACCTCAAAGCAAGCATGGATTATTCTACAAAACTCATTTAAAGGGGTTCATAAAGTGAAGAAGGTACGTTTCCAAACTCTTAGAGGTGAGTTTGGAGATTTACATATGAAAGAGTCGGTCAAATTTCCCATGAAGAAGCCAAATTACTAGAATCTCAATTCTCGGTTGCTGAAGTTAAGGAGGCGGTTAAATCGCTGGCAGGAGACAAAGCTCCAGGGCCTGATGGGTTCCCACTCTCCTTTTTTCAATCCTTTTGGGCAGTTCTAGAAGGGGACATAATGGCCTTTATCTCTGAATTTCACGATAGAAGTCATCTCTCCAAGGAGCTGGGAGTAGCCTTCATCACTTTAATCCCAAAAACTCAGGGTGCAGAGTCTCTGAAAGACTTCAGGCCGATCAGCCTGCTAGGAAGCCCCTATAAAATCCTAGCTAAAGTTCTTGCTTCCCGCCTAAGAGGGGTCATGGGTAAACTAATTTCAGAAAATCAGAGTGCCTGCATCCATGGTAGGCAGATCTCCGACAGAACACCGATTGCTTTTGAATGCCTCGACTCTCTCCACAAAGCCGAGTCCAAAAGCTTTCTTTGTAAATTAGACCTGGAGAAGGCCTACGATCATGTCGACTGGGATTTCCTTCAGTATATGTTGCGGAAGATGGGGTTCGGAAAAAGATGGTGTGGTTGGATAAAGCAATGTGTGGGGACAGCTTTCTTCTCTATCCTTCTCAATGGATCCCCTAAAGGGTTCTTCACTAGCTCTAGGGGTCTTTGCCAGGGAGATCTCCTCTCCCCTTTTCTCTTTTTAATTGTGGGAGAAGCTTTTTCCATAATGTTTCAAAAAGGCATCGATGTTGGTATTACTTTTGGTTGCTCTATCAAAGGTATGTCTCCCATTTCCCACATCCAGTTCGCTGATGATACCCTTCTCTTCTGCGAAGCAAATCAGGATCAGGCGAGTAATTTAAGAACCATCATTCGCTGTTTCGAGGCGGTGTCGGGCCTCAGAGTGAATCTAGCTAAGTCGGTCCTCTTCGGAGTCAACTTGGAAGAAGCAGAGACTGTCGAGTTCGCGGAGCTGCTAAACTGTTTGATAGGATCTTTCCCAACAACTTTTGTAGGCCTTCCTCTGCGCGTGGGCAGTCCTCTAAAGAGCTTATGGGACATAGTCATAGACAGATTCGACAGGCATCTCGCCTCTTGGAAATGCAAGTATTTGTCTATAGGGGGTCGGCTTACGATGATTAAAGTGGTTCTGTCTAGCTTTCCACTATATTATATGTCTTTATTTAAATGCCCTCAATCGGTGCTGGACAAGCTTGAAAGACTTGGACGGGATTTCCTTTGGTTCGGTAAGTAAGATAAGAAAAAATTCCATCTATTTAAATAGAATTAGGTGTGTTAACATATTCATGATGTGGTGCAGTTTTTAGAAGTCGAAAAATCATGAACCGGGCCCTCCTCGGAAAATGGAACTGGAGACTCGTGACAGAGTCTGGTACTCTATGGAACTCCTTGATCAAATGTAAATACGGCCAATTTGTTGGTGGTTGGTGGACCAAAGACTCCGCTGCCTACAGAGCTTCATCCTTATGGAAAGGAGTGCTTCAGTCAAAACAGGAAATTCTAAAGGGCATTCGCTTCTCGCTAGGCAACGGTAACAAGCTTCTCTTTTGGGAGGATCTTTGGGTGGGAGAAGTTCCCTTAAAAGAAGCCTTTCCAAACATCTTTTGGCTGGCTCCCAATCGCCTCATCTCGGTAGCGAATAGCTTCACTACTCTCAGTTTAGAGAAAATCTGGAACATTCCCTGTAGAAGAAATCTTCTCGATAATGAAATTGATGAACTAGCGGCCCTTCTTTGTCTCCTCAACACCAGAATCCAAGACTAGCAGGACAACGACAGACCATTTTGGAGATTTGATAAAAAGGGCACCTTCTCGGTGAAGTCATTCTACAACAGCATTTACAAGAAACTCATCGTTCTTGAAGACTCCTTCTCACAAGGTTTGGAAATATAGGCTTCCGCCAAAGATCACGGTGTTTGCGTGGCTGGTGAGCTCTAGGAAAGTCCTTACGGTCAACAATTTAAGGAAAAGAGGTATGTGCATCACTAACGTATGCTTGTGTTGCATGGCGGAGGCTGAAACAGTGGATCATTTGTTCGTCCACTGTCCTTTTATCAACAAGATATGGCCTGTCATATTTTCTTGGTTCAAGACTCTATGGGTCCCCCCCCAATTCCTCTGGATGTTTGCTCAAGGCCTGACATGGGACAGATTTTGGCAAGTAGAAAAATCAAGTCTGGAGAATTGCTTTAGCGGCTACTTGGTGGGTGATATGGGAAGAGAGAAATGGGAGATGTTTCGATGGGGAGTCTCATGATGTGGGGTTTGTAGTGAGAAGAATCCACTATCTGATAGTGGAATGGGCCTCCTTTTCTCCTTCTTCCACCGATTGTAACATGCTTTCGTTTTCTTAGGAGTTTTGGTTCGCTATCTCAGCAGGCCATCCTCCTCTTTTGTTCCCTTTTCCTTGATATAATTTTCTCGTCTCCTTTAAAAAAAAAAAAAGAGTCGGAATTAATTTTTGATTATTTATCAAGAGTATTGGCTATTGTAAATCAATTACGAAGAAATTGTGAAACTTCGGATGAAATTCATGTCGTGGAGAAAATCTTATGGTCTTAGATCCAAAGTCTAACTATGGTGTTGTAGCCATTGAAGAATCAAAAGATTTGGATTCTATGACTGTTGATAAACTCATGGGATCTTTACAAGCTCATGAAGAAAGAATTAACAAGAAGAAGCAATAGCCGTTGGAGAAATTACTTGATGCAAGACAATTAACCACTTGCTCTAGAAGCTCGAACTGATAGAGTATGGTGAATTAATCCCTTTATCTCATAGCCCAGGCCCCAAATCCATGGGTTAGGTCCTCGACTGAACCCTCCTCGTGGGCCCCAAACCCATGGGTTCCGCCTTACACGGCCCCCAAATCCATAGTTCTGCGGGCCGCCCACCTCGAGTGTGCCCCTGCATTCCATAGGCCACCTCACTCGAGCCTAGTGTGAAAATGCCCTTGCATTAATCACCTCCGTTGAGGAGTCTCAAACACGAGACCTCCTGCGCTGATATCAATTTGATGCAAGAAAATTAACCACTTGCTCTAAAAGCTTGAATTGATAGAGCATGGTGAATTAATCCCTTTATCTCATAACCCATCCCCAAATCCATAAGTTAGGTCCTCAGCCGAACTCTCCTCGTGGGCCCCAAATTCATGGGTTCCGCCCCCTCGTGGGCCCCAAATCCATGGGTTCTACCTCACATGAGCCATTTGCCTCACATAACCCTTAAATCCATGGGTTTTGTAGGCCGCCCAGCCCGAGTGTGCCCCTGCATCCCACAGGCTACCCCACTCGAGCCCGGTGTGAAAATGCCCCCGTGGTATTACTTCAAACAAAGCTTACATTGAAGGATGACCAAGAAGATTCTAAAGGTCAAGGAGGTCGATGATGAGGCCATGGTCGATGAAGAGGAAGAAGGACTTGAAGAATGGAAATGAGAAATGCCTCACTTATATTGATTATTTCTTTCTTGTTGTTTTACAATGGAGCCTCTTACATGTATATATAGGCACTTGGGGTCTTTTCTACAATTTGGTTTCCATTTAATGAGTTTTCACTTACCCGAACTGCTCGTGCTAATTTCTATACGAATTTAAAACTATGAACTTTCTAGGTGAGTCTCTTAAAATTTTTATCCTTACAGTATTAGTTTTCTACACTATTACAACTTAACAATAATTATGTTTATTTCTCAACACCCCCTTAAACATAATTTTCTTCCGCAAACCATTCCAAGCATATTTATTAACTTGTTGAAGATTTCGTGTTTGAGGGTTTCGTTAAAATGTCAACAACTTGATCTTATGACTTGATGAAAATGAGTTCGATCTCCTTGTTCTTCTCATGCTTGTGGATGAAGTGGAAGCGAGTATCAATATGTTTGCTCCTCTCATGAAATACGAGATTCTTTGCTAAAGTAATTGATGACTTGTTGTTATCATAGATCTTTGTAGGCTCCTCTTAATGCATTTGAATTTCTTTAAGAAGATTCCTTAGTCAAATTCCATGGATATGGCTATGTATTTGGCTTCACATGTTGAAAGTGTGACAATTGGTTGTTTCTTTGATTGTCATGTAAAAACAATTTCTCTCATATAAAATACAAAGTTGGAGGTGCTTTTTCTATCATCTAAGCTCCTCCCTAATCATTGTCTGAATAGCTAGCAAGTTGGACGTCTTGAGATGATAAATAAAGCAAAACCATAACTCATTGTTTTTTCAATTTATTATAGAATCCTCTTAGCCACCTTAATGTGAGAAGATTTTGGATCTTTTATGTTCCAGCTCACTAGACCAACTCCATGTAGAATGTTCGGTCTTGTGCATGTTAAGTATTGAAGACTTCCAACTAAGCTGTTGAAAGGTGTGGAATCCACATTTTATAATTCGTCATACTTTGTTAACTTGAGACCACATTCCACGGGTGTTCTTATCGGCTTGCAATGGTACATATTGAATTTCTTGAGAACTTCTCTTGCGTAGCCTTCTTGAGAGATAAAGATTCCTTCATCCAATTACTTTACTTTTATGCCAAAGAAGTTTGACATGAGGTTGATGTTCGTCATTTTGATTTTTTGAACCATTGATTCCTTGAATTCCTTAAATATTCTTGTTTTATCTCCTATGAACATCAAGTTATCTACATACAAGCAAACAAGCAACATATCTCCATTTTCATTCATCTTAGTAGAAAGGGCCTGTTCATATGGGCATTTGATAAAATTAGTTTCTTGGAAGTATTAATTAATTCTACTATTCCATGCCCTTGGTGGTTGCTTCAAGCCATATAAGGCCTTTTTCAAATTTAAAACTTTATTTTCAAGCCATATAAGCCCCTTTCTCTTTGCTCCCCCCATTTTTTAAAATTGTGCATATCTTTCCACCTGAAGTGCCAGTGGTGTAGAAGATGTTGTGTTGTAACCATTGCCCCCTCATTAATAACTTGAGGCGTTGATAGTATAGTCCGTTGGATGACCAATGACTCACCCTTATCACCATACACTTCTGTTACATATTACCCAACACGCGTCCAATTCTCATATGCATGTTGTTCATATTCTCCTTCCTCAACCGAATTCTTTTTTACTGTGGATTGATGTTCATGACATTGAAAAGTGCGTGTCCCAATTGCTTACATTCAAAGCATGCAAAAGGAGTTTTATTTTGCCCAGTCTTGGGTGCTCCAACACCTCTTCTATAACTACCTCCCCCTGGGTTGAGGTTTGGCTTCATTTTGACCCATTGTCCCTCGATCTATGGGAGGCCCTGTGGTTGTTTATGTGGAAAAGTTAGCATGCTGCCTCATCGTTGAGGATGGTCCTTGTGTGGTGCCAAATCATCGCCCAAGACCTCAATTAATTATCTTCCTAGCTTTTAATGTAAGTGTGTATCTGGTCGGACAAATACATTTTGCTATTCGTTTCTTATGTTCGGGTTAAGACCATTAAGATATCTTAAATTATTATTATTTTTAAAATTTTAAATTTATTTTAAAAATTTATTTATCTTCATACTCATGAAACCTTGCCCACAATGTCATTGTATGGAACTCCTCGGTGTATTCATTTACCGATTTGTTCTCTTAATGTAGATTGTGACATCTTTGATGGAGGTCATGGGCACAAGTCGTGGGTCAGAATCTTCTTTTAACTTATTTTTCATCTTTTTTCTAAGAATTTACTTTTTTTTTTTTCTTTTGTACCTTGAAGGACTTGTTTGGCTTGGAGATCGTTTGACCATGCTAACGCGTGACCGGAAAACTCAATAGCTACTAACTTAACCTTCTGATTATTCATGATTTCCTTGTAGTAGAACACCTTTTGCACCTTGCTTAGTCAATCGACAAAGTCGTTAACATGCAAATGGCCATGGGATTTTGGAATTTCTACCTTAATTCTAGACTCTTTGTCATGTTCCAATAATCAAAGGATTTGATTATTAGAGTCTTCATAGGCCGGGGTAGCTTGTTGTTGCTTAGGACTCAGGACCTTGGTGGGGACCTTCCCCTACATGTTCATGTGCTCCAACTTTGGCTCAACACCAATAATCAAATCTAAGGATTTGATTATTGATGTCTTCACAAGCCGGGGCCGCTTGTTGTTGGTTAGGACTAGGGACCTTGGTGGGAAACTTCCCCTACATGTCCATGACGCGCTCCAACTTCGGCTCCATTCCCTTCATGTCGGAGCTCTGTCACTCGATTAGTGAGATTGCCTATTGTATGTGTGAGTTTGATCAAGTTGCTCTGTGAGCGTGCGAGTCAATTAGGTTTTTTGCGCAAACTCTTCCTGTGACACCTCCTTCAAAGCTATATTAGGAGATGATGTAGAATTGAAAATCCTCAACGATTAGCCCATTTTGATATCCAAATGGTGTAACCCAGTTATCGAGTCAATGAGATCTCGACATCCAAATCACAAAGAAATGAACACTTGTATCCAAGGAGAGGGAGAAATAATTTATATCCGGATTTTTTCTCTTCCAATAGTTAGAAGACTCACAACTGAAAAAATGTGGAATGCTTACTTCCTACAGTACCCCCACCCAGGAACCCCTAAAAACAATCCCCTATGGATTCTTTAATGAAAATCCCTTAACTATTAGATTGATTTCAAAACAATCTTAATTTATTTAGGAAATAAAAACCCCTCAACGAAGATTTGGCTTAAAATAGCAAAAACAAATCTATTAAATACTCCAAAATCTTCAATCGTATCTTCCACTTTAGCCCACCTATCTTCCACAAATGGCAAATGCGATATCTTACATTTAGGCCCCAAATCTTGCCACAAACAGCTCAATATCTGCACATGCTGGGCCTATGGTGGGCCATGGGCATACATCACTTCCTCTTGCGAGACTTGTCCTCAGGCTCTGTTTTTAATAAAATCTTCTTATTGATTTCAAAAAGCATTATCTGTGTGTAGCTCTGCTTTCAAAACCTTGTTTTTAACCATAGTTCTTAAATCTTGTTGACTTGACTCAAGTTATTATTATTATTTTTTAAACGCATGCGCACACACACCACCACACACTCACGCTAGTGGAATTTCACCACCTATGGGTACTTGAACCCTTGACCAGGTGTTGAAACTCTTGAGAGTCTACCATGCTCGTAACCATTTGAAGCTCGTAACCATGCTCAGTTGAGACAGATTTATTGAGTCGAGTTGCTGACCTGGCCAACTTGATGCAACTCATGGAGACTTGAAAGTTGAACTGGCAGTTGATAAAATTGTGATGGGGGCTAAGAAGACTTGAAGTGAGAACCTTCAATAGAATGTGGGCACACATCCTACCACACAATGGCACCTTCTTTGCTTACTTGGAGCATTTCAAAGATTTTGATTATTCGAAACTTTTTCTCTCCATATATTCTTTATTCAACCACTAAATTCTAAGTCAAGTGAATAATTGGTCGAGCCTTCATGTTTATCTGACCTATCTGAATGGCACAAGTTGAACTTTTGTCTCTAAACTATGGTTATATATGAATGATTTACTTAGATAGCCTATGTTTCAACATTGAGGTCAGGGTTCAAGCAAGGTTTTGAATAATGGTCTGTGGGCATATCAGTTTGGCTCAAAGCGATATGCTACAGGAAATATCAGACCTATATCGGCCAACATTTTTTTGCATAAAAAATCTTGAAAAAAATGGAAAACAGGAAAAAATGTAAAATATCAGAATGTATTGTTTTTTTAATGGTGCATCAGGCAATTCTTTAAGAATGTTGCTTGTCAGCTTGAGCTGCTGAAAGTCAACCAATAGGTCCTAATTGAACATAAATCAAGCATGATTTGGGTGGATTGGGGCCCGTTGCATATGAATACAACAAAAGGAAGAGGAAAAAAATGTAAGTCTTGGTTTACCCCTTCTTTCGATACTTTTCAAAATGGTCCATTCCGCTTCAATTTGTCGAATCCCACTCAAGTCATAAGGTTTTGATCCTCAAAATAATCCTGGACCTAGACTAAAATTAATTTCTAGGCTTCCTTCATAGTTGGCATGAAAAAAAAAAAAAGGGTGGAAAACCAAGAGAAAATTTGGAAATGAAATTTCAAATGGAGCCTTTATGGCCATTCCGGTCCGTGTGGGCTGTAATGGCCCTGTATTGGTGCTGATGCACTGTGTATTGACCGACGCGGGCCAATATGGCACCTTTTTTTCCTTGACTGGTTGGTTTGTCCCTGTAATGGGTAAGGTGACAGATGCTTTTATGTAATGGCTGATATGGCCATAACGTAATGGATATTTAAAACAATGGGTTCAAGTTGCCTTGAAAAAAAAACTATAGCTTGGCACATATTTGATTGAATCTTTCTTGGTGCATGGTATTTACTTGTTCATTTGTGCTTGCCTCTTTTTTCTTTCTTGTTGAGTAAGTAGTTTGTTCTTATATGGGTTATGTACTTAATAGGTGTTTAAGAATCATGGTGCATCAGCTGGTGCATCTTTGAGTCATTCCCACAGCCAGATCATGGGTCTTCCTTTCATTCCTCCTACTGTTTCTGCACGACTTGACAGCATGAAAGATTATTTTGGAGCGACAGGAGAATGTGGCCTTTGCGTGATTCGGTCTGAGGAGCTTTTGATTGATGAATCTGCTCATTTCTTTTCAATTGTTCCATACGCAGCTTCATTTCCTTTCGAGATCTGGATTGTTCCTCGGACACACTCTTCTCATTTCCATGAACTAGATGATGAGAAGGTAAGCATGTCCCTTTGCCTTGTTTATGCATTTGATAATGGATGGCGTGATACATTACCTGCTGTTTGAATTTTAGTCCAGCAGTCATGAATAAAACATGGATAGCTGTGTCTTATTTCAGTTAGAATAGCTCAATGAAAAATTTGAAAGGGTGCTGCATTGGAGTCTATAGATGAGTGGAAACCAACAATTGTTTCATTTGAGACTAAACCATCAATTTGCAAGCCACCAAGTACTCAAGCAGACAATCAATTTTCCAGTGGAGGTTATTTTTAGGATATCTATTGATGATGCCCACGGAATTAATCTATTGGATCACTGAAAAGGTTGACCCATGTGTAGAAACTGAAAACCCAAGCACACTGTAGAAACTGTCAAGCTGCGCATTGTGTGATGAAAAACTCTTGTGCCAAGCTTTGTAATATGGGATTGCATGGAATGCACTTACTCATATATTATGATTCATGCAAATATGATGAGATTGCATAGGAGTTGGTCAATAATCCATTGGAAAAAAGGGTAACGAGAGCTCAAATAAGGTCTTGCTAACTCTATCTGACTCACGTATGAACAAATCGATCGAGGTTTGGCTATTCAATGTGCTAAGGTTGCATGGAAGTTGGGATAATGTTGTTGTCACTTGTAAGTACATGAGCACTAGTATAGTGCTGTTTGTGTCCTAGGAAGTTATTTGAGATGGGTAGCAGCTTCAATCCCTGCTTACCTCAACACACCCAAAAAAAAAAGAAGGAAAAAAAGAAGAAGAAACCAAGGTCTGAGACATAAAATGGTTGGTCATTCAAAAAAGGAAAAAAGAAAAAAGAAAAAAAAAGAAGAGGATGTAGAACTTTTGGGAATGGAGTAGCTTATCAAGGTTGGAATTTTCTTTCTAGAGCTACGGAGTTCGGGAGTAGACTTTTCTTCAACCTTTTGCCTCCTCTTTCGTTTATGAAATGCGTGTTGTTTGTTAGTAAGAAATCTACTGCATGATACTGGTTTAGAGAAAATTCTCTGTTGTGTTCATAGTTAGTTTAGTCAGAATTTGCCTCTATGCTTCATTTTCTGATGCAGTAGTTTGCTGATATTTTCCATTTATTGAATTTAAACCATGTTGTCTTATCGAATATTTTATCCAGCTACTTGTAGGTTGTAACAGCAAATTATAAAGTTCTTACATGCAATACCATTGCCAAGTTGTGATCATCCTACTTGAGGTTTAATAATCCACATGTGCTTATCCCACTCCTTACACATGATCATATGGTAAACCTCTGACCTGTCCATCTCTGGTGTTGCCCCCAACCTGGGCAGATGCCATGGCCCAAAATATTCAGGCTGGTCCAGTCATAAAGTGGAATGGTTGTATGCAGACCTGAGAATGGGATCTTGATGATCTATCCAAGATTCCAATCCACAAATCATCATCATCATCATTGTTGGCGAATCTTTATCCCAATTATTTGGGGTTGGCTACATAATCCTGTTCTGCCATTCCACTCAATCACATATTATTCGGTTTCATGATCGTTGCTATGGCATAACTTTGATGTAGGCTGCCAACCAGATGCAACCCTCCTTTATCCGGGCTTGGGACTGGTAATAAAAACATAAAATTCCCAGGCTTTATGTAATAGACTATTACCTAGGTTGATTCCAATCAAGTGCAATCGCATAGTCTGTTAGGTTGATTACAATCAAGTGCAATCTAATAGTCTATTACATAGGTTGATTACAATCAATCAGTTTCAATCCACCACTCATCGATCTGCAAATATAAGAAAATTGCCACTATGCGGAAGAAGGATATGCAGCCCACGGTTGAAGAGAGCAATCATTAGCACAAATTTGCAGATCTGAATTAAGGGCAGAGTGAATGTAAGGCTCTCACTTCAGCATCATCTAAGTCTTATCCCAACTAATTGGGGATGACTACATGAATCCTGTTCTGCCATTCCACTCTATCACATATTGTTTGGATTCATGATGGAAGTTATGGCATAAGTTTCACGCAGGATGCCAACCTGATGCAACCCTCCTTTATCTGGGCTTGGGACCGGCAAGGAAAGCACAAAACTCTCAAACACTATTTAATAGACTATTGCATAGGTTGATTACAATCAAATGTGATCTAATAGTCTATTACGTAGGTTGATTGACAATCAACAAGTTTCAATCTACCACTCAACTATCTGAAAAAACAAGAAAATAGCCATTATATGGAAGAAGGATATGCAGCCCAAGAGAACAATCAATATCAATAATTCACAGATCTAAATTAAGGGTAGAGTGAATGTAAAGCTCTCACTCTACGGCCGTATACCAACTAATTGGGGTTGGCTACATGAATCGTGTTCCACCATTCCACTCTATCAAGGGTCATGACTTCAGTTAGACCATAGGTCATCAAGTCTTTTCCTACTACCTCCACCGACATTCTTCTAGCCTTTCCCTTGCCCTTTTAGCATCTTCAACTTCTTCCAATTCACTCCTTTCTAATTGGCACAAATCTTGGTCTCAGTTCCACATGACTAAACCATCTACACTAATAAGGCCAACCTCCAACATCTCCCACCCATCTTCCCAACCCCAACCCCATGCCACGAGCGAAAGAAACCAACTATCAATTCCTGCATCACCCATGACACCGTAAAAAAGTTTCAAAAGCTCTCTCAAACTTCCCTCGCAAAAGGACAATTGATGAATAGGTGTTCAATCGATTCCTTATTTCGCATACAAAGCGGAAAAACATTAGTGATTGCCATTCTCCTTTTCAGAAGATTAAGGGGCCGTTTGGATCGTAAGTTACTTCACATAAGTTGCTTATGCCTCGAGTAGCTTATCTTGGTTTCTCCTTATTCAACAGATTAGTATGTTTGGCAAACAACATACTTATCCAACAAAATGTAGAAAAGTATGTTTGGTTTCCAACTTCACATAAGTAGTTATCCCTCAAGTTTGTTAGTCCGCCCTTAATTTCCACCTTCCATCATTTGGGCCCAACCTTTGATGTGGACCACTCATTATGTTGGCTGTCTTCAATGTGAACCTTCCATCATGTGGGGACTACCTTCAATGTGAACCTTCCATCATGTGGGGACTACCTTCAATGTGGACCATCCACCTTGCGAGGTCCACCTTGGATGTGGGCTATCCATCATGCAGGGCCCACCTTAGATGTGGGCCGTCCATCGTGCAGGCCCACCTTGGATGTGTGCCATCCATCAAGCGGGTCCCTCTTGGATGTGGGTCATTCATGATTCGGGGCTGACCTTCGATATGAGCTGTCCTCATGTGGGGCCTACCTTGACATGGGCCATCTATCATGTGGGGCTCACCTTTAATATCCACTACCCATCATGTGGAGCTGATGTAGACTGTCCATCATGTGGGCCCACCTTCGATTTGGGCCATCCATCACACGGCACCTTTGATGTGGACTGTCCATTATGTGGGTCCATCTTCAATGTCTACCGCCCATCATGTGGAGCCCACCTTTGATGTAGGCCTTAGTTTCATGATCCTTAAAAAAAAAGAAAAAGAAAATAAAGAACAGAAAAGAAGAGACTCATGCAGCATATGAGTAGCACACATGGATTTATTTTGTTTTATTTTATTTTTTTATATATTCTAAATAAAAGAACATGCACACAAGTTACTGGCATCATCTCTATGCTGATGCCACAATGACTAGAGCAGCGGACTGCAAACTATCTGCTATGGAACTGCTCAGTGGGGTCTTCAGCACTGCTACTTTCAGGTAGTTTGATGCCACCTCTGCCCTTGTGATTTGTCTATGATCTTAGGGATCCATGTCTTCTTTATCATACAAGTTTCTAACTTGGCTTGCACCAAAACCACATTGACAAACCAAATTTGTAAGTTTCCTTATCCATCATTTGTGTCATACTAATGGCCCACTTGATGAGTGGACCACCGACCTGTTTTTTGGGCCAGGGCATCCACAATGTGTATCCATTAATGGGTTGGATCTCACACAAAAGTATTTAGTTGGCACCTATGTGGCTTGTAGAGGCAGTGGGGTATACATGAGTGTGGAATTATGTGTGGCGGCTTGTAGAGAGGGTGGTATATAAACAGACCAGAAACATCACCAAAGCTCTACGTTAGTTTTCTTTTCATCCCCACATGTCTATAGCTAATGTAAATTGTCAAGGAAACGGCATGATCTAGTCTCACATTGCATCCATGCATTTAATTCAATCATCACTGTGATCAAGTCTGCATAAATTTTCGTGCAAATAATTGATATTGTGCCCCACTGAAATGTCCTTGGCAGGCTGTAGATCTGGGAAGGTTGCTGAAGGTCATGCTGATGAAGTTGTCTCGGCAATTGAACGACCCACCATTCAATTTCATGATTCACACCTCTCCATTTCCAGTGACTGATTACCAGTTGAGTTACTCCCACTGGTTTCTACAGATTGTACCCCAACTAACTGGCATAGGCGGGTTTGAGCTTGGAAGCGGGAGTTACATAAATCCTGTTTTTCCAGAGGATGCTGCAAAAGTCTTAAGGGAAGTGAATGTCCCGACGTAACTATAGATTGGCCGGCGCATTTATTTATATCAATCTCAATACATGGAGAGCAACATACATAATTGCATAATGTCTCCCGCCCATTAGATGAGCTGGTGGAGACTGTAAGTGTGTGTGAGTGATCCCGGGTTCAGTACCTGGTATTGTCACCTTTAAAATAAAGAGCATAATGATGTATTGATGAGGTTTGCTCGAATATATCCTAATGTATTACAATTTGTTACATCCCCGATGAGTTACAATATGTTACACCGGGGCTTTGGCCATTGGAATTGGGTTCTTTTTAATAACCCAAACCATTTTGACAGGGCTTATCTTGGATTGGGGATGCCTGAAAAATCTCAGATTTAATTATTCAAACCTTTGATTGTTTGAAGGTTACAATAATCTAACTTAAAAGATTTTATTTGTTGCCTATCCATTATACAAGGTGACACTTTTGTAAATGGTTTGGATCATTGGAAGATGACTGAGATTCAAGGGATAGAGTCCCAATGTATTACATGTAATAGAAACATTTGTTTCGAAGTGGCATAAAATCTTTCATCACAGTGGATTGGTAGAAAGAGAAATTACATGGTTGTAGTGCTTGATGAACTTGTGTCCTAGTGTCCTGAGTCTTTACAAGGTGGTAGATCCTGCCCATCTGTTCTTTGGCCTTTTTTAATGACAGGTACCTCCGAACATGCACTTGTTGTGTCTGAGATCTGATCACCTACAGCTGGCTGCATGCTACAAAAATGGGTTGTAGGGTAAATTATGTTACAGTTGGTTGTGTTGGTGATCAATCAAAAAATGACTTGTCGCCTACAATCGGTTCTAGCTAACTTCTTTTCAACGGAGTTGGCATGACTCTTTGAACTCTTGAGGTAGAGGGTAAGAAGCCATTACATGGACCAGTCTGGTAAAAGAGGAGTGGTTCTAGCTAACTTAATCTCCCCCCAGTTTTTAACAAGCAAAATTCCCTCAAGGTGTTGGTGAGTGAACCGTTTTCAACTGAAAGTACATTTCATGACAGTATCAATAAAACAGCCTTACTAGTTGAAATTAGCAGACGAGATGATACAGTAGACATTGCAAGAATGTCATGGGCGCTGTCATTCGCCCTCGCTAGAGGAATGCTAAATCCGGATCATTCATCTTCCAAGCACAAAACAGAGTTGCATCACACGTGTCAATGTGGCCCATCTGGGGGATCCGAATCCTTTTCTTTGTGTGGGTTCTATCCCAAAAATCAGACCGGCTTACGTGCTAATGTCTTCTCAGTGGATGTTCTATACTAGAATCTGGCTGGCCCAGTCATTGGGTGAGTGGCACATGCACGTTGAATGTAGACCATTGGTCTGTCTGCTGCTGTGTACATGTGTGGCCGCTTCATGGATGGAATGGCTCGATTTTTTGTTCCACTCTTACAAAAGCTCCCGATCTTGAAAACAAGTGGTGCATTGTGATTGGAGGGGCACCTAGCAGTAGCATTTCATGGGAAGCTAGATGAGTTAACACTACATTCACTACAATCTCAAGCATGTAGGAAGATTTTGGGCACTTATGTATAGTGTGTATCTAGAAGTTGGTACCGTTTAAATCCTTTAAGATCTTTTTGGTTGCCACGTATAAATGAGTTCAGCTCATTTTATTTGATTGAATATATACATTCATCTCATTTGATCATATGTATTAGTGATCGACATTTAGCAGTGATTAAAAATATAACCAACAATTTATATAATACATAGCAAAATGAGAAGAACTCAATTTTCTGGAAGGCACTTTTTTAGTTTTATTTTTTTTTGAAGGAAAATTCTCATTTTTAAATGACTACCAAACATGGCCTTTTAACTACCCCATTTTGTTCATGGAATTTGGATCAATGACCATTTCAAGTTAAATTTGCCTAAGAGTTGTTTGGTACAACATGGATGATAGGCAAGTACTTGGTGTTTTACATGTATTCTGTATGTAACTCAAATTAAACTATTAGAGCCATGAAACCAACCATGGATAAGTTAAGAATGCAAAATAAAATCAATTAGGGGTCATTTGGCAAAATGGATTTTAGCTGATAGGAATTGAAATTCAAGATTTTCAACTCAAATCATGTTTGACACTCCTCAAAATCCTGATGCAAATCCAACTTTGATTGAAAGTCATATAAAAGGCATCCGTTTAAAATTGAAGAGAAGAAATGAGGGTATAAAATCTAGATTTTTAATCATCTCCAATTATAATAACTACTCTTTTTTTATAAGGCATTCACAATTATTCACACTATTGGGTGGGGGGGGGGGGGGGGGGGGGAGAGAGAGAGAGAGAGAGAGAGAGAGAGAGAGAGAGAGAGAGAGAGAGAGTTGTAACTATGTATTAGGGATTAAAAATAATCATTGAAGTAACAATTTATATAAGAAAAAGTCTCAAAGTTCAACCGGTTGGACCCCAAGTTATGGTCCAAATGGCTTCCAACTTGTCATGTGTGTGTGACATCCAATCCATCCAATTAGGTTGCCCCACAATGAAGATTGTCCAACGCAGAAATCTGCCACGTCCACGTATTGGGTTAACCACAATTGCGTTTTGCTATTGATCAATGGTAAGAACTTGTTTTCTATGTTGTGTGGCCCAGATTTTTGGGCTAGGTGATCCTCATGCCAACCTATTGGAACGATAGATGTCTCATCCTGTTCATAGGTTCGAGGTTATCTGTTGGATGGACCATTACTCGCAGTCTGATGGATATGAAACCTCTTCATATAATCTCTAATAAGTGATTAATATTGAGAAATACTCCAGTGCTATGGGATATTTATAAGTTATGTAGTGCTGTTAGAGCACTGTAAGTTATAGTGTTTTTAGTTGCATTGGGACACTTGGACACTCAAATCCATTGATCTAGACTGTTCATTTGGTACAGAATACGTTTCATGGTCTATCCTGCAAAAATCACACTGATCAGATGATCCAATCCATCCTTGATTTGGTCCTTTTCCTAAAGCCATCCATTTTCTTGTCCATAGATAGGATGATTAAATTTCAACAACAAAAGTGTTTTTTCATAATCATAAGCAATCCATGATGGACCCTAACAAATAGATAGAGCAAATTGTTGATTAGGCCTATTTTTTTTAAAATGATCTTAACCGTCCATATTAAAGGTCAATTGTTAAAATTTGTTAGATCAGTGTGGTATATTCATGCTAGCCCATGAAATGTGAGCTGTACCAAATGAACAGTTCAGATCAATGTATTGGACTGTCCAACTGTCTCAATGCAACTAGGAGCAATATAACTTATAATGCTTTAAGTACTAAAGCGTTTGTAGTTAATAATAACGAACATGACATGAACTCATTTTTAAATGTCCACCAAACAGGGTCTAAGATTGTTCAATTTATCTGATTTGATGACAGCGGCCCATCTATGGTGTGAACCACTATTTGGAAAGTATAATTTAAGCTATTTTATATAACCTATATATCTTGATTAGAAAATTGGACGGTTTGATTTTAGTTAAGGTATGCCACTTGTCAGGATTCATGAGAAAAATATAGGCCAAGGTTGTACAATTATGAGTGCCTGTGCATAAAGCATCGTGGTCTGCCAGAGCACCAAATAACTCGCCCATTCAAATAAAGGAGCCGTTGTAGAGCGGCGGTTGGGAAAAGGGTATTTAAGTCATTTTCACTTTCAAAAAGATTTGACCGGCACTAGACCTGGCGCAAGTATACTCGCTAAGTTACTTTCGCTAATCGGGAGCCACGTAGCCGAAACTTCCATAAGATCCACCCCGTTCATAAGCTACGCTGACTCATTTTCACCATGAAAACCAAAAATCATTATGATAAAACATTAGGTGGGCCATTCCATAGGAAAAAGTTGGGATGAGACGCTTACCATTAGTTTTGTGGAGGGCCTACCATGGTTTTTATATTCCATCCAATCCATTCATATGATGTGACTCATCAGGATGAAAAAATCATAGTATTTCAAAAATCAGGTAGGCCATAACACTAGGTTTTATATATACCTCTACGCAGAGGCCCACCTGAGTTCTGAATAAGCCCGATTTTTGGGTTCAAGGCCAAATAAATGGTGATATACCTGACAGACGGTATGGATTTTACAAAAGTTAAGCCTTTTCCCCACGTGAGAGAAAGCAACACCTGGCGGGTGCCCAGGTGAGGTACGAAGCATTTTCCGTAGAGAACTCCTCGCCTACTTCCCCGCCAAAACGGTTGGCCCCGCCGTGAAGATTAGTAATCTGAAGAGTAGGTGTAGCTACTAATTAGATGGGTGAGACTTGCATGTTGAGTCAGACCGTTGGTTGTCTATTGGTTCCAACGGTGTGGCCCACCTGATGAACGACCACTGTGGGGCCTACCATTTGCATGGTCCGAAATTCTGCACAACTGGAATGTTGGTGGAAAACATAATCCGCATTTCTCGCAAACATGTTACGTCTTGTTAGGCGTCCTTGTCATGAAAATAGAAAGCTGATCGGTGGTTACTCATAGTGCTCTGTGGGCCCCACATGATATATATATGTGTGTGTTATCCGGGTAGCTCATATATTTTCCTAGATTATTATACTTAGGGGTGTACATCAAGCTGAACTGAGTCAAGCTGGCCTCAGCTCAGCTCGGCTCGGTCACAAGGCACACCCAACTTGAACTTGGCTCGGCTCGGTCACAAGGCACACCTAACTTGAACTCAGCTCGGCTCGGTGACCGAGTCATAAGCTCCAACTCGAGCTCGGCTTGGTTAGCAATTGGACCAATTCGAGCCGAGTTTGAGCTTCGAGCTTTCGAGTCGAGTTGGAGTTGGAGTTTGAGTTTGAGAGAAAGAGAATTTGTTCAATATATTTTTGAATCTTGGGATCAAGGGATGTTGAAAAAACAAAGAGATTTTTGAATCTTGGGATCAAGAGATGTTGAAAAAACAGATAGATAGAGAGAGAGAGATAGTGGGGGGGGGGGGGGGAGAGAGAGAGAGAGAGAGAGAGAGAGGGACACTGGTAGAGAGACGAACCAGAGAGACGGCTGAATCACTAGGGTTGCAATGGGGGTAAAACTCCCTTTTTTATGTGTATGTACTCGGCCTCAACATAACCGGTATCACCGGTTTTCTCTTTGCACTCTAAAACAAACCATTCAAGGGCTCTAACGTTGATAGTGCTCGACCTTACGGGAAGATACCATACGGTCGAGCGTATAGTACCTTTTCCTCACACACACACACACACACACCGAGTCGAGCTAAGTATCGATTCGAGTTGAGTCGAGTTGGGGTCAGCTTGAACTCGGCTCAAACTCTTTTCAAGCTGTAAAAAACGACTTGACTTGGCTTGAACTCAGTTTCAAGTCGAGTCGATTTGAGCTTTTTCGGGCCGAGTCGAGCGAGCTAGCTCGGTTCGTGTACACCCCTAAGCATCATCTAAAAAATGAAGGACATCCAAATTTCGAGTGGACCACACCACAAGAAAATAATGGCGATTGAATGCCCACTATTGAAAACTTCTTAAGGCTAACCGTAATGTTTATTTGTCATCCAACTTGTTGATTGGTCACACACAAGAAAACACAAATATCAGCTTAATCCAAAACTTTTGTGGCTCTTAAGAAGTTTTTAAGCGTGACTGTTTAATTACCACTCTATCCTATACTGTGGTACATAAGAGATTTGGATCTATTTTGTTTTTGGGCTCATAGCATAAAATAATATGAAAAATTGGATGGACGGCATGGGTAGGACCGACACGTGGATACTGGGTAAATCCTTTACCTTTCCTCCTCTTACTAAGACTCCATGATGTTCTTGTGGTGATTTCAAATCCAGACATTAATCATACTCTGATAACTTTTAACTAATGGAAAGTTGGGTTTTTTTTGGAGGTGACAGTGGAAAAGTTGATAGATAAGTCACTCCACTGTCATTTTACATAACCTCTTTTGTTTTTCTTTAAATTTAAAATTTCCTGCTAGCTTGTTAGTACACCAACTGTAAGTTCAGACTTCAGTGTTAGCAACGCCCACTAAGAAATTGATACCGAGACCTCAATGTTGAAACGAGTTATCTTCTACTCAGTGTACCACGAGCTATGGATCTGGCTGTCTGTACATAACCTTACACGAGATTTTCCCTAATATAATTCCTCCTTCAGTTCTTTTGAAGTAATTGGATCATTTTCCTTGACCCCGTCCTGAATAATTACTAGGACCAATTTAATTACGTTTATGTAATCCGTGTTCAAAAATAATGTGCCTCACAGTGCTGATCCACTTGGTAAATGGGCCACACATTTATGTTTGGCCATAGTATTGATGGTCCATTTATTCCAACGGTGCCTATTTTATGAGCAGACGAGTTTTCTGGGGCGTGGTTTTGATGGATCCACGAATCCACCGAGGTAGGCGGATCCCTGACTATGGGGCCCACCATGATATATATGCCTTACATCCATGCCGTCCATCAGTTAAGAAAAGGTTTATTTTAGGAAATATTATAAAACTGAAGCAAATCCAAATCTCAGGTGGACCACACCACAGTTTCCCGTGGTGTGGTCGGCTTTAGATTTGGATCTGCTTCATTTTTGAGATCATGTCCTAAAATGAGCTTTCAAAAAGGATGGATGGCGTGGACTTTAGGCACATACATTAAGGTGGGCCCCACAGTCTAAAAGGGACACCGCCGGAGAGTAAGGGTCACAATCAGCCACACCCAGGAAGGGCTATCAATGGGCTGGGCTGGCCAACTGGCTACTGGCCTGGCCTGCTTAGCATTACACATCAACCTATCCCGGTTGTTCAAACACATCTTATGGGCCACCGCATAAATCATGCTAGTTGGACAAAATCCTAACCATCCATCCAATAGCCCATAAAATGAACAGTTAAGATTATTCATGAAAAATAGGCACGATCAACATTTTGAGCCACCTATTTGTTGGGACGAATCCAAAACGGATGGTGAAGATCATTCATGAAAGAGTTATGCTGATTAACAAGTAGAGCCCTCTATTTGTTGGGACCAATAATGGATTGCTTACATTTCCAAAATTTAATTTTCTCAAAAAACCATTCCAAGATGGACGGTGAAGATCATTTATGAAAAAAATAAGGGTACTCGAACAATTAGAGCCCTCTATTTGTTGGGACCAATCATCTATTGCTTACATTTTCTGAAAAACACTTTTCTCATAATTATAAAAATAAGTCCAAAATGGACGGCGAAGATCATTTATGAAAAAATAGGCTTAACCAACAATTGAAGACATCTATCCATTCATAAATCATGGATTGTTTACATTTAAAAATAAAAAATAAAAATTTCTCATAAAACTATTCCATCCATGGCTTCGGAAATGGATGGTTACAAAAACAAAGTCCAAAACGGACGGTGACGATCATTTATGGAAAAAAAAAGGGTACAATCTGCAATTTGAGCCATCTATTTGTTGTGACCAATCATGGATTGCTTACATATCTGAAAATCATTTTCTTACCATAAAACCTTAGTGATCCCACCCATTCCTTGGAAAATAGATTGTTATTGAAAGGAAGTCCACATCACCTGATCAACGTGGCTTGTGTGAGGTTGTCCATGAATACACGATAAAGCTAGTAGACAATATCGACGGACCACCGTCCAGATGAAAATGAGGGCACTATAACGTAAGTGTTCTCTGAAAGCACCGGATCATTTCTGAAATGGGTAGAAAATTCCAATCCAAAGTTCATCCATCTATTTTTCTGGGACTGTCATGGATTACCCATGATTATGAAGATATCTATTTTGTTAGGCTATTGTAACCATCCCATCCATGGCTATTTATCCGGGACTGTCATGGATTATCTATGATTCTGAAGACATCTATTTTGTTAAGCTATTGTTGTTGAAAAATTATACAGATTAATGTAATTTCTGTATAATATGGAAATCGAAAATAATTAGAAATAAGGATAGGCTGAAGCACGTCTGAAAATGCTCTCCTTAAAGCGTAATTTGCCCTTATTCAGGTGAACTGAGTATGCTGATATGTTACAGACAAATCACTTCTAGGATATGACGAGCCTGGTGTGGGTATGCGTTTAGCAAACACAAAGACCCACCAAATGGAACTCCTATACACACTATCTGACAGAATTATAACAAAAAAGAAAAAAAGGAAAATCCCAAAGAAAAAGAAGAGAAGATTTTGTGATTTGAGACCACTGCACTGGTCAGATTCTTCAGCTCCCTGGTTCAGTTGAACCGTTCTTAGACCACACCTTTGGTCAATTCTTCAAACAATGGTTCTGATTCACTTATTATACTGTTGATGTTTTTGGTCTGTAGAAGAAAAACTATTGTAATTCGTATTGAGATTGCTGGAGTGCTGTGAGATGGATTGGAAACCCATCCAGGGCCTTTTTTTATAGGCTTAAGATGGCTGGGAGTTATGGTTTAGGGACATAAATCCTACTAGCCGTTTTATGGGTATTGGAATATGGTTGTTGGAAACTAGCCGTTTTATGGCTGTTGGATACTAGACGTTTTATGGCTGTTGTGAAAGAACTGGCTAGCCGTTTTATAGCTGTTGGGCTAGCCGTTTTCTAGCTGTTGGCAACAGTTTCTGCAATAAAGGTTATAGCTGTTACACTTTTGTGCAACAGTTATATTTTCAACCACTATATAATTAGATGGACTCTCATTCAGAACTCTAGTTTTCGTCCAGCCACCTATCTGCCTTAGCCTCTTTATCGCACCGCGACTCGCACCCGTCTCGCTCCAGTTCGCGAAAGGATCGACCCTTTACGACACGATGCGCACGTGCGAAGTGTAAAGTGCGCCACTAGCACCTCTACAACCACACTGCCTCACATGCCCACGCCCTCGCACCTAGTCCAAGTCTGAGACCGAGCGCGAGCGCGTGCGCGTGCGCGGTGTTCCAGTGCTACACACTGGAATACGCAAGTTTCATTCTCCTTTGGACCATGTGTGTAAGTATTATAATACTCCACACCTTTCATATAAAACACTTTTTCTTCTCTTCTTTTTTCAATGTGGGACTATTCCCAAAAACCACAAAAGGTGTTTTTCAAACAACGTTTATATATTATATTATTTTATTATTAAAATATATTTTATAAAAATTAATATTTTTGCAACAATCCTCCACTTGATTTTATAAAAATATTTTTCGGTTAAACATTTCTACCAGAATAATCAGCTTATATACATAAAGAAAGATATCTTTCGATTTTAATCTTCCCTTGGTGTAAGTATCTCAAAACTCTAGCGAAATGACTGGTAGCCACAGCTTTGAACCAGTTTTTCTTAGATAACAGAGTCGGAGAACCACACACATATTCGCTATGTATTGTTAGAGTTTTCACAATCTTGCTCAGCACAATTAATGGCCATGTGCTTATCCTAATTCGTGAACAATCCCGAGAGAAAACTCCTAACTCTCATGAGAGACGGCACCATCTCTATGTTCATATAGGTGAAATCCTTCCAGTGTCTCCGTTACTATAAGACACTTATCCTAAAGACTAGATTTCATTAAGAGTTCTAAGACTCAACCATCTTTCGTAATGCTCAACACTTATCTATTATGGATGAAGTTTTATAATTTAGTGCTGAAAACTTTTCATATATCAGTGACTTGTTCTTACCCATTAAACCCAAGATTTAGAGATTTTCTGACTTTAGGTTGGGTTACCATCACTGGTGGAACTTTGGTTGCAGAGTTTCAACCCCATCCTTATAGATGTAGCCTTTACTACCTCTCTCGGTAGAGGTTTAGTAAAAGGATTTGCCAGATTATTGCTTGATTTCACATAGAAAATAGCAATGATTCCATCTTGAATCAATTATCTGACATAATCATGTCGAAGACTAATATGTCAAGATTTACCATTATAAGTGCTGCTATAGGCTCTGGCTAATGTGGCTTCACTATCACAATGTAGTGATACAGCCGATATAGGTTTTACACAAAAAAGAAATTTCTAATAGAAGATTCCTTAGCCACTTAGCCTCTTTGCCTGTTGTAGCTAGGGCTATGAATTCAGACCCCATAGTCGAGTGCGTTATGCAAGTCTGTTTCTTAAATTTCCAAGATACAGCTGCACCTCTTAGGGTGAAAACCCACCCTGTAGTAGACTTGTTGTCCCTTGCACTCGATATCCAGCTCGCATCGGTATATCATTCCAATATGGCAGGAAACTTTGAATAAAATAGTCTTAAGTCTTTGGTTGTTTTTAAGTAACCAAGGACTCTACTGATTACAATCCAGTGTTCATTACTGGGGTTACTAGTAGACCTACTAAGTTTACTCACAGCATATGCGATATCAGGTCTAGTGCATTGCATAGCATACATAAGACTTCCTATAGCACTCGCATATTCTAATTGTGCAATTGTTCTTCCAGTATTTTCTTTTAGTTTGATACTTGGATCAAATGAGGTTTTTGCTTCTTTTATATTTAGATGGTTAAACTTATTTAGTATCTTCTCAATATAATGAGATTGACATAAAGTATAACCCTCACAATATTTTTTAACTTTGATATTTAGGATGGTATTAACTTGTCCAAGATTCTTCATTTTAAATACTGAAGAAAGAAATCTCTTTGTTTCAGTTACACCTTCTATTTTATTACTTATTATTAACATGTCATCAACATACAGACAGATAATAACAATATAACTAACATATACTTTATAATATATGCATTTGTCAGCTACATTATGCATAAAACTATGAGAAAGTATTTTGGAATCAAACTTCTCATGCTACTGTTTTGGTGTTTGTTTTAATGTATATAATGATTTGACTAATCTACATACTTTGTTTTCATTTTCTGGTAGAACGAAACCTTCAGGTTGTTCCATGTATACCTCCTTATTGAGGTCACCATTCAGGAATGCGGTCTTTACATCCATTTGGTGGATATAAAGATGATGTATGGAAGCTAGCATAAATAATATCCTAATGGATGTTATCCTACTTATAGGTGAGTATGTATCAAAGTAGTCTATCCCTTCTTTTTATCTAAAACTCTTAGCTACTAGTCGAGCTTTAAATATTTGGATAGTCCCATCAGTGTGATATTTCTTCCTAAATACCCACTTACAACCTATGGGTCTAGAACCTGAAGGTAAGTTTACTAGTTCACATGTTTCATTTGATAGTATGGATTCCATTTCATCATTTATAGCTTTTTTTCAAAAAGCTGAGTCTCTAGAGGATACAACTTCCTTATATGTTTTAGGATCATCTTCTATAGTCATTACTATAGGTATTTGTCTTATAACATTTTCTCTATCCGCTTCTACCAGATGGAAAATGATGAGTTGTGAGTCTATGTAGTCATTTCCAAGACTCTTCTCTATTCTTGTTCTTTGACTCCTACGGGGTTCAATAGGAGCTTCCACTATATGTGGAGTTGTGCTATCTGATTCTCTATTAGGAGTTTAGATTTCATTATCCTTCGACTCCAAGGATAGTGAGTTCTCAAAGAATTAAACGTCTCTTGATTCTATAATTGTATTAGACTCCATGTCTAGAAGTCTATAAGCTTTACTATTTTGTGCATACCCTACGAAGGCACACTTAATAACTCTTGGTCATAACTTAGTTCTTTTTGGATCAGGGGTTCTGCAGTATGCAAGACACCCCCACACTTTAAGATATCTTAGGTTAGGTTTTCTACCTCTCCATGTTTCATATGAAGATATTTTATTTTTTTAGACGAAATTCTGTTTATTATATGGCATGCTGCAAGCAGTGCCTCACCCCACAAACTTAGTGACAACTTTATTCTTATTAGCATTGAGTTGACCATTTCTACTAATGTTCTATTCTTCCTTTCAGCCATTCCATTTTGTTGAGGTGTGTATGGAGCTGTACATTGATGTATCAGTCCATATTCTTCACAGAAGTTATCGAATTCATTCGAAAAGTATTCTCCTCCTCTATCGCTACGGAGAATTTTTATCTTCTTACTTAGTTGATTCTTTACTTCTTCTTTATATATCTTAAACATGTTCAATGCTTCATCTTTGCTCTTTAATAGATAAGCATACACATATCTAGAACAATCATTTATAAAGGTTATGAAGTACCGTTTACCTCCACGAGTAAGAATGCCGTTTAACTCACAGATATCACTGTGCACAAGATCCAAAATTTGAGACGATCTTTCAACACTTGAAAAAGGTTTTTTCGTCATTTTGGATCGTATGCACACTTCACATTTATCAGTTTCATTATTTGTGTATGAGATTAAACCATTCTTAGCCATGAACTTCAAGGTACTATACCCTATATGGGCTAGTCTATCATGCCACAGTCTAGCAGATTCAACCATATACGCAGAAGTGCTACTTTCATTCAGAGAAAACTTAAGCATTTCGTTACAAGCATATCCCTTTCCAACAAAATTTTTATTCTTGGATAGAATCAGTTTTCCTGACTCGTACACCACCCTTATTCCTGGTTTTCCTAGAAGGTCCCCAGAAACTAAGTTTCGCCTCATGTCTGGGACGTGCAGTACATTAGTCAGAATCACTTTCTTCCCAGAAGTGAATATCAGTTTGACAGTTCCTTTGCCGACGACCTTCGATCGGACTTCATTACCCATTTGGACTTCTTGATCATCGATCAATTCCTCATAGGTTTTGAAGGCTGATTTGTCGTAGCACGCATGTACTGTGACGGCAGTATCATACCACCAGCCTGGAACTTTGCCTTGGATGGTATTCACCTCAGTGATCATAGCCACCATATCGCCTTCTTCTACTGCACTTGCCTCTTTTTTAAATTTGCGATATTGACACACTTGAACATAGTGCCCGGTTTTCCCCACAGACATGGCATGGGCCTTTGAACTTTCAGTTCTTCTTTTGGGCATTTTTCTTAAATTTTCCTTTATTGGATTTTAGGAAATCGTTCTTCTCCGGATTCTTGTTATTGGCTTTTTCTATTGCATGTACCTTGGATGAGGCATTCCCGTTATCATTATTTTTGTCATGGTTACGGGATTCTTCCTCAATCTTGAAGTGTTTCTAGATTTGTTCTAGTGTGTAGTCCTCAGTTTTATGTAGCAACTTCTTTATATAGTCTTTCCACATCGGTGGCAATTTAGCGATTATAGCCCTGACTTGGAATGATTCAGGAAGATCGATTTTGATCTCTTTGATTTTGTTTACTATTAGCTGCAGTTCTTAGATTTGGGGCAACAACGGTTTATTATCTGCCATGCTGAAGTCAAAATACCTGGAAATGAGAAATTTGTTGGTCCCTTCTTCTTCAGCCTTGTACTTGAACTCCAGTGCAACTCAGATCTCCTTTGCTGATGATGTCTGTTGGTACAGATTGTACAGGCGGTCGGAGAGAGCGTTCAGAATGTGTCCACGACACAAGATTTCATCTTCGGCTCTTTTAGCGTGGGCAGCCACCTGTTCAGGTGTGTCGTTGTCGGTTGCTTCAGGTAATGCTTGCAGATTTGGATCTAGTATGTAGTGGATCTTCAGGGCCGTCAGAAGAAATTTCAGCTTGTCTTGCCATCTTGTAAAATTGGTTCCATTGAACCGATTAAGACGTATCAAGTCTTGATTCATCAACTTGATGGATGAAACACTGTCGGCTTCCATCTTTAAAAAAATTACGCTTTAAGATTGTTGAAAAATTATACAGATTAATGTAATTTCTGTATAATATAGAAATCGAAAATAATTAGAAATAAGGACAGGCTGAAGCACGTCTGAAAACGCTGTCCTTAAAGCGTAATTTGCCCCTACTCAGGTGAACTGAGTATGTTGATAGGTTACAGACAAATCACTTCTAGGATACGACGAGCCTGTGGGTCTGCATTCAGCAAACACGAAGGCCCACCAAATGGAACTCTTACACACTATCTGACAGAATTATAACAAAAAAGAAAAAAGAAAAATCTCAAAGAAAAAGAAGAGAAGATTTTGTGATTTGAGACCACTGCACTGGTCAGATTCTTCAGCCCCCTGGTTCAGTTGAACCGTTCTTAGACCACACCTTTGGTCAATTCTTCAAGCAATGGTTCTGATTCACTTATTATACTGCTGATGTTTTTGGTCTGTAGGAGAGAAACTGTTGTAATTCGTATTGAGATTGCTGGAGTGCTGTGAGATGGATTGGAAACCCATCTAGGGCCTCTTTTTATAGGCTTAAGATGGCTGGGAGTTATGGTCCAGGGACATAAATTCCACTAGCCGTTTTATGGCTGTTGGAATATGGCTATTGGAAATTAGCCGTTTTATGGCTGTTGTTCGCGAAAGGAGTGACCCTCTGCGACACGATGCTCACGTGCGAAGTGCAAAGTGCACCACTAGCACCTCTACAATCACACTGCCCCACATGCCCACGCTCACGCCCATGCTCGCGCCCTCGCACCGAGTCCGACCCCCAACGCGAGCGCGAGCACGAGCGCGTGCGAGTGCGCGGTGTCACTGGAACACGCAAGTTTCATTCTACTTTGGACCATGTGTGTAAGTATTATAATACTCCACACCTTTCATATAAAGCACATTTTCTTCTCTTCTTTTTTCAATGTGGGACTATTCCCAAAAACCCACAAAAGGTGTTTTTCAAACAACATTTATATATTATATTATTTTATTATTAAAATATATTTTATAAAAATCAATATTTTTGCAATAATTGTTACCATCCCATCCATGGCTATTTCTCCGGGATTGTCATGGATTACTTGTGATTCTGAAGATATGTATTTTGTTAGGCTATTGTAATCATCCCATCCATGGCTTGGAAAATGAATGGTTGTGTTAAGCTCCATAGAGGTTGATCATTAGATATGTACTGTTCACCCAGCCATTGTCCCAAGCCCTTTGAAAGAGAGATGTGATTGTAATTTCAATGTTTTATGTAAATTTTAATTTACACACACACACACACTTTTGAACACTCGTCATGGGCACATAACATGAATGGTACATGTGATGTGGCACCCCCTAAAAGTCTATGGACACATATTGTCAGCCCGATCCAAAACTCTAGCGAGCTATAGCAAAGAGAAATACAAATCAAGGAAAGAAGTTGTTTCCTTTTGCCATGGCCCACCAGACTTTTGTATGAGACTAAAAATTAGGCTTGTGAGGTTTCAAGGGGTGCCGCATCATGTGGACCATTCAAATTCTATGCTCATGACATGTATGCATGGTTGCTCACGTAAGAAGGTACCATTGCCCCATATATATATATATATATATATATATATATATATATATATATATATATATATATATATATATATATATATATATATATATATATATATATATATATATGTGATAACGGTACTATAAGGTCGACCTCATGGGAGTTCCCATGAGGTCGAGTAGTGTGGGTGCCACTGTGATGCATATCAAATATCAACACCGTGGATCCGATGGTTTCCCTTCAGGTTATGGGATATCCCAAAGATCAACGGTATGCAGAACTCACATGGATTGTACCATCTAAAATCATGTGAAGACATGCCTAAGACATATAAAAGCACTTGGTGGAGCTTACCTCAAAATTGCATGCGTCTAAAACTTAGTTTGACCCCTCATCCAAGTGGGACACACATAATGGATGGGTTGGATTTGTGAACCACATCTTCGTGGGCCCAACAAATGATTATGAATGTTTTAATGGGAGGATAACCCCTCTCAACTTGTGTATGTGGTGTGGCCTGCAAAAGTCATGGATTGACTTGGTTTTTAAGCCCGAGGCACATCATGGAATGGTGCATTTGACCGATGGGTAGATGTTCAAAATGCATCACTGTAGGGCCCACACAGCTCGACCTCATAGGAAATTCTCATGAGGTCGACTGCATAGAGCTATTTCCCATATATATATATATATATAGGAAAATGTACTATGCGCTTGACCTCACGATAAGCTCGTGTGAGGTTGAGCTGTGTGGGCCCCACTGTGATGCGTGTCGACCATCAACACCGTGCATTTGATGGGTACCCTTTAAATTATGGAATATCCCAAAAATCAGCCGTATATGGAACTCGGGTGGGCCATACCATCTAAAATCATGTGAAACACCGTTAAAACATATAAAAGCACTTGGTGGGGCCCACCTGAGTTTTGAATGCTGCTGAAACTTGGTCTGAACCCTCATACAAGTGGGACACACATAATGGATGGGCTGGATTTGCAAACCACATCTTTTATGGGCCCCAAAAATAGTTATGAATGTTTTAATGGTGCACAGCCCCTCTCCACTTCTGTAAGTGGTGTGGCCCACACAAGTCACAGATTTACTTGATTTTTGAGACCTAGGCCCATGATGGAATGGTGCATTTGACTGATGGGGTAGATGTTCGAAAGGCATCATGGTGGGGCCCACACAGCTCGACCGCATGGGACGGAGCCGTGAGCTCAAGCGCATTGTACCATATATATATATATATATATATATATATATATATATATATATATATATATATATATATATATATATATATATATATATATATATATATCCTTTGAGCACGGTAGATTGGTGTAAATCAAGTGAATGTATCGAAAGAGAATCACTTAAATTTGTGCGTTATACTCTGCATTTTCTTTTATGTTATTCTTTTTTTTTTAATTATTTTTTTAAGATATTGATGCGTGTGATCGAGAAGGATTTTTTCTCAAATCAAGCTGAATCAAAAGACTCATTAGATCATTTGATCAATAAGAAAGGAATGAAATGTGTTCTCTACTTAATGGACAGTTCAGATCAATTGAGTGATCTGTTCAAGTAAAGCGATGCAACTAGGAACACTATAACTTAGTGCTCTGAGAGCGTTGGAGCATTTGTCAAGGAAGAGATGTTTCAGTGTTCTCAAAGCACTAAAATTTTCAAGGTTATTAGGTAATACGGATTGTCCTAATCATGGAATTCAGAAATTGTGTTTGGAACGCATATTGATTTATAGACTTATAAAATTATTCTATGGTATATTCATAGGACAATAAGAATTCCTATGGCTTTTGAGGATCCGGCTACAAAAGAACAAGGATCAGAGACTCAATTGTTTGATCTTAAGAATGCTGGCTTTAAAAATGAGTGATTCTTTTATTGCTTAAGCTAGAGAACAACAGCTAACGTGTTTCAGTTGTGAAACAGGATTTTTATAAAACACAAGCAGTTTTGAACAATTTCAGCACCCAAGGGGTTCTTGACCTTAGCATCTGAAATGATTTCCAATATTGATAAAAGTATTTGGGTCATTAAAATCATGAATAAAAAATAGAGCAGTCAAAAGCTAAGTGAGGCTCATTGTGATGTTTGTGCAAATCCACCGTACATATGTTTTGCCAGCTCATGTTAGAACATAAGAATAAAAATGAGGTGAATCCAAAACTCAAGTGGGCCACATAACAGAAAGAAGTGGGGATTGAATCTCTACTGTTGAAACATTCATGGGGCCATAGAAGTTTTGTGTCAGGCTAATATTTTTGTGTTTCCTTATCATCCTCTGGGAAATGCCCTTATGAACAGTTTGGATGACATATAAACATCAAAGTAGAGCTGAGAAGGTTTCGATGGTAGGCATTTCCCTCCCCAGTGTGTTTCCAGTTCATCCTTGTGGGAATGCCTTATAAACAGTTTGGATGACATATAAACATCAAGGTGGACCCAAGAAGGTTTCAATGGTAGGCATTTCCCTCTCCAATTTTTCCTGTCGAGTGGCCCACTTGAGTTTTGCATCCACCTCATTTTTGGGTTGATGTCCTAAAATGAGCTGAGACATCATGGTGGGGCCCATCTAGCTTCCGAATGCAGGGTTGTAGGGAATCGGCGTCCATGAATGGAAATCATTCTGTCACTTCAAAGTCCTCCAGCACCTACTCTCTACCCATGATTGTCCGGCTCCCTACTTTCTCTGGTCTCTCTGTTCCTCCTCTCTACATACAGATGAGGGAAAATTTTAAAAGTACCATTAAGAAAAATTAAATATTATAGAAACCATTTAAAGAAAATTCTATTAGTAAAGCCCTGTTGTACTCTGTAGCTTTTGTTGGATTATCTGTGATTGAGTAGCCCATCTTTTTGCCCATTACGGCAGTGTAATCCTCGTAACACACCCATAGTGTGATTTGACGTGATCCATACCCGCACAAACAGGCATTACATTAAAAAAATGCATTTCATTAAAATCATATAAACTTATTTTGCACCATAGCACGATGGGCCGGAAAGGGTTCGAGGGATTTGGAGTTTCGAAATAAAAATTGGAAGAGAACATCGCCGCACAAAAGGAAAAACAGACCTGAGAATTGCTAATTAATGACAATTGAGCCCTAGAAATGCACTCATCCTAACAGATATTTTATGTGAATGTGTCATCATTACAGTTTTACAATGTTTGTTTATACATGTACTTCGGCGGTCAAATGCAAGTGGAATACAAGACAGGTATTGTGGTGGAAATTCCCTATCCAAACACATACATCAGTATGTTTTTACCACAGTGATTTAACATTTTTCTTATTAAGTTGACACTACAATAAAAGTATCATCATTGTAAGTTTACTATACTTGTCCAAACACAGAAATCGTCAGTCAAATTACCTGATTTTCACGTGACAGGTATTGTAATTTGTAATCATTACATTTTATATTACAATTGGGTACGATCAATCCAAACACGCCCTAAAACAGAAACCTATCACAAAAAGCAACCATGGTACATCTTTCAATTACTTCTTAACATGGTTTTGAAAATCAGTTATGATATACTGTGCACCATAACCATATTGGCCATGCCATTAGCATGGTTTTAAAAATTGGTTATGATATGCCAGTAACAGCCATAAGGGTTAGAGCTGGTGTTGTGGCAGCCGCATCTGGGGAGGTAGATATTAGTCTGGTGCAATTTGGTAGGGTGTTTTTGCTGTTTCATGTGCAAGGGGTGGCCTGATTGTCAGGTATTCTGCAGCATGTGTAAGTCTAGGGGAGTAGCCTTTTGCTGGTCTGAAAAAGTATGGAATTCTCGGCTGTTGGGCCTTTAGGAGTCATTTGCTGGTCCAAGGAAGGATGCTTGTGTGGCTCAGGGTAGTACTTATCATTTGTAGAGGCCATGTTTCTGAGGCTATGTTTTTCTTGTAAATTTTGTTATGGTATGCATAGCAGTGATACACCCATGTCTTTTTGTGGTGCCTGCCTGAATGTTTGTACAGTGAAAAAAAGTCAAATTGTAACCATATTGGCTACCCCCATTAGGTAATACAGGGGTGAACAGGTCCACTACACATTGCTGGATGCATCCCATACCACCACTAATATGGGGCTGACATGGCCAACACAAGCTAGATACAACCAGAAAGCGCCCATTTAGAAGAAAAAAAAAATTTGAAAAATTTCTCTAAGTTTCTCACTTGAGTTTTTCAGTCATTGATTTTAATCATAGAGGAAGGTTAAAAACTAATTTTATGCTGAATGATGCCTGAATTGCTTAAAATAATGTTTGATTTGTGATCAACTAGGGCTTATTTAGTTGAAGAAGGTAGTTTATGGAAGGGAGAGGAAGCTTAAAAACTCATTTTATGCTGAATGATGCCTAATTTGCTTAAAATAACGTTTGATTTGTGATCAACTAGGGCTTATTTGGTTGAAGAGGGTAGTTTATGGAGGGAGATGGTGGATAGGAAATATGGGATTAAAGAAGTGGGATGGACCACCTGGGCCTCATCTTTGTACTAGTCCTTGTTTGTTTGGAAATCAGTGGCATCATTAAAAGGTAAGGTTTGGGAAGTGATAGGCTTACCATGAGGAAATGGGCTAAAGGTAAGGTATTGAGAGGATATATGGGTGGGAGAACAGAAATTATGTGAGGTTTTACCTAGGTTAGCAAGATTATCAGTAGAGGCAAATGTATGGGTGGCAAATTGTTTTAGTATGCAAGGTCAGGAATTTGTTTGGTCCCCATAATTTAGAAGGAATTTAGACAATGATGAGGTTGAGGAGTTCAGTAATTTGCAAAAGTTGCTCTCCAAGGTTCATCCAGTGTTAAGTGAGCCGGATTCGTTGGTTTGGAGGAATGATAAGGAAATTCTCAGTTAAATCTTTCTTCAAGAAGCTTAGTGGCAGCAGAATTAGTGATGGAATTAGTCAAGGCTACTTATGTTTGGTGATATGGTGCTCTGCAAAAGGTTGCCGCTTTGGCAATGGTTAGTGGGTTGCAACGAAGGACTAACAGTGGATAATCTTCAAAAGAGAATTCTTTCGAATGTCTATTTGATGTGCCTCCAAGATGTAGAACCAATAGATCATTTATTTATTCATTGCTCTTTTGCAAGAGTTCTATGGGAAGGTTTTTTCAAGTTGTTCGATATAACATGGGTATCACCGGGTTCCATCGCTCAGCTTTTATTCATGTGGCACGGTGTTGTTTGCAATTGTGTTTGCTTGCAGGGATTTGGGTATTATGGTTAGAAAGGAATAGAATCAAGTGGGGTGGGTTTCAGAAGTATTTAATAGGGCTAAATCCAATGTAATGCAATGGGGGATCGTGTCTAAGGCAGTTGAGAAGTTCCCTGATAGTTGGCCTGAGTTCTAATGTTGTTGGTGTTTTGTATATATTTGTAAATTTTGGCTAGGCCACTCATTAATAAATATTTCAATGTTCAAAATAAAAAATTGTTTGACTTCTAGCAGATCAAGCCAAAAGACAACATTCTTATCAAAGAAAGGTTTGATACGTACTGACAACATGTTAAAAAATTAAAAACGGACTTATTTTACATTTTCCTAAGATATTTTCCGAATCTTCTCATTTTTGTGCTAGGTTGATACTGTTATTTAAAAACGTGATTTCTTAAGCATGATATCGAAATTGGACCCAAATACAAACTGATCCAACCCAGTCAAGTGTTTAGCATGGATTTTAGACTCCGCAGCACAGGTTGATTAGTTCAGTTTCCAGTCAAGGTCCGACTCGAGCCTAGTTGAGGGGTGTACTGGTCTGATTTGCCCGAGTCGACAGTGACTTGGGGGGCAGGGGGAGACATTGTGTCACAGGTTTATAAACTATAGAATTTATATATTTGGAGGATCATGTAATTCTTCTGTATGACTTCCTCTCTGGGGACAACCAAACACCAATACAACAGAAACTTAAAATTGAAGAGAGAAAACCAGAAAATGTAAACAGTACAGATTAACCAGAAAATCTTGCCATCTTAAATAGATAGAACCATATTATATGAACATGGTGCGTCTTTCCATTTTAAATAAAGAGAAACACAAAAAATATATATAGACATGGTATACAAGTTAATAAACCAAAAGGGATTTTGGCATGACGATAACTTATAAAAGCCATCCAACCTTTCCACATCCTTCAAAGCTTAGTCACTGTTAATCTTTTAAGCACTCTACATCTTCCCCACAATCTCCTTTATTCCTAATTACCTCTACAGTTTACTAGTGAGTCCCGGCCTTGCGCAAAATTGCCTTTCAAGCTATATGTAGCCGTATTGATGTACGAGAAAGAAACGCAAAAAACGAAGAAAAAAAAATCAGAGCGAACTTTTCAGATGGCTGTACAACGCAGCTGACCTTCTCGAGATCCATCCATCCGCCAAACTTGAAAACCCATGTCCCAAAAACAGAAACCAATGCTTCTCTACTTATTACAAAGTCTACATGATCCTTTGGAAACTGCCAAAATTCGATATGTTATGGATATTTTATCTGCACTTGCCAAGAAAATGGTGAATGCCTAAACGATCATTTGGGGAAAAAAAAGAAGGAAAAGTGATTACCCGCTTGCAGAACTTCCTGAAACAGCATAAATTACTTCTTCAGGCTGTTGCTTGAAAGGACTTTCTTCCCATAAGGGCTGCTCCGGAGTGCTGGAACATGGGGCCTGATGGCCTCCACAAAAGCCACATGAATAGCACCCTGCTCCACGGTAGAATAGTGACAAGGTTACAATCAAGAAAGAAAGGAAAAAAAGAAGAAGAAGAAGAAGACGATGATGATGAAGAAAAGAAGCAAAGATAACCATATAATGACATTACAGAAGTGGATGGACTAGAAGGAACAGCACTGCTATAAGTATTAAAATCCTACTCTCCCTTGGCGTGCCAATGTAGCAGTACGAAGAGTTCTGGGTCATTCATTAGGTGGGCCACACTGGCGGCATGGCTCCAAAATCAGGCAAGTCTAGTAAAAAAGTTGGGTCATATGTGTATGCCAAGAATGTGGAATGCTGGTTAATTTTTTTTAAACCTTATTTTTTTTGTACTTGTGCGGCCCACCTTTTGCTGGGACCCTGACTGATTTTTCAGGCCACAGCACATCCATGGTGTGTCCGACCTGATGAACAGCCTGTATCTCACACGCATTGTGTTAGGCACATGCAGGGCGAGTAGGATCTAGAATTTACTCTCACAAGTAGCCATCACATTTCTATTGGGAAGAGGAATTGGACCTTGGATTCAGCAAGTGCTGACTGAACAACGTAGTTGCCATATGGGTCCTGCAAGATTTGTCCTAGTCGAGAATTATTAATGAGTTCGTGAATGATACGAGTGAGCCGTTCCTCTCCGGCAGATTTCAGGCATTTCTCGACCACATTGCTGCTATATTTCTGCATGGAGAGATACCCAAAGCTACCCTCCAGTTGGTCCAGCACATTTGCTGTGGCCCATGGAATCCCTTGATCAATGATATATTGCACTACGTAATTCCTGCAAAACACAGCCTATTTAAGCATTTCACAACCTTCAAGTTCCAACAAGGCAAAGAACAAAAAAAAGGAAAGAAAGAAAGAAGAATGCAGTTAATATTATATTCCATTCTTGATTTACTAGTATAGGAAAAAAGAGATACCTTCATATTAAGAGCACGTGTTTACTACATCTAGTCATCCATGAGTATGGGTGGGATATAAGAGAATCTAAAAGGAATTAGCGGGCCTTGATTTTCCTGTTTCGTAGAAGTGGGGACCATGGGTCAGTGATCCAGAAGATTGATTTGATCAGCCCCACTTTGGATAAAGAATTATGCAAAAGTCATCTAGATTGGAAGTGCCAAACCGTCCAATATTCTACCTTTTTCATCAATCATGTGTATGTAGGGCGGTGATCGAGGGCTAGGATCTTCCAATCTGGAAGATTAGCGGGCATCCCCAATTGGGATCTATTAGATGAACAGTCTGGATTGCTGAACCATGGACCCCACTTGCACAGAATGGGTGTGTTAGATGCATCAGGACCCAACAATAAATAATAACCCAATTTAAAATAATGGCAAAGGGAAGATAACAGTACCCATATGGATCTTGAGATAAGGCAAGAGCATTAGAAGTGATCTCAGACATCAAGAGGTGCTTCTGTTCGCCATCTGAATGCTGGAGGCACTTCTGCAGTACACAGCATCCATGGCGGTCGGTTGCGAGCTCAACACAATGAGCAGTTGCAGCTTCAAAGAGGAACTGAAAAGGAATACGATACTTTTGTCAATATTAGATAAAATGAAGTACTGAAAGTGTTTTACTACTGTTGATCAAGTGTAATATTCATTGTAGTAGCTTATCATCTTTGTCGGGAGATTAGAAAATTTAAGTTTGGAGATGTTTCAGTGCTCTCAGAGCACTATAAGTTATAGTGCCCCTAGCTGCATTGGGACACTTAAACAGTCCAATTGATTGATTTGGACTGTTCATTAGGTATCATACACATTCATGGGCTACCATGAAAATATCACAACCGATTTTATCTGTCAATATGGATGGTCAAGATCATTTGTATAAAAATAGGTAAAACCAACAATTGGATCCATCTACTTGATAGTTCCCATCATCGATTGCTTATGATTCTAACAAACTGCTTCTAATAGGCAATCCTAACCACTCCATCCATGGGTTGGAAAAAGAATGGTTTAAAACAAATAGGGCTGGATCTGGGATTGACTTGTTTGTCCTGTCAGTCTTACTTTCGCATGGTTAGCTCTTGAAATATGTTCTAGACTAAACGAATAATTTAGATTGATCTGTTGATCTGTCCAGGTTACCTGATGCAACTAGGAGTGGTATTACTCAGTGCTCTGAGAGCATTTCTCTTCTCTTTAAGATTTTAGAAAGTAATGATAGATTTTATGCATTGTACGATGGCTTGTTGGTCATTTTATCTTTTACATTATTTGATGCAAGGGCATATTGTCCTTTTCCTGTTGTATTGTATTTAGCCTATGATATATATATATATATATATATATATATATAGAGAGAGAGAGAGAGAGAGAGAGAGAGAGAGAGAGAGAGAGAGAGAGAGATTTTCTCCTACGAACTGGTTCTAATGAGAACCGGTGAGAACCCTTTGAGAACTCACCCACGTGATGTGTGCACGATATCCAATCCGTTGAATAGACACATCAGCTCATGATTGGCACAGCGGGCACATGCTCGCAATCCAGGGGTACGCCAAAGTCTGGTTCTAATGACTGTATTCTACGATTAGAGCCAGAGATGGGGAGGTAAAATGGCTGAAGAGTGTCCATCAGCCTAGAAAAAGAGGAAATTTTCTATTCATTCAGATTGCGGTGAAGGACAAAAGGACTTTCCTCCCAATCCTCTGGAAAACCCAATTCACCATCACCCTTTTAGTAGCCATCTGATATAAAGAAGGGAATTTTTCTAAGAGGATATCGTCACACCATAGATCTTCCCAAAACCGGATGCTAGCACCTGAACCCTCTTTGAACCGGAAGAAGGATGCACAAAAATCCTTTTCCCAAAAAATTGCTTGTCAAATTGGAGAAATGTAGTTGCTCGAGGCATCCTTAACCTCGTAACTAAAAGCATGGAGCACTCCTCATTCCCCATCTTCCACCATTTACCTAGCAAGGCCCAGACCCCCTGCTCCTAATGGGTTAGCACACCTCTTTCCAAGCCACCAAGTGATATTTCCAAGCTCCTTACCAATCATTCCACCAAAAAAAAAAAAGAAAAGAAGAAGAAGTTTTTTTTTGGATTGCTTTGATCCTAGCCGCCGCTTACATTTGCAAGAGACAAAGAGCCACTGACCTCTTCCTCTATCTTTTAAAACCAGCATGCTCTCAGACAGTACTATGAGGTTTTAATGTTATTGGAAATCTCTATATTCTAGACTCAACTTACCTTCTAGGGAGAATTTAGCTTCAAGTTAAAACAGAAATTGGCACTCAAAAGGACATTGAAAGACAGTCACCTTTCTTCAGTCAAAGCCACAGCCCAAATGTTCTAGCTACATCAACTTGAAATGAAAGGATCTAGGGCCCCACTAATTAAAGGCTGCTAACAGAAGAATGATCTTCTGATCAGAAACTCTCTTCAGCAGAGCCTTTCGGCCAAACTTTTCATAACGCTTCCTCCAAAGAAGCCAAAATAGAAACCAGTCTAATTTACACATCATTGGATCCACCTGCTCATCAGAACAAGTGTATCTGGATCCTTGTAAGGGGAGATCGATTAGGGTCCATCTATCCACAAATTCACTGAAGCCTCTCATACTAGGAAGTGATACTCGAGCTCCCCAACTTACCATGCACAAAAAGAATGAGGGAACAAATTAGGGTGCAAGAGCAGGGAAGCATCTCTTTTAAGGGTGTGTTTGATTTTTCAATGCCTATGTAAATACCCTTGAAATGGGTAATTATTACCATTTCACCCGTTTGAAAATCGTTTGAAGATCCCTTCAACTTTCTATCGTGGAAACCGGTTCAAAAGAGTTATTTTAAATTTGTGGACCCTAAGGTGATGTATATGATATATCCATTGTCCAGCTGTTTTAACACAATGTTTTAAGGCATGAGCCGAAAAATGAGGTAGATCGAACACTCAAATGGCGCACACAAAAAGAAACAGTGGCCCTGAGAGGTTTTTAACGGTAAGTGTTCGATTCCCTTTTTCCAGTGGCGTGGTCCACCTGAGCTTTTGATATGCCTCATTTTTTCGCTCATGCCATAAATTCATTAGGCATAATAGATGAACGGTATGGATAAGCGATACACATCACGCTGGGACCCACAAATATGTTGTGGCGTTCTTGATTTTTGTGTAAAAAATGCATGTGGTCAAGTCAAACATTGGAAAGAGTAAGGTAAATACAGGGGAAATAATTATTATTGTAATTATTATTGAAAAATCAAAGCAGCCCTAAAATGCAAGCAAGTAGGTGGTAAGCCGGAGTGGGGAAGTGTCTCTTTCAAAATGTAAACAAGTATAGGTGGGTATCAGGAGTGGGAGTAGCACCTAGCTAGAAGGATCCTGCAACTAAGCATTAAGTATCCCCTTTAAAAAAAATTAAAAAAAAAAAAAAAAAAAACAACCCCTGAAAAATCCACCCACCACGGCATTTCCCACAAACCTAAAGTTTCCGCAAGCTCTTCTCAAGTCATTTGGAACATGAAGGCATAAATCAATGAAAGACCCCATGAATCCCCTCCAACCACCAACTGAAACAAAATGTGGAGGAACCGCATCCCTATAATAGAGGACCTCTTAATAAGAGAGGATGAATACCAGGCATGACAATCTCATCAAACCTACCTCAACCTTCATGCTTTCCCACTCAAAATTTGAGCTCCAATAGATCTCCTTAATATCATACATATGACAACTCTTTCTTTGCTTCTTGAATCGCAACCATATCTCATAGTTCGATCGAATAAGCTCCTTAATTGCTATACTCTTTGCATCACATCCTTATTTTTTTGTCAGAATCATCATTCGCAGAATAACAGCTAGGTCTTTCCCATCCCCGACACAATCCTTTCTCGTGGACGATTATTGTAATTGATGGACAATTTCAAATTCTGAAGCTCACACACCCTTTAACTTCCTAACTGGCAATTTAGAACATCCATTCACATGCTGAATTTTTACCGCTTCAATACAACACAGGATTCTTGAAAATTTCCTCCTCCCCTTCTAATACCCACTTCGATCATCTTTGCTAGATTTTTCAGCTTCCTTTTGGCCTATCAGGTGTTAGCCCCTCGCAATGAAGGAATTGGGCCAACCATGGAGACAAATGTTGCTTCTGGTTTGGAGTTTTGCACCCATGCTAGACCGAATGCAAGAACAATGATCCACTAGAATGCCTAGTAACCCCCACCTCACACCGGAAGCTCCTATCACCATACTCCTCTGCAAAGACATCCTTGCTACCCAAATGACCATTGCAATTCTAGATCTCAACTGACATACATCGATGAGAGCTCTTGGGGCCACCACATCTCAGATAAGACGGATGTTGATGAAGGAACCATCTTAAACAAGCACCTAGGCGAGACGATCACCAGATAGGGAATCGTCAAAAGCATAGAACGGGCTAGACTCCCGGAACAAAATCCATTAAGTCGCTTGTTACCCCTAAGCTGAAGAGATTAGCTGGAGGGGTACCCAAAATGATGTAAAATCTAGGTTGGATAGGGAAAGGATGGTTTTTCCCTCCACACAAGGCAATGTCTTCTCGGGACATTAATTCCTCTATTGATGAAAATTCAAGAGCCCTCTTAGTGTTACATATGCCCCCAACTTATGCCAATTCGGGGTATGAAATGCCCTCATTGAGACACTTGTTCCAATAATTTGAAGTAGCAACTGTTATTTTAGACCACCTCATCACATTAATTGCCTTCTTAGACCCTTTTCAACTAGAGACAACCATCTATCCTGAATGGCTATTCAAGACAATCCACAATTGATGTTGAACTCTTATCGACTCAAACGAATTTGAAGGTAGATGAAATTGGGTCTCCACCTCAGTTGCATACTCCATGTGATCTACTCCATGACGTAGGACAACTAACCGCTTGTTCTAAAAGCTCGAACTGATAGAGTGTGGCAAATCAATTCCTTTATGTCATAGCCCACGCCCCACATCCCATGGTTAGGTCCTCGACCGAACCACCATTGTGGGCCCCGCATCACATGGATTCTACCCCGCACAGGTTGCCCACCTTGAGTGTGCTCCCGCATCCCAAAAGCCATCGCATTCGAGCCCGGTGTGAAAATTCCCCTACATTAATCACCCCTGGTGAGGAGCCTCAAACACGAGACCTCCTGCTCTGATACCGCTTTGACACGGGACAACTAACCACTTGCTCTAAAAGCTCAAACTAATAGAGCATGGAGAATCAATCCCTTTATCTCATAGCCCAGGCTCCACATCCCATGGTTAGGTCATCGGCCGAACCCCCTTCGTGGGCCCTACATCACATGGGTTCCGCCTCACACGCCCCACCCACCCCGAGTGTGCCCTCGCATCCCATATGCCACCCCACTCGAGCCCAATGTGAAAATGCCCCTGCATTACTCCACCTCATAGATCCTCTGTTGGGTCAAGCTAGCATCTCAAAATACACGTCATTCTATTGTCTATGCCATCATGGCTCCCCTTTATGCCATAAGAGCACCCAATAGCCAAAACGCTCTCAACACGAACCACGTCAACACCTTTCTCATTGCAACTCCCTCATGTCGCCATTACCAAAGTATTATTACCATCCCCTCTCAACCAATTGATTTCGGTGCACTCCGCCGAGGAAAAAGGGTCAAAATTGGGTCCAATCTCGTTAGAAAATCCATAGGATACATGTATCATTTCTAATGAAGAACAGAGGTTCCAAAAAAACAACACAAAGAAAGTGAGACCTCCAATTGAAAGCTCCACAATCTTCCACATCACCACCTCCTGTCTAACTAACACCTTGGCTCTTGTGAACATAATCCAAGCCTTATCCCAATTATTTGGGGTCGTCTACATGAATCCTAGCCATTCCGCTCTATCAAGGACCACCTTGGCTCTTGCAAACATGAAGAAAGATTTCCCTACGAACATCTTGTCAATCTTAATAACCTTCCCAAATCAAGAAATGATCTCAATAATGACAGATCGACTACAAGCATGGATTGGGATACCAAAAAAATCTAATATATGTTCCCCTAATAGTTGCAACATCGAGGAGTGCACTTCAACTTTATCTAAAGACAACCTCCTATGTAGAGAGTAATCTGAAGAAAATGCAGCCATCTCCTCCCTGGTCCCAAACAAGAGGAAGACTGGTGGCGATATTCTTGCAATTGAGATTTTAGAGGCTCCAAACAACGAATCCCTTAAGCTATCAACCACTTCCAAAATATAGACTCCATCCTTAAGCGGTTGTTTGACTACAACAGATAAGACTAGCTTCTGCACCCTCTTAGCAATGGCGTATAGGACCCGAACCACATCTTCCTCTCTAAAGCAAGTTGAAAAACATAAAGGTTCATTGTAATTGACTTATGCATGTTTCCTCGTTGTTTCATCTTTATTTTTTTAATTATACGAAGACCTTGTACATTTGTTGATGGATACAATTAAAAAGGGGTTTTCCACTTTGAAGAGTTGTTGTATCCAGTGTTTGAAGCATCAATATCGCTATAGCTTGCAAGTTTCGTTGGCCGAGGATATGGAAACAATATCGATATTGTTGATAATAGCTCTGATAACCATAAATGCGGGGAAGCATTTGGGAAACGTGGGGAAAACGGTGTAATTTTTAAGTGAAACTTCAAGAGAAGCTAAAATACACACATTGGCATATTTAGGAATTAAACAAAAAAAAATTGCAAAAAGAATGCATATATAATAAGTTTCCATTTAATGGGAGCTTAAATGCATTCACTGTCGTAAGAAATCAGCCCAACCATTCGATCAATCCCATCTATCCATCCAACCATGCAACCTTCCATCCAAACATCCATCAATCTTTCAGAATATCAACAACACATGATATTTTGCCAAGAAATCTTCAACAACTGCAGAGGAAACGTAACACTGCGGTCTCAATATTCCCCATGTTGCGATAACGATATATTATGTTTGACAATTTGAACACTATATACAACCATGCGCCCCATTAAAAAAAATTGAAATGAAAATTTTTTAATACACAAATTTTGTGATATCAATACATTGGCAATATTATCGAAATATAACCGATAAACAGGCAATACAAGAGACACCTGCAATTTATGTAGTTGAAACTATTGGCGATAGAAGCAACACTTGGAATTACATGGTTGAAAATATTGGCAATACATTGGTGATACACTGATACTTAGTGATACATCGCCAATACTTGGAATTTTTTATACTACTAGTGTTGTTAGTATCATCAAGCTGGAGATACAGGTAATAATGAGAGTATTTCGATAATACCAGGAATACTCCAAATAATGGTTGTATCTCTCTTGGAGGTAGAAGCATGCTAATCAAGGCTTGTCCCTAGTTAGGATGTCTACCTACTTCATGACTCCATATCCATAAGTTTAATAGGTAAGAACTTTGGAAGGATAAAAAAGCCAATGTGTAAGGTTTTGCAAGGAAAAAATGGTTGTCTAAAAGATATTCGATGCTAGAATGGTTGGCAAGGTTATAAGGTCTATAGCTTTGGGTGTAATCACTAGAATAGGGTAGAGTTTAGGTATGGCATTAGGAAAAGTATGACGAGATAATGCTCAGAAATTACCCGAGTGAAAACTGTACAAGACAACTATCAGATTGACCATGCCATACAACAAATAGTGTTGACAATTAGAAGGAAGCATGAGCAAAGGTTTGAATGTTGTACAGACAAGGATGTTGAGATGGATGTGTAGGAAGATTGGGAAGAATAACAATAAGAATGAAATTGTCCAAAGGTAGTAGCCTAGTAGTCTTGATAAGAGATAATATGATGGAGAGCAAATCGAGATAGTTTGGTCATGTGCAAATGCAATAGACTAGAGAAGGCTCAAAAAAGTAGAGGTGTTGATTAGGGATGAAGGGCCTGAAAAAAGGATAAAAGGAAGACCTTGAAGGACTTTGATCAATGTGGGTTGTTCACATGATGAGGATAGGGCCTTAGGTAGGATTGATTGGTGAAACAAGATTCATAAAGCAGGCCCCAAATAGATGGGACAAGGCTATAATAATGGATTAGGAAAAACTTGGTATGGTTGATTTTATGACTCAACTTTAGAACATTTTCTTTTTTGAATGGCAAATCAACTTTAGAACTGTCATCTAATTTCTTATGTTGGTTAGGCCACAACAAGTAAAGAAGGATTCAGTAGACATAATTCTGAATGGGAGGGCAATGTTGTGGTTGAGAAGGTACTTACAGAATGATGAATTGGGCCATTGGTGATGTTAAGTAGAGTTGTACACGAGCAGAGTTAGCTCGGTATCTCGCTCGACTTAACTCGAAAAAGCTCGACTCGACTCGTTCGAGCTGAGCACGAGCTGATTTTTGGTGCTTGAAATGAGTTCGAGCCGAGCAAGAGCTTGACCCTGCTTGACTCGAATAGTACTCGAAATCGACTTGACTCGGTACAGGGACCAAGGAATATATACCCTTCTAATTTCCAAAACAAAAAACCCTAACCCCATCACCCATCCTAGCGCCTGTTCAAAAAAAAAAAAACCTAACCCTTCAATGGGGAGGCATCTTTGGTGAAATTACAGGAAAGGACAGAGATATTGATGATGATGATGGCTGTTGGGGTTTTACAAGGGGCCTAAGGTATATGGAGTGGAGGCGACGGAACCCATGAAGGGCGAGAACGACGAAACCCACCACTGGGGTCCAGATGCATGAATCCCGTCTCCTCCGCCATTTCTTCTTCCTCCTTTCTCTTCTTCTTCTTCAGATCCTCCATAGCCGATGGATTTTCATCGAGCGGTTGCTTCATCTCCTCGATTGGGAACGGGCAGGGATCTCTGAAGGAGGTTTTTCTTTTTCCCTCTCTCTTCCTCTTTCTCCCCAAATCTGCCTTTTGATCTCCAAAACAAGCTCGAAAACTTTGCTCAAACTTGGACGAGCTAAGTACAAGCTGTTGTTCCGAGCTCAAAGGTTGAGCCGAGCCGAGCACGAGCTGGGTAATACTCGGCTTGGCTCGACTCATCTACACCTCTAATGTTAAGCATATAGAATTCATGATTCAGTTGGTGCATACAGATATGAGATAATATTTGACTAGTACAAGTACATAATCATACACCATGAACCCAAGTCATATAGTTCAAAAATAACCAATGCAAGAAGTATCTTTTTTATTCACCACTCAATCAAGGTGTCCCGTATCGGTATCGGTTGGTGTAACGGTGCCCTCTGAAACCGATACGGATATGGGGGCGTAACGGCGATACGGGGGCGTAACGGCCCATAACGGTGCAAAATTTTTTTTTGCCAAAAAAATATGAAAAAATATGGATTAAATCTGAAATATTCTAAGCATTCCAAATATGTATTCATTTATAAATTGGAACATGTTTATGGTGGTGTAACGGTCCACTCTTTGGTCAGAAGTTGTATCGGACTGTCTGATGAATTTATGAACCAGATAACCTGAATTTGACTACAAAATTCATGTATTTAATTTTCTAACTATCTACTATCAATGATAGATATATTAGAATGAATGTAATATGAAAATATCTTACATTTAGGTGTTTGCAATTATTTTTGAGGGCCAAAATTCATGCATAAATAGAAAAAAATATAAAAATAAAAAATAAAATGGCAACCCAAATATATAAAATGCACATTAACATGTTCTACTATGATTAAGATATCACATGGCATCATTAAAACAGCAAAAGAATTATTAAAAAATGATTTTTCGAATTTTCAAAAAAAGGGTCAAAATAAATGCGTAAATAGAAAAAAATATAAAATGGCACCCCAAATCTGTAAAATGCACATTAACATGTTCTACTATGATTAAGATATCATATGACATCATTAAAACAGCAAAAGAATCATTAAAAAATGATTTTTCGAATTTTCAAAAAAAGGGCCAAAATAAATGCGTAAATAGAAAAAAATAAAAAAAAATGGCACCCCAAATCTATAAAATGCACATTAACATGTTCTACTATAATTAACACATCATATGGCATGATTAAAACAACAAAACAACTATTAAAAATTGATTTTTCGAATTTTAAAAAAAAGGGCCAAAATTCATGCGTAAATAGAAAAAAATATAAAAAAATATATAAAATGGTATCCCAAATCTGTAAAATGCACATTAACATGTTCTACTATGATTAACACATCATATAGCATCATTAAAACAGCAAAAGAATCATTAAAAAATGATTTTTCAAATTTTCAAAAAAAGGGCCAAAATAAATGCGTAAATAGAAAAAAATAAAAAATAAATAAAAAATGGCACCCAAAATCTGTAAAATGCACATTAACATGTCCTACTATGATTAACACATCAAATGGCATAATTAAAACAACAATACAACCATTAAAAATTGATTTTTCGAATTTTAAAAAAAGGTGCCAAAATTCATGCGTAAATAGAAAAAAATATAAAAAAAATATTAAATGACACCCAAAATCTGTAAAATGCACATTAACATGTTTTACTATGATTAACACATCATATGGTATGATTAAAACAACAAAACGTATTAAAAATATATAAATACCTATTTTTGACAAATTTCTGAAAAATGGCCCACCGAGCTTTGATTCAAGAAAATCCATAATATAATGTGTTTTTTTCTCAAATACCCAGCCAAAGTTGGTCGAAATTAGTAGTAAAAGGAGTAAGAAACAGTTTGAAAGCAAGAGGTTTCAAAAAAACAGCAAAAACAAAGCTTAAAATGGAAAAAGGTCGATACGGGCCTGTAACGGCCCGTAACGGCCGATACGCCCCCGTATCGGGCCCGTATCGGCCGATACGCCCCGTATCGGCCGATACGGCTACAAAAAACGTATCGGCCGATACAGCTACAAAAAACGTATCGGCCACCACCGTTTCCATTACGTCTCGGCCGATACGTAACCGATTTGGCATTCCTTGCACTCAATCAGTCCAATAAAAAGGTGACCAGAACGTTAACATGCAAACACATCAAGCCTATGACACTTGAAATCACGATTTTCAACTCGACTCGTTCGAGCCGAGCATGAGCTGATTTTTGGTGCTCGAAATGAGTTCTAGCTGAACAAGAGCTTGACCCTACTCGACTCGGCTCGACTCAAATAGTACTCGAATTCGATTCGACTCGGACTCGACTCAGTACAGGGACCAGGATATATATACCCTTCTAATTTCCAAAACAAAAAACCCTAACCCCATCGCCCATCCCAGCGCCCGTTCAAAAAAATAACCCTAACCCTTCAATGGGTAGGTGTCTTTGGTGAAATTACAGGAAAGGACAGAGATGTTGATGATGATGATGGCTGTTGGGGTTTTAGAAGGGGCCTATGGTAGATGGAGTGGAGGCGACGGAACCCACCAAGGGCGAGAACAACGGAACCCACCGCTGGGGTCCAGATGCACGAATCCCGTCTCCTCCGCCATTTCTTCTTCCTCCTTTCTCTTCTTCTTCAGATCCTCCATAGCTGATGGATTTTCATTGAGCAGTCGATTCATCTCCTCGATTGGGAATGGATAGGGATCTCTGCAGGAGGTTTTTCTTTTTCCCTCTTCCTCCTCCTCTTTCTCCCTAAATCTGCCTTTTGATCTCCAAAACAAGCTCGAAAACTCTGCTCGAACTTGGACGAGCTGAGCACGAGCTGTTGTTCCGAGCTCGAAGGCCGAGCTGGGCAATACTCGGCTTGGCTCGACTCATGTACACATCTAATGTTAAGCATATAGAATTCATGATTCAGTTGGTACATACAGATATGAGATAATATTTGACTAGCACAAGTACATAATCAGACACCATGAACCCAAGTCATATAGTTCAGAATAACCAATGCAAGAAGTATCTTTTTTATTCACCACTCAATCAGTCCAATAAAAAGGTGACCAGAACGTTAACATGCAAACACATCAAGCCTATGACACCTGAAATCACGATTTTCACCAAATACCAAAGAAAAATTCACGACCCAATTAAACCGCACCGCTATCAAAGCTAGCAAAGTTGTTGTGGTGTATCATTATTCAACACCTTGTTTTATATTGTTTGACATGGTGCTGGTTCTACCGATGTTTACAACTCTCGATGAGGGCATATGGTTGGGATTTTTGCCCATTCTCATAAAATGCTTAGTTTCTATGGTGAATTTGCAACGCTGGGGTGAGTTGGAGAGAAGGTCTCTAACAAGTTGGAAGAAAATTTCTTAGAGGTTACTAAAATAATTGAAAGATAAATTGAATCGACAAAAGAAATAAATATAAAAACTCAAAGATCTATTGTTTCTCAGGTATATAGAATACTTTCCCAGTATGGGTGGATGATTTGTTTAAATATTCAATAGAAAACGCTATTGGAGGGGTCATTCCATCTAGTTCTGTATAGTAGTAGAAAGTGCTATTAGGGCAAGGGGACTGGAGTTCAAATCAAACCGAATAGCGCCTCAATAAACTAAGTCAACTGATCTTTGAGAAAATTCTAGGGTTGTCAATGGACAAGGGGCTGCTTAAGGTAAAATCCAAATTTTGAACAGGGCTCATCAAACAGGCCTAACCCAAACAATTCAAGATCCAGCCAAAACCAACTTGGGCTTGGCCCATTTATTGCCCTAGAGATCAAGGTATTCAAAATCGGTTACGTAACAGCTGTAATGGTCATTACATAATGGTAACAGTCATAATCGTTACACGTTACGGGGTCAAAACGGCCGTTGCATAAAAAACAGGTCGTAAAGGCCCCGTAACAGTCCTGTAACACTTTTTTCCCAAAAATAAAAAAAGGGGCATAATGCCTGAAACGGCCGTTACGGCCCATATCATAATGGTAACGGTGGTGGCCGTTACGTGCACTATTACTGTTTTGGAACACCTTGCTAGAGACCTTGTTAGAGACGAATATAAGATGTTAGGAGACATATGCAAGCTCATTTGGTTCTAAAGGCTTTAACAAACCCTCAGAAAGTGTATCATGATGATGTGACAATACTTGTGTGACAATATCTTTCTCTTAATAAAATCTTGTAAGTTAAAACTTTGATCCCCCATCTTCCTTCAACGCTCATTGGAAAGAAAATGTTCCAACCCTTTTGTGAGGTGACATGTTTAGCCATTTCCTAATCATCATAATCATGGCCTTGTCCCAGCTATTGGAATCAACTTTACAATCTTATTTCGCCAATCATTCCCATCCAAGACAATATACTAAGTGAACAAGCCTTCCAATGCCTTCTCACTACATCAACAAGCCAATTCAGGTCTTCATCTCATCCTCTTTTCAGGCCCTCCAACCATAATCTGTTTGACTCTTTTCTAGATCCATCTCTAGTCTTCAATACTGCACGACCAAACCATCTCAATCAACTATCCATTTGTTTCTTATAGGGATTACCGCTAGGTCGCTTTGGATAACCTCACTCTTAGTTCTACCCTTCTAGTCTTGCCACAGATCCATCTCAACATCGTTAGCTCTGCCTTAGTCAAACCTGCATGTCTTACCTTCTAGCTGCCAAACACTCCGCCCCATGTAGCATAGTAGGACAGATGGTAGGACAGATGGTTGTTATATAAGATCTCCTTAGGTTGTCTGGGCATCTAGCAATCACACAACACTTTAGAGGCACATTTCCACTTCATCAACCTAGCTCTAATTATATTGAAAACATCCTTATCAACCTCCCCATCCTTTTGAATAATTGAGCCAACGAAACGAAACAAATCAGTCTGAGGAACCTCTTGACCACTATATTAACTAAAGCCTCCCTCTTACAACTATTTGTACTAAAGTTGCATTCCAAATACTCTTGCTTCTATTAGTTTTTAAACTGCTAGACTCTAGAGCTTTCCTCCAAAACTCTATCAACATTTGTCCCTCTCTAGTCTTGCGGACTAACACCATGTCATCCAAGAAAACATACACCAAGGGACCTCATCCTAAATACTGGTGGTAATCCATCTATAACAAGTGCAAAACAATATGCACTTAATAATAACCATGATGAAGACCCACCACTACCGGAACTCATTATTCTCACAGATGCTATTCTCAATCTTGCAACAGTACCCTCATGCATGTCTTTAATGATATCAGTAAATCCTCCTGAGCGTTTACTAATCACCCATCCATTTGTACACTATCCTATGCTTCTCCAAATCTATAAAAACCATGGGTAGATTCTTCTATTTTCTCTCTTCTATTCAACCAATTGTCCATGTAGAAAAATGGGCTTCCAATCCATCATTGATCTTCCTAACCTTTTCTTAGACAGGAGATTTGACAACCCCATTGATTTCTTACATCCATGTTTATTGTTGTAGTCTTGTTCCTAGAGCTCATAACACAACTCATAAGTTTGATCCCCATATAGTTGGTGCAACTTATGCATCTCTTTAGTTCTTGTAAATAGGTAGCAGAATGCTTATCCTCCACTCATCTAGCATTTCTATCATCTAGCATTAACAGTGATAACTTCAACATCAAGAGGGTTACAAAAGTCATTGCTCATTAGTAATTTTCCATTAGATAATGGAAAGGAAAGTTGTTGTAGATTCGTCTATATTTTCTTGCATGTAACTCATGTTAGCGAATTTAGGAGAGATGATTTACTCCTAATGGTGAAAGTATATATGCATATGAACATTTTTTGAGAGAGATTTAAGGGTTTTTTTTTTTTTTTTGAAGGTTAACTGATTTTTAATTAATAAAGCTACCAAGGTAGAAAGAATACAATCCTAAATTTACATCCCAAAAAGGAACTCAAGCTTACAAATATCCACAATCTGCAAAGCAGAAGCCAACTCCACTACTTCCCTCTTGATCTTAATAGAACCCCCATTGCTCCTTTTCTGTTTTGAAAACAACAACTATTCTTCTCCCCCCATATATTTTTTTTTGAAGACACAGGGTGTTCCCACCTCTTTTTTTGAAGTGAGACAAATCCCTGCGGATACACGCAATCAACCCCCATATATTCCATAGCAACACCAACAAAACGAGACGCCATATCGCTCTCTCCTCCTTTCCTATCCTTTCTCCATGCCATGCCCATAGCATTTCTTTAACAGTCTCCGGCATCACAACTGATATTAAAATCCATAGGAATTCCTCCCATACCTTACATGCAAAAGAACAGTGAATAAGAAGATGATCAATTGTCCCTTCGTCTTTCATCCACATAGCACAGATATTCGGTATAATCATAGATCTCTTTTGGAGGTTATCTATGGTGAGGACTCTCCGCCTTCCCATCAGCCATATGAAAGCCGCCACCTCGGGATGAGCTTGATACTGCCAAAATATGATTCGGAACCTGTTGATCGAGTGAAAACACTGGCTCATATGGTTTCACTGAATTACTGATAGCGAAACTAAGCATGCTCCGAGCTGTCTCTAATACTGACCATCGCATCATGAAGTAGGACTGTGCCAAAAAAAGTCCCGATGGGTTGGCATGTCATATCATTGAGGCCTTGTGTGAGACCTGGTGGTAATGCTGCAAATGCTTAAGTAATCAAGTGATGTCATCTACCTACTCCTCCAGTAAGGCCCTGAGAGGCTGAGACAAGGAGGTCACGACGCTCCACGATCTCCACATTGCGAATTACAGCAAGCCACTGTTATTTTCTTGTCTGTAGCCAACTGAGCTGGTCTTGGAAACTCTGGCTCTCAATGGTCTATCTGCGCACCACACATCTTCCCATAATCTAATGTGATTTCCATCGCCATCTCCCCCCCCCCCCCCCCCCCCGGGCAATCACTTCCGTCCACAACCTCCTCTTCCGAACCTCCATGGCCACCAAGTGAAAAGGAGGAAAAGAAACAAGAAGATGATGATGTGTGATCACTTCTCCCAATACAATAAGGACTGAGCTCCAAGAAGCATCAAAGAGATCATAAGAACAATTTACAAAGGTCTTCAACAACTTGGCCTAAGCAACCACATTTATACTAGTTTTTGAAAAGAAAATATGAAGTGCAACCACATTCATACTAACTTCTGTAAATTTACAAGATATGGAGTGCAAGATGCCAACATCCCACTCAATCCCTCCATACACCATACCCAAGCCTAATTTGAGCAAAAGCTGCCATTTAAAAACATCGACACAGAAGCAAGAACCTACTGTGTTCACCATGGGCAACTTTGGACATTTGGGACACCATATGATTCCTTGATGAGAAAATATATTCAATAGTGCTGAATAAAAGCATGATATAACCAAGGCATTAAAAAACGGTTATGTAAACGACAATGATGTGAACTGTTACAAGGCCATTGCCGTTATTGAATACCTTGGATATAACAGCAATTTTTATTTCTTATTTTTTGAAAGGGAAAGAATCATATTAAAAGGAACCCGAAGGCAAAAAATACAACAGAAAGGAAAAAGGGAAAAAAAAAAAAAAACAGACTAGAGAAGGAACCAAAAGAAAAGACAAATCAATGAAGAACCCAATCCCTAACTAGGGAAAACGTCTTAGAAACAATTGCCGGAAGAGGGGGGGGGGGGGGGCACTTAAGTTTCTGGAACAGTGATTGTTACTATCTCCCCATATAGTCCAAAAGGTTGCAATCAAAAATAGCCTCCACTTCCTTCTAAAGCTTACCACTAGCATGCCATCGTGCCAGGACCAAAAAAGCCCTTCCATAGAATTAGGCAGCATTAAAACGAGAGGTGATTCAAAGTCAATGAGCTCTCAAAATAGGATAGCCAACGTCACCTCAGTACTAGATGGATACATCATGGGTCAGATTTGAGGATCCAGACCATTTATTCAGGTATCTCAGATACCAGCATACCTATTGACAGCCCTAAGAAGAACAACAGAATGATGCTGATAAATTACCTCCAAGAATACCACAACACCCAGGATTCCCATGGGTAGACCTACCAAATTAAGCTTCTATCCTCCCAAAGAAGTACACTTCCATGTTGGTTGGCACATCACTTTACCTTCTTTACTATAAATCACCACATCGAACAAGAGTAAAGAACCAAAAAATGCACTCTGGAATTTGGCTCCAAGGGAAGCCCACTTAATGATACTAATGACCTTCTCTGCCACTTTATGAGTTGGCAAGTTAATATTGTAAAAAATACAGCTATTTTGAGGAAAAAGTCTCAGTTTTAAATAGCTGTGATAAATATCAAGGAGTTTCTATTCCCTATGTTGGAGAAAACCTTTACAACCAAAAGAATGAAGCAGCAACAGTGCAAGTGTTCCCTATGTTGGAGATGAAGATGATTGAAAGTTTGGATTTTATTGGCCACCTAGATCCAAGCAAATGTTGAACCAATGTTAAAAGATCATGCTGGATGCCAAAATAGCAAGGATATCAGTTCAGGTGAACAAAGCACAAACCAGGTTGCACAAGACCGTCGAGCAAAAAATGACATAAAGTGAGATATAGCATTTATAATGAAGAAAAAACAATAGCAGTGAAAAATAGTATAAATGAAAGTGATGAGAAATTACAAAATGCTTGAACCAAAATACTAAAATATGCACAGATTTCCAATTTGTAGAAGTTGGTCGAATGGTTAAGTGGCTGAAGCCAATGATATGATTAAAACCACTATTGAGGGCCCATGCACCAAAACCTCACATCAAAAGCATTCACTATTTACCCTGAAATAGACAATTAAGAAATAAATTACAACAATGATCCATATGCAAAAAAAAAAGGCCAATGGTTTGGATCACTGAATCATAGCTGCAATTATACAAATTGAAAATCAACCATAGTACATAAACATTCAGACTGAGCATTGAAAGCTTTTGACTATTACCTATTGATCATGTATTGTTTGAATGTAACATCGTAAAGTTCTTCATTTTACATTTTTGAATAATTATATTGCAGAGATTATCTCATAAGTTACAATTGGTGGTTGGTGTTCTCACTCAAACTTTAGCCAGAACTAGTATTGGGTCCCCAAGTGAGGAAAAGATAGATGGCATTTCATATGAACTGCACTAGCATACCTCACGCTAGGTACCTCCCAGGGTTACTTCCGTAAACCAAGAGCCACCCGGGTGGAACTTTCATGAGATCCATCCCATCCATCAGATACGTTGCCTCATGTTGACAATTCAACCCAAAAATCATGATGATCCAAAACTCAGGTAGACCACAGAACAGTTGGGATGGAACACCACCATTAGTTTCGTGCAGGGCCCACCGTGGTGTTTATATGTCATCCAATTCATTCAACTGATGTGCCTCACCAGGATGAAAGAATTACCCAAAAATCACAGTATTCCAAAATTCAGGTAGGCGCATACCACTTGAATTTAGAGGTTTTAGGTATGGATTTTTTAGGTGGCCCACGTGACCGTTGAATCATCCTGATTTTTGGGATCAAAGCCAAACAAGAGGTGGTGTACCAGATGAATGCTGGATTTTGTGCACATTAACTCATTTCTCCCACGTTAGTGAAAGTAACCCTGGTAGGTACATGGCGCAAGGAACATTTTCCATTTCATATAAACCAGGTCAACCAACAAGTCATACATCAGGTCTAAGAATGAGCATAAAATGTAACTACAGCCGTGTAGACCAGCAAAAGCAAATATATTGCATAAGTTGTACACCACGTCCATGAATGAGTGTCATTCAATGTGATTAGATGGCCACAGGAGTTTCATCCTACTCCATGGTTCATGTTTGATAAGAAGGCACATCAAACAACTCATACAAGATTAGGCACCCTTTCTTGATTGAGCTCCCAAGATATGAAATCTTAATTTATTAATATACTAAACTAGAGAATCCAAGCCCCTTTTATGTAAAAAGGAGCCTTATGCAACATCTAAAACTAATCAATGTGTGACTAAACCCACAACCCAATAACACAATAACAACACACATACAAGCTTACATAACAGAGCTTTGAAAATTGTGGAGTTTGTTTTATCAGAATTCCCCCCCAAACTAATCTAGAGAAAGTGAGAAGTAAAAGAAACAAGCAGAGAGAGAGAGAGAAGGAATTATGTGAATAGATTTCTCTACACAGTACACAATCCAAGAAAGCGCACCCTTTCCTGATTGAGCTCCCAAGATATGAAATCTTAATTGATTAAGATACTAAACTAGAGATTCTAAGCCAGCATTATGCAACATCTAAAACTAATCAATGTGGGACTGAACCCACAACCCAATAACACAATAACAACATAAATACAAGCTTACATAATAGAGCTTTGAAAATCGTGGAGTTCATTTTCTCAGAATTTCCCCCCAAACTAATGTAGAGAAAGTGAGAAGTACAAGAAAGAAGCAAAGAGAGAGAGAGAGAGAGAGAGAGAGAGAGAGAGAGAGAGAGAGAGATGGAATTATGTGAATAGATTTATCTACACAGTATACAAAATCCAAAGTTTTGAGCTTAGAAAAGCCCAAGTGCCCAACACAATGCTTATTTCCCTTCAGAAGGTACACATCATCTACACACTTACTCATATATGTATATATGTGTATATATATATACACATACACATATAGGAGACATTACCATTAATGCCTAGAACCCAACCTTATGCATGTAAATAGGAGAAATAGACTTGCTAACCTTTTCCTTATCACTCTCACTTCTATCTTAATGTCCGAAAACACATCCTAAAGACTCCAAAAGTTAGAAACTTCTTTTCAATTCCTACAATAGATATCTATCAAGTATCTCTTTTCCTTTTCTTTTCTTTCTTTTTGAACTTTTGATGGTTAATATCCAACAAGTATTAATAAAGGACCCTAACAAATAGGCATCATTAGAAAATCCATATGCACATGGTATGCCGTAAAGGCCATTCTGTAAAGGTAACAGTGGTAGTCGTTACACGTTATGGGGTCGTAAAGGCCGTTACAGGAAAAATGACCCTTAAAGCCCGCCGTTACTACCCTTGTAACAGCCTGTTATGACGCCCCCAAGGCCATAATGGTCCATTACCGGGCCAATATAGGTTCTTCATGTTTATTTGTTTTTTTTCCATTTTTATTTTTATTTTTATTTTTTAGAGACCATAACAGCCGGCATGGGGGCATAAACATCTGTTAGAACCCATATCGCGAAGGTAATGGTGGTGACTGTCATGGTCACGATTACCGTTACATATATGGACTTCTTTCAAGCTTTATACTTCTCTCATAAAACAAGTCCAACTCAAATGCATGATGAAGAAACCTATTTATTTTCTTCAAAATAGCTTGTGTTAGAGGCATTCATTGCTTAATCCTTTTAATCACATGTGGGACCTAGTATGAATTGCACGAACATGAGGCGCCCATTTAAACATGTCAACAACTTGAAACCCTTCAAGCTACACAGTTTAAGCCCCTCTTTGTACATAAAACCCGCTAACATTTGAATAAGCTTCCTAGGCTGTAATGTTTGTGTGTAAATTTGTGAGGGCCACTAGAATGGTCAAGGGAACCTTACATTTGAGCTTTCTTTCCTACTTTTAGGGTCTTGTACTTTACACTCACAAATTTGGGTCTACTTTGGCCTGCATCACAAACTCACTGAGGAACTCTAGAACCTTTCTAGAAATCTCTACACAACTCTACAATAGCATAGACTAATCTAGAATTCTCTACACAAGACTACAAGGCTATCATACTTTAGATTTCTATGCACCTTCTACTACTTACAAGCCTTGGATAAGTACAATTAGAGCAAGAAATGGCTAAATTTGGAGTCAACCTACATGCTTGTGACACTCCGGCCAAAAACCAAAAATTATCCCACTGAAAACTAAGTCCTTCCTCTTACAAATATTAAGCCAGGTAACACATGCAACAATTTTACTCACACCTCTCAACAGGACTGCATCTGTGGACTCCGTGACATTCATGAAGATGTGGTTGCAGCGTTCCTTCCACAAGGACTAGAGGACAACCAAAACGGAAAGACACTAAAGCATCTCCACTTTCTTATCAACCACTCCTCCATTCCAGGCCATAATGAGATCCTCCACCGCCCCAGACAAAACCCATTAGATGCCAAAACATTTTAGCAAACACGCAATGGACTGGGGAGATGGTCAATGGATTATGCATTATTGAGGCACATGATAAATCCATTCATAATCTACACGTGCCTTTTCTAGAGGTTGTCAATCCTTAGTATGTTCTTCTTCATCACAATCCAAAAATAAAAAATAAAAAAAATACAATCACCCCCTGGAGAATGCCACATTTGATGCAAATGTGAGCAAAGGCTTCTATCCCCCTTCTTCACTAAGGACCTATTTTTACTGAGAATTACATCAGTAACATAGAGTAATTTTGCAATTATTACTTTTTATCGGTGATTACGGAAAGTGCATTAATGAGGTCATTTGACTGCCTAGTTCCTCTTGACAATGCGTCAAAGGAAAACACCATTTCCGATGGATTTCAATCTCCCGGATTCGGGACAGATTCTCCTGCATTCAAATGATTGTTCGATGAAAGTGTGTGATGGTGGTGCATATCTCGATGTACACATGCATTAGCCTCTTTAAACTCCCTAGTGCAGGTTTGAATCCAATGTTGTCTCCTCCATCCTTCCCCCAGCTGCCATCAGAGAAACCCCCGTCTCTGAGCGCCTAAAGTTCACAATTAAGCCTGACAAAGACACAAACTCAACTCCACATCCCTCATATTTTGGAGGACGAAGTCCATGTGACCCCTCCCATCAATGCGCTAAAAGAAAGAGATCATCACTACTAATCAGAGGAAACCAAAGAGAGCCTAGGTGCGACGAGAGATAATGGATCATTCCCACACTGCACATCTTCATAGAACCTTACTTTGTCATCGACCCTAACCTCAAACTTCACCCCCTCCAGAAATTTTCCCCTTCCACTAACCACCACCTTCCAAAAACCCAAGGCCCCTATGGAGTGAAGATTGAATGCGAACCAACCCTCTCTTTGCACCCCCATACATTGCAAAAAATGACTTGCCTCGAAAGGCTATTTACCTTTGTGTCAAACCTCAAAAGATACTTACTGAGCAAGGCTTCAACAATCACACTAACGACGAAGGAGAGAGTTTTGAGACATTGGATTCCTGTTGATCATAAAAAAAAAAAAGAAGCCTTTCAAGCTGTTTAGTAGGACTGAGAAATGAGTAGAAGCCACACATCCTGATATCCACTTTCTCCATATAAGATCTAACCCAAACCTCATCCTGTGTACGAAATAAAGAAGAAAGTCCAAATTGAGAAAATCATAGGCCTTCTCCATATCTAACTAAGAAACCACCCTTGGACTGCCAATTCTATGTCTAGAATCTCTACATTCATGAGCTATTAGAGCATTGTATGTAATTTGTCTTCCATAAAGGAAAGCCTTTTGAGGGAGCAAAAAACCCATCCTAACACTAAGGGTTTCTCTGCTAAATCTTAGTGGGAATTTTATATCGGCTACAATTAAGCTAATCGTCTGGAAATCCTTAACATCAGATTGGCACATATCAACCCCATTGACTTCAGCTTTATTAATAACTGAATCAGCTTCATGGAAACTTTTATTGTGACTAGCATTTGGTGCTGCAAAATACATCAATTTAAAAATGGGATAAGATGCTCTCTTATAGAGAACTGTAGTTAGCCACTTACATAAACTTGATGTCAAAAGGCTTTTCTTTACACTATCTAAAGAAGGAAGTCAACATGGAGCAACCTCTGGGGTTTTCTCAAGGAAATTCCAAAGATTTTGTATGTCAGCTCAAGCATGCAATTGTACTCTCAAAACAGGAAAGATGGAACTTAAAATCGCAACTTGAAAGTGAGGTTAAGTTCTAAATTCTATGAAGACTTGAGCCGACATTATTTTGTTACTTTGAAGAATATCTAGTGAAGAGGGAGACCAACAAGACTTCTTGTTCTCATCTTCCAACGCCTCATACTCTAGATCCAATAATCAAGTGAATGGCTTGGCCTGGTCTCCTCCTCCTCCCCCACCTCCACCAAAGCAAGTAACCAAGTGAATGGCCTGGCTTGAGCTCCTCCCCCTCTAGACTCGTAACCAAGTAAATAGCCTAGCTTGAGCTCCTCCTTTTCTCCGACCTAGTCACCAAGTAAACAACTTGGCCTACACTCTTGTCATCTTCTTCTTCTCATCCTTTTGCTTCCTCTTCTCCTTCTCTATATATTGCTCCTCATTCTTCTTACATCAGGAAAATAGAATCGAATCCCAAATTGACCCAAGAGCTAGGCCAAGCCAAGTTGAAACCAAGATAACCAAATTGAATCATGCTAAAACTAGGATGGGCTTGGTTTTCTCAACCTAGTCACCCAATGAACAACCTGGTTTGCTTGACTCCGGCAAGTAGACCTGGTTTCAAAACTATGGTTGAAGTGTCTTATAACATATGGACGCACTTGTTCGCAGCACATGGAGCGATTAATAAATTTTGTGACAAAGAATAGCAAACCAAATGATTTTTTTAAAAAGAAAATCAGGTCGAAGAACAAACATATAGAAACTCCTGACATTCTTAATACCAAGATCATTGGCACCAGGGGCATTCCTTTTTCTTATCACAACATGATCTGTAGATTGCTATAATTTACCTTCACTTGTCTCAATATCACTTATCCTATGAATCAAGTGCTTAGTTTATCCACGATCCTTGTGACTCCCATCTTTAAGCTGCAAAACCGATTCTGTTGATGCGCCCTCTTCCCTCTAACTCTTAACATTCTTGGTACCAAGTGGCATTCCAACTCTTGACATTCTTAGTACCAAGCTCATGGCATTCTAACTCTGATGAGGACATCACGCGCACACGCACACCCCTCCTACACACGTACACAAGGAGGAGGGTCTCACCATCAATCTAAATCGATGACAACGTCCAAGGAGGGCCTCTTAGTTAAAGGACTGCGTTTTGGTTCGTTGGAGTGGACTCGAGAGTCATGTGAATCCCACCATGGGTTCTCATGATCGTGGCCCATTATTCTAATTAATCTAGTACTTTGGATTTTGCTTGTTATTGTTATTAAGAATATCGTGGACAATTTACATTGCTTTTATTAGTTGTTATTTTTTATTACTTCGTCTCCAAGTAATAGGTTGCGCACATGGCGCGAGTTTTGGGGTATAGGGTTTTATAATAAATAGGCACCCCTTGTAGTTTTTTTTTCTCATTGAAGATTAATAAAATTTCTGCATTTTTCTACTCCTCTAAATTCCTGAGCTGTGGAGATTCAATTGGGTGTAAAATCATCCTTTCCTCAAAGGGCTGACTACCGTGGTGCGAAGCCACACCTATCCCAATTCGCCCCCACTTTCTACCATCCATATTTCTCTGCACCTACAATCATCTACGCTTCAAATTCATCCTCTATTGCAGTTGTTTTTTCTCTTTACAGCAGATTTTCAGAATCTGGCCCTACAGGAGGACTGAAACTTCGACGGAGTACCATGCACAAACCGTGCATCGAATTAGGCTAAAATTTAGAAGTTTTGTGGCCCACCCCTGGCTGACCAGGGCCAAGCTGGCTATTTTCTGATTGGCGGGCCCCATGCACGTGCGGGACACCTCCAGCGCACGTGCGGCTTGGCCTTCACTACTGTCCACACGTGTGACGCTTCTCTGGTTCATCTCTCTCCTCTCTTTCATCACTCTTTCACCCCAAATCCCTAATACTAACCCTAAATTACTCAAATCCTCAATTTTATGCCATTTCTTCAACCTTAGGGTTCCCCGAATTGAAATCTGTGAACCCCTTGGATTGAGAATTATTTATGTGCATGTGTGGATGAGTTTTACTTCCCTTTGAGTATCGTTTGGCTCATAATTTTTATTGATCCAACCCTAACGTGCGTAGGCCTAGACCTACACAGATTCCCCTTGCTTGAAAGTTTGAACTTTTGTGTGGGATGTGGAAATTTTATGTGAATGTTTCTGAATTAGTTTGATCTAAAGCCTGAAATCTTGCATATCATAGTTAATTTTCATGTCCTGCATCAAACTCTTTGACAATTTTAGTACCAAGCTCAGTGGCATCAAGTGCTCAGTCTCATATCCTTCTTATCATAACTCAATTACTATATTCCCTCACTTCCTTTGTGTGTGCCACGACATACCCGATGTCACAGTCCTCTCTGGCAAGCATGCTATTGGACAATTATCACAGAGAGTGCAGAGCCAGACAGAAACATGCAATAGCAATCTAGATGTTGGGTTGGCAGACAAATTGATTATTTTGCATAAGACGCACAAGGTGGAGCTGAATCAAGCAGTAGGCAATGATAGAGAAAGGCTTAAGCAAATCCATAGCATGACAATATGATTTCTTCTGTGAAAAGATCCAGAAAAAAAAAAAAGCAATGCACATTAAACACATCAAGCAAAACCATCAACAAGATATAGCATATTATTCTCGCACAAACTCATATGAGCCTCCTCATGTAACTAGTGATCAATGCTGGCCTATGGCTCCTTAGTAGCAATCCTTTTTCTTTTTCTTTTCTTTCTTTTTGGTTTGAAGATGGCAATCTTAAATTCCATTCATACAAATTCCTCCCAGCCTTAAACACATAAATTGACACATTGATATAAATAAGCATGATGATCTTATTGACAGACAAAGTGAGGTACTTCATAGAGAATAAAAAATCATTACCTCACTGTATTCAGGCATTAGGCAGCTCAAGCAGCGTTGAGCAACATGATTACCATTAGCATCTTTTATCAACATCACTATACCAGGCTTCAATGAGGAAATGACCATGGAAATTTGCTCTGGAGTCTTAAGAGTCTCAATCACCTTCTGTATAGCTCGAGTCCTGTTTTCGCAGAAGGAAGCTAAGTATGGGAAACACAAATCAATCGGCAAGTAAATGGACCCAAAATCAGCATGCTCATGCTACAAAACACGTACCCATGCATATTGCACGAGATCTTAATAATTTCATCAGGTTTTCTTGTGACAGTTTGAAGTATCTGCATTCTTTGATCCTCGTTGCACACTTCGAGCAGCTTTTGGATGAGATAGTTCCCAAAAGGATCGGTCATGAGCTCGACAATGTGACCAATTATCTCAACAAAGATCTTCCGAATATCTTCGGAAGAACCCTCCGCGAATTTTTTTTGCAGGAAACGACAACCATGCTGATCCTTCGCCAAGAGATAGATTCTCCCTACAATTTCGTCCACTGAGTTATATTTCTGCTGCTGTGATCTTGAAGCGTACCTAAAATCTAAATTATCAGGGGAAGAATCTCGAGAGCTTCGACCATCTAGCTGGAAGGATCCAGCATTCGTAACAGAAGGGTGGTGGAGGTGGCCATTTGAAAACACCCTTCCATTGGAGTTGGCATGGTTCACTGGTTCATGTACTCCAATAGAGCAAGGTTTGATAGCTATTAACGAGTTCAACCCATGTGATCGAGTCAAAATCTTTTCAGGAAAATTCTGTCTGACCCCTTTGTCAAGAACTTGGAATGCTTGTAGATCTTTCGAAGAAAGATGAGCAGGAGGAAAGGTCAAGCCAGTTGCAGACATTTGCTTCTCACCATGTGCAAACGGGCAGCTATCCCCCCTTCCACAGAACCCCTGAGCATAGAAACGGCAAAGGTTGCGGCCCATTGGCATTAGATCCGACGAACTAATTCCCCTCGGAACCGTGTTGGTATTCCAAAACGACTCTTGATTGGCCTGCTCGATTTGATGAGAGATAGGCAGCTCAAAATAATGTTGTCTTGGGCTCCTAGCCAGGGGCCCCATGGGTAAGTTTGCACCCGCTTGAATCTGATGGACTTCAGATCCATGATTCTGCAACTGTTGCAAGTAAAAGTATTGCTGATGCATTCTGCAAAGCCTCTCCTCCTCTGTATGCCGCAATGGTATGTGGGACCGACTTAAGTGCTGCGGCTGCATGTAAGGAGGAGATTGTCCATCCAAGTAGTACTGCTGCTGAAATGGGGAAACAGGGAACTCCATTCCTGGAACCCGAACATCTGGAAGCATCTGGAAGGCATGCATTCCAGGAGGAAACGGCATAGCTCCACTGTTGAATTTGTCCAGCCTATTTGTGTTCGTTAAAGATGGGAATGGCTCTGATGTGGGGCCCACCAGGTTCATGCTGTTGAGGGCATTGGGTGATGGAGGAATGGCTGCGCTGACTGAATCTAGACCAGAGAAAGATCTCATGAAGCAGTTGGGATACTGTCCTTCCATTAAATAAGCATGATCGGGTATGGTTTTATATTTAACGGGTCCCGGCATCACAGGTTCCATTGCCACACCATCCTTGAAGCTCAATTCCGCAAATGCAGATGACAGTGAATGGTCATCCGGCAGTTTTGGCTCATCACAATCAACATTTGTGATGGGTGTTTGGTACTCATTCTTAATGCTGATTTTTCCTCCGTCGGTATTTAGTTTGTGATCGAATGGGCCCTGGGAATTATTCATGCAGACAGGCCTTTCAAAGCTCAAGCTACCATACAAGGTTGCAGTTGCACTGCCCCCATGCTTTGCCGTTTGGGAAGTGTTGTAGAAGTTAGTAAAGGGGGTTGATGGAGAAGACTCCGCATTGTCCTTTTTCAATGAAACTGCCTTCAAATCTGAGGCACTAACCACGGGGCTGGATTCTTCAGGATGGGGATTTGCGGCAGTCACATTTGGGATCTCGCCAAGAAGCATCTCGAATTCGTCGTAATCCTGTTCAGTTCCCCCTCCTTCCATCTCGTGAATGGCAGGAAGTTTGAAACTGCCTCAAATCACCCAGCAGAGCCAGCTCTACAAAGCAATGCAGATCAGTGGACAAGCCTGTTCACTGCAACCAGATTCTTCATCAATAAGAATTAGCACCATAGGATGAAAATCCAATGAAAATTTTCCAAATTTTACAAAATTAGTAGAAAAAGCCTAATAATCCAAATGCATCACTGAATCCCCATAAATCGCAAACAAAAAAACGCTGATTTGATCAGAATTCACATTGTCTTATAGATGAATACCCGATATTTAAAACTAACGAAAACCCACCAATCGAAATCTATTATGCAATGCAGCTCCGATTGTGGTACGGATGCTAGACAGATTGCATTATAAGACGATCTACCGAAAACACATCAATCCAAACCGACCATACAATGCACATAAACTACAAAATCCATCAAACCAAGGGAAACTAAAAGACTGTCAAACAGATGATGAAAAGCACCACTGCCTTTCTTTCCTTTTTTCTACAACACAAAATCTAACAAAAACCCAACAATCAGAACCCACCATTGAATTCTCCAAAATACAAAACACCCCAAATAAAATCAAATACACATACCATCCAGACCTTTCAGTCAACATTAAGAGATTCCACACCATAAAATAAAAGCATAAAAAAATAAATAAATAAAATAAAATCAGTGCCCATGAATCAGTTCAGACCAAGAGAAACAAACGGGCATTACTACAAAAAATCAACATCGAAAACCACCATCAACAGGAAGAAAAGGGGCAAAAAAGTCCGAATTGGGCCCTGACGCTAAAACCCAGAAAAAACCCATCTCAATTTCAATCCAACCATCAAATGTACTGAAATAGAAAAACCCCTAAAACCTCTGATCATCCCATTAAAAAAACCCAAAAATGAAAAAACAAAAAATAATTAAAAATAAAAAATAAAATAAACCCAGATAGAAATAACACAAAAGACAAGAGACGAACCAAAGAAAAAAAAAATCCTTACAAAGGAAGGAAGAAAGGTACGTGGATGCATGCATACATATATATACATACATCCATACATACCAGTGATGGAAGAGATTGGATTAAAAAGATGGGGCCTTTTTCTTCTTCTTTTTTTTTGGGTTAGTGAAAGAGAAGAGAAAGAAGGGCGTTTTGGTAATTTTGGAGAAATGCAAAGGGGGTGACTGGTAGTGGTGGTAAGGTCATGAAGAGAGAGAGAGGCGGCGTGGGAGAGAAGGAGAGGTGCTTTCAAAAGGACAGCAGGAGAGCAGAAACATACACACATATATATGGAGAGAGAGAAAGAGAGCATGTAAATGCTTACATTACACAGCATGCATGGATTTTTCTTCTTTTCTCTCTCTCTCTCTCTCTTTGGTTTCTTGGTGCGGTTTGGTTTTTGGTTTGGTGGGTTCGTATATTTCTATACGCAATGATATGATGCGTGGCCCGCATCTTTGGACGGTATATATTAGACGCGACTTTCTTCTAACCCGGGTTACATAAATCCCCTCTAACCCAAGATCCGTGGGGCCCACTATGTTATCTTTGTTATATCCAATCCGTCCATTGGATTCTTCATCTGATTTTATGGCATTAGCCCAAAAATGAGGGAGATCTAAAACTCAAGTGCGCCACACTATAAGAAACACTCGGGATTAAATGTCCACCGTTGAAAACATATTGGGGGTGAAGATGTTTTGGATCAGGGTAATATTTGTCGATTCCCTTAATCCAAATGGGAATCAGATAATTAACGTGTTGGATGGCATGTAAATATTAAGGTGGGACACATGACGGTTTCAACCGTAGGTTGTTTCCATATCCACTGTTTCTTGTGGTGTGAGCCACTTGATTATTAGATCTCCCTCATTTTTGGAACCATGTCATTAAATGAGATGAGTAATCCGATGGACGGAGTGGATATAACACAAACATCATAGTAGGCCCACATAGGTTGGGATTCCTGTAACCCCGTGTCACATACGGGTCGCGTCCGTACACATGGTTTCTTCTCATTTCTGACATGTGGGGCCCATGGTTTGGTGATCTACACCATTGGTGCGTTGATTCCCCCGTGGATGGTGCATGCTAAAAAAATAACATAGATGGAAAGATCCCAAGAACCCAAGTTAGGAGTTTCTTTTTCTTTTGTTTTTTTTCTCATCCTGACCGTCTACAATAATGCCACAAATCGAAAGGTTTACGGTTGTCCTATTAAAGGGAGAATAATCCGTTCACGGTGGGACACGGCAGATCAAGTGGTTTGGATTACTGGATTGTGGGCCCCACTTGCCAGATTTGAAAACGCGTTTATGTTTTGCAAAGATGCGGGCCCGTAACGTATAATTCCTCCATTTTCTATATTTATCTTTATGAGGTGCGGTTCGATGGTATCAGGAACACAATAACTTGTGGTGGTACCGTGAATTTTTGGGGCTCAAATCAAATTTTAAAGTAATCCACTACGTTAATAATATTTTAATAATAAATATAACCGTAGAAAAGATATATTATGATGATCATAATCCTATTTGCGCCACATTGAAGTAAAATATTTAGAATCATTAGTAAGAGTTCTACATTCATGTGGTGAGGCTGATATAGGTTTTGTATAGACTGAAATTATTTTCAACCATTTAAAATATTTTATTTAATTTTACTAATGGTTTAGATGGAATATAGACAACAGGTCGGGCCTACATATATTTGGGAAATTTTTATTGGTTGGGATCCCCTCCCATCTTTTCCTTGTTGTGTAGCTCCTATTAGTTTCCATTCAGGCTGATATTTGTCCTCATGAAATAAAATTGGAGGGGTCATCTAACGGACGCGATTGATCTGACGCAAAGTTTATGTGGGGCCCACGAAACCCAGTACCATAACACACTACCTCATATTTTTATAGCTTGCAAGCAGGGTTCTCGTCTATAGGCTTGCCGACTCTGCTCGCCATTTCTGCACCACTATTTGATTATCCAGACCGTTCGTTCAGAATTTCCTGTCATAAATAATACATATCTTCGTTTTTAAAAAAATACATAAATAAGGGTTCAGATAACAAGATCCTAACATACCTACTCATGAACGGTCGAGATCATCACGTCGTGAGGCAGAGGGCGAGCATATTCCACCATCCTCCAGCGGCGGAACCAGCTATGAAACCCTTGGGCCGTGAGTTTGTACAGAGCATGGTTTCCGGTCTGTGCAAGTGGGGCCCATGGATCATCAATCTAAAACGTTGAAGTGATGGGTCTCATCGTAGATGGACCATACGACAAATAACAACATAGATATAGGGTATTTGGCCTTTCTACCTGTTGCATGTATACCGTTGCTCTATTTTCTTTTTCAACGGCCTATTGTTGTCTATCCATCAAAGGATTAGGATCGTCTCATAGGATATTTTGTTTCGTAGATGATCCATCTAGTATGGGCCTCACAATATCAACGTCTTAGTAAATGAAAAATGGGCCCCACTTGTGTGAAATAAAAGCCCGGACAGTACCATTCAATCTATCCGCGGTGCACTGTACAAAGAGAGGAAAAACCTCGTACGAATCTCCATCGTGCGTTTGGCACGAATTACTACGCTGTGGCCACTCATCCGTTAATAGCTTATACGTACGCCTATCCAGACCGTCAAAACCATGGGTTCCATAGTGGATGGACTGTAGCGCAAAGATCACACCGTTCAAACCATTTTAATCGTCCGGTTGGTTACCAAGCACTCCATATCCGTACAAGTGGACGGTTGAAGAAGATCCAGACGGTTCGCCTATCGGGCCCTACCATTTATAGATCATGTCAAAAGGTATCACAGATGTCTGATGAGTTTTTGCCGCTGATAATGCGACTTTCTCAAATCGAATGTGGACCGTTGGTTTTGGAACGCCATCTTCTAACCATCCAGTCACTGTACTGAAAATCCTTTCAATCAGGTGCTGGGATCATCCGATTGGTGTGTTTTTAGGGGTTTAAACGATCGATGGTAGGAATCAGCAGATTAGCGGTTGGGATCTCATGCAGGCATTCCATACGTGTGGAGATACGAGATCTCGTGGCGTACTTACATCTGCTGATGCATGGGAAACATGGGAAGAAATGCTCCAATGCTCTCAGACCATAACAACCGTTCAATCGATCGATCTGAACTGTCCATTAAGGTGAGAAACATTTCATGACTATAATTCAGGAATTTCCACTGATGGATGATCCAATCCGTCCTTTATTTGGCCATATTTTCTTTTGCCGTCCCTTTATCCAAACGGATGAGATGGCCAAGATTGCCTAGAAAAAGTGTCTTTTTTTTAATCATAAGCAATCCATGATGGGTCCTTGGAAATAGATAAATCAAATCGTTGATTGGACCTGTTTTGTATAAAATCTATTGACCGTCCACATTAAAGGCTATTGCTCAAATAGTTAATAATTCTCATATGGATGTAATATTTACATAGAACCACATGAAATGTGCGTCAGACCTGATGAACGGTATGGATCACCGGATTGTACTGTTTAAGTGTCCCAATTCAATTAGGAGCACTATAACTTATTATTGTGCTGTGAGAATGTTGGATCATTTCCCAACATAGGGTGCCTTTTCGCTTTCGATGTTCATGGGGCCAGTTCCTCAGAGTCTACAACGGTGTATGGTAAGCTTATATACAGCATTTTTAAATTTGAGATCTCCGTAGTGTATGGGTTGCATCCAACTCGTACATCACTATCAGGCCATCATGAAAGTGGGACATCCCAGAAATTAGCCGATCTAACTATCATATGAATTTTCACTTGAATTTGGAGGCTTTGGGTGGTCTCGATTGTTTTATATTTTCTGGTCCATTTGGTCATTGGATAGGCCTGATTTATGTGGGATCCCATCATCACTGTGGGGATCATCTTATGAACGGTTTGGATGGCATATCCATTAATGGTGGGCCACATACATGCAGGTGAATAAATTCCCATGCTACACGTAAGTAACTGGATAAGAATAATCTTATTCTAGAAAAACTGACTACGGACGAGATAAATCCATATCGAGGTTTCGATCATTTACAACGTTTGCTCGTGGGGCCAAGAATGCATATATCATCCAACTTGTCTAAGTAGAATCAACGCAAAATGAAAGTGGGAATGGATTCTCAGGTAAATGAATTAGAAGTAATTGGCTTTAATAGATGTGTTGGACAAGAGTAAATGAAATACATTGATTAAAATATTTTATTTGAATTGGAGTAAATGTGAGGAGTTGGTATGCATTTGAACTGGAATATATGTGATATCTTAAATTAACTTTAATATCCCAACTTACAGTATGCATGCGATATTTAATATAATTGTTGTAATAAGTTTGTTGAAATATATTCTCTAACTAAAAATGATGAAATTTAGAATTTCAGGTGGGCTACGGACTTGCTAACATTTTTTAACTGTTTATTTAGATGGTCATCCTTTGGATGGTTTGGATCATTCTTTTTGTATGATTTTAATATTGTAGTTGATATTTGCTTTGGTTTGGAGAATCATTAGTGTGACATGTGTATGATGGACATATACATAATAGCACCTTCGCTTATATGTGTGACTCTCAAGGGAGCTTAGAAAGGCATTTCACCTAATTACTTCTAAATCTTTAGAGAGAATTTCATTTACGTGCACATTTGCTTACATTTATTTTAATTCAAATACATCTTAAATATCATTTACCTTTATAGCCAATATCTCTTCTTACAATCTTAATTCAATATAAATAGATCATATCTCAAAAGAAGAGGACAATAACACACTTGAACATCTAGTGCAAAACGAAATTATCTAACCTAATATGATGATATGAAAGTAAAAGACACAATAACTAGAACAATAGAGTAACATAATAAAGTTAACTTATCATAAATTCAAAAAAATTATATTCATGACATGTCCAAATCCAAGCATATGACAATTCCGCAATGTGAAACTCATAAATTACTAATTAATTGAGACCTAGGAGAGATAGAACCCTCATCCTAGCATAGAGTTAAATTTGAAATCAATAAAAATCATGTCTCTTGTAAGAGTTTTGACATGTTAGGGCTATTTAAAGACTACAGAAACGTGGGAAATGAGTTTGGGGTATCTAGACTCAGAGGAATTAAAGTTTAGAACATTGGGGTTAAGGTTTTGGAGAACTTTGGGTTATGATTTTAGATTTTAGATTTAAGGAATTTAGGGTTTAAGGTTTTTAAAACTAGGAATATGGATTTGAGGTTATGTGAATTATGGATTTATGATTTTGATAAGGGATTTTTTAGATTTTGGAAATTTGGGTTTAGAAAAATTGGAGATTTTAAAAATTTTAAATTTTATTTTTAGAATTTGGTGAAATTATATTAGGGTTTTGAAGAGGGAATCAAAGGGAAGCGAAGAGTATTCATAATGAGACAATGGGGCCATTGTATAAGGTTGTCTGTACAGATAGCCGTATGTATATGCGACCGCACGTTTTTACAGACAACTAGGTATGGCCAGCTATGGCCGATTTAGGTTTGGCATTGGTTGATTTAGGTTTTGGATGATAACAAATAAGAGAAAAAAGGAAGAAAAAAAAATGATGATAAAAGATGATACCTTGTTGAGAAAAGAGAAAATTAGAAAAGATAACTAAGCAATCACTCCACGTGGTTTCACACCACCAAGTTAATAATAGAATTTTTTTTTTCTCAATCTCCAAGCAAAAGGTGAGAAATCTCTTTCATTCATAACATGCATAATGATTAAGGAGTGGGGCCCACTGTGGGACCGTGTAATTCGGGGACAATGCGAAGTGGGGGTTGCCCAAGGGAGGTCTCGGCTAGATTTGTCTGGGAGGGCCTACATATAGGGATAAACCGATCCTTCCCTATTAGCTTTGGAGCTTTTGATGTGTTGATCAGTTGTCTATATCAAAATGGTATTAGAGTGGGAGGCCAGTGTTTGAGGGTGTTTGAGTATCCTCACCGACGTGGGTAGATGATGCGGGGAATCTTTGTATGATTCTAAGAATGCACTATATCTCGATGTTGGGGTGGGGGTGGCCAATGATGTGCGGTCTGCGAGATGCAAAATGGTCACGAAGTGGGGCCCAATGTGGGACCACGCGATTCAGGGACCTGTGCGAAGCGGGGGTTCCCCACGGGGCAGTCTCACTTGGGTTTGCCTGAGAGGGTCAGTATATAGGGATAAATTGATCCTTCCCCATTAGCTCTAGAGCTTTTAGTATGCTAGTCGGTTGTTTACTATCAACATCTCAAGCCCCATTGGACATTACATTGAGAAAGAGAGAAGAAAGAAGAACTTATTGGAAAAAAAACAGCGGAATCACACAAAGATGAATCTAAGATTGCAATCTAAGAGCACCAAGCAAACATAAAGAGAACACATCAATTTAACGTAGAAAAACCCTTTCGGAAAAAAACCACGGCACAAAGCGATAAAAATTCACTATGAAAGCAGAGATTATAAAGAGAGAAGACTTACCCGATTTGAGCAATCCTCAAATCTCACCCTTACTATACCCTTTAAAACCCTAAAACTATTTAGAAACCCTTTAGAATAGTTTAGGAAACCTTAGAATACCTCTCAATCTCATTTACACCCATATATATAGTTTCAAAAAGAATTCTAAACAAAATTGGAAGAAAATTTCGCAAAATCTGCGTTTCCACAAAATTTATGCACAAAACCTTCGTTGACATCGAGCACCCTTCGATGTCATTGAAGAATGACCAAATCTTTCCAGTGACCAGAGGCGAAAATCCAAAAAATACTCGATGACATCGAAGCTTAATCGATGTCATCGAGCTCAGATATCAGATTTACAATATCTGACAACAACAATCTCCACCATGTCTTTTAATCTTCAAACGTATAATTTTTTGTCCTCTTTTCTTATCTCTGCCTCGCATCATAGCTTCTTCAATATTTCTCGTGCACACTCCGTCCTCCCTTTACGCCATCGTCAAGCCCAAAGAAGTTGCATAGAACTTGAACTTCTCTTTAGGAACGAACTTGGTGAGCATGTCTGTCGGATTCACGTTAGTGTGAATCTTCTCCAATGTTATGCCTCCTTCCTCAAGCACCTGTCAGATAAAATGGTGACAAACATTAATGTGTTTAGTACTTGAGTGATAAACATAATTTTTATCTCAATTGATAGCACTATCACTGGCACAATTAACCGGCACGGCCTCCTTCTGAAGCCCCAACTGATTTATCATATCACTTAACCAAACATCTTCCTCTTTTTTTTTTTTTTTTTTTGGGGGGGGGGGGGGGGGGGGGGGGGGGGGGGGGGTTAGCTTGTTAGTACACACCCATGTCAGTACACACACTCCATGTTAGCTACCCCTACTAGGGATTGATAACAAGAGCTCAAGTGTTGAAATGAAGTATCTCCAAACATATTCCTTAAACGCTTATGTCACTGTCATATATTCTGCTTCGGTCGTGGAAAGAGCCATCACAGACTGAAGCTTCGATATCCAACTAATTGCTCCACCCGCTAGTACAAACGAGTTACCTGAAGTTAGCTTTCTGGAATTCACATTGCTTGCGTAGTCTGAATCCACATACCTTACCAACTTTGTCCGTGTCTTCTTAAAAGTTAAGACGAAGTCTTTTGTACTTCGAATGTGTCAAAGTAGCCATTTCACCACTTCCCAATGTTGTCTGCCGGTGTTTAACATGTATCTGCTCATAACACCGATTGCCTGTGAAATATCTGGTCTCGTACAGACCATGATATACATTAAACTATCAACTGCATTCGAATAAGACACGTAAGATATAACCCGCTTTTCCTCATTTGATTTAGGATATTGTTTTGAGGAAAGCTTGAAGTGAGCTGCATGAGGAACACTCACTAGCTCTGCCTGATTTATCCCATACTTGATCAGCACCTTTTCAAGGTATTTTGTTTGTGATAACCAAAGTCTTCTCCTCTTCTTGTCTCTATGAATATCTATGTCGAGAACCATTTTTGTAGTCTCCAGATCTTTCATTTCGAATGTCCTTGATAACTAAGTATTTAGTACATTAATTTCAGACACATCATGATAGGCGATCAACATATCATATTCACTCCGAGTAATTTCCTGACTCAACATGAAAGAATTAAATTTTTTATACCACTACTTAAGTGACTGTTTCGGGTCGTACAAAGACCTTATTAACCTGCGAACCTTTTTGTCTGTACCTTTAACTTCGTAGCCCTCTGGTTACTTTATGAAGATCTGCTTTTCCAACTTTCCGTGTAGAAATGCAGTCTTGACATCCATTTGTTCCAACTCGAGATTGTACTGGGCAACCAGCGTCAACACGAATCTGATAGATACTTGCTTAACTACCTGCGTGAATATCTATGTGAAGTCGATTCCTTCTCTCCAAGCATAGCCATTAGCTACCAACCTCGCTTTGTATCTATCGTGTTTCCTTTTGAATAACCACTTGCATTCAGTGTTCAAATTATCTCCGATATTATTGAAATATCTCCGATATTATCTTTATCTATAGCTTAACGATACCGATACCACTGGTAGCGATACCGATAACGCTGGTAGTATCAGAAATTCTAGGTATTAGCAAAGTATTGCCAACGTATTAATATCGCTAATGTAATCATCAATATTTTCAACTATGTAAATTATATGTTTCATTTGCATTGCCAATGCATCGCCAATATTTTTGACTATGTAAATTTTAGGTAATGATTAATGATAACGTATTGATATCATCAAAATTTTGTTTACTAGAAAAAATTTTATTTAAATTTTTTTCATGGGCACATGGTTCTATGTAGTGTTCAATTTGGCATTGATAATATTTCAATATTATCGATATTGCAACATGCGAGATATTGAGACCACAGTCTTTCATTTTCTTTCCAATTGTTAATGATTTCTTGGTAAAATATCATGTATTTTTGATATTTTGCAATATCGATAGATGTTTAAATGGAAGGTTGGATGGTTAAATAGGCCAGAGGGGATGGTTGGACTGATTTCTTACAACAACACATGCTTTTAAGGCCCTATTAAATGAAAACTTGTTATGAACGCATTCTTTTTGTAATTTTTTTTTTAATTTTTAAATATGCAAATATGTACATTTTAACATCTCCTAAAGTTTCACTGAAAATTCCATTGTTTTTCTTATGTTTCCTCACATTTTCGGTTATTAGCGATATTATCGACAATATCGATATTGTTTCCATATCCCTAACCAACGAAACTTGTAGCAATACCGATACTTCGAACACTGCTTGCATTCGATCACTTTTTGGCCAACTAGAAGCTCCACCAGCTCCCATATGTGATTTTTGTGTAACGAGTCTATCTCATTCTTTATAGCCACCTTTCACTTTTTTGCATTAGGTTCATTCAAATCCTTCTGAATAGTAGACGGGTCTTCCTCATCTGTAATAAGGACATGCAATATTAGAGTCATCCCTGTATCTTGCCAATAACCTGCGATCACGTGATGAATTTTTTCTCACAAGTGGCTGCTCCACCTGATCCTGTACCTCCGTTTGTGCATATGTCTCTGCTTGAGTATTATCTGTATCAATCTGGACGTCTACGATCAACCTTTCTAGTTCCTCTTGCTCCTCTTGATCATTCTTGTGGAATAAAGAGCTTTCATCGAATCTGATGTCACGACTAGTGATGACCTTGTAAATGACATTATCGAATAACCTGTAACCTTTCACACCCACGCCACAGCCAACAAAGATGTACTTTTTGGCTCTATGGTGTAGCTTATCTCTCTCAACTGACGGTATATGAGAGTAAGCCTCATAACCAAATATGTGCAAATCTGAGCAGTCTATCTTATGACCACTCCATATTTCCTCTGATATTTTACATTCAATTATCGTAGAAGGAGACCGGTTCACCAAATAGTAAACCGTGTTAACGGCCTCTGTCCATAGGTCCTTGTCCAACGCAGCATTACTTAACATGCATGTAACACCCCGGATTTTGGCCAATCTGGGATTTGACGTCCTTAGGCAATGGGTCAACTAAAACACCTGGAAAATCGCTCAGAACCCAATTTCATAGCCAAAGAAACCACTTAGGATTAATTCCTATGGAAATTTAGCGTAAGTTAGCCAGCGCAACGCTGGAGTAGCTGGGAAACAGTCCCTGATCACTTTAAATACGTTCTACAAGACCCAAATCGAGTAGAACGTATGACTCCATAATACTCTATAACCTCGGATCAAACTCTAAGCGGGTTTGTTCTCTGGACCACTTTGAATTCTTGTATTGGATTTAGACCGCGCGTCGAAAGTCCGTTACTTCCTATCTTAGACCGTTAGAACCGCCCAGCTGGACTTGACAATCATTTCGAAAATCAAGTCAAACCGATAATCACAGACTATTTCATTGAGCCCGGACTGAAGAGACTGCGAATAGGGACAGAATTGGAATTTCAAATTCAAATCTGGCACACGACTTGACACGTCAGTATTAAGCATTCTGACCGTCAGAATTCATCCAGATTACACCCTCGGATCAGGAAAAATTTCTATTTATTATTATGAGACTTCCAGCCCTGATCTACGTGCGGTGACCGCTGAACTGAAACTGGTCCTCCACGTGCGATCTGCGAACCCTGCCAGACTGAAAACTTAATGCGCGCTAGATCTGGTACGCATGAGCTTAAGTCCGATCGCATTCGACCAGGGGACCACCAGAAAGCATCTTTTGGACCGAAACAGCCCCGATTTGGTTACCCCTCAAGTGAAACTTGTTTCCGAGTCTATTTCGGGCAAGTTTGGGCTTATAAAAGGGCTTGAAACCCTCACTCCTCTCTCCCATCCGAATTTGCAAAAACCCTAGATTGGGAGAGAGAAAAGGTGAGAGTTTGTGAGAGAAGGTGGGAGAGCTTTTCCTGCTGCTGCTGCACGTGCTTAAGCGGCGTATTCCAATCACTTTGCCGGTGATTTCTCCGCATTTGCAGGTAAGAAAACGCCCTAGAAAGTTGCTGATTTGATGCTTCTTTAGTTCCATAGTTTGTTAGTTGATAAATCTCGTAAATCAGGTTCCTTAGTCGCCGTAGACGAAGCGTATACGCTCCGTTCGAATCACTTCACCTATAAGAAAAAAGGTGCGGATTTTAGACACTTTGATTGACTATTTCCAAAGCTTTCAATGTCGTTTAATAGTAGATTCTCGACGGCATCGCCGTTTGACATGTACAACATGCTCTCCGTTTCCCGTTTCGTAAATTAACGAAGAATATGAGATTTAGGGCATTTTAGTCATTTGTAGGAAGTACGGTCTACATTCATATTTTGCTGACGTGATTGACATGGTTTGTTGTCGCATTAGAATGTTAGGAATGCGTGCATAGTTAGTTTGGCGAAGAGATTCGCCTAAATGCGCACTTCGGGTCGACATACTATATGTAGACTTAAGTGTGTAGTGTAAGTCTTTGTATAAATGCTTGTATTAGTATGTATTGAATTAAATGATGTTATGGATTAGTTTGAGATTGGTTTCTCAATAAATATGCTGGTGTAAATGGTTTCCTTCATGTTAGCCATATGCATGATTTCATTATATGAATGAAATGCATGCGCTTGATGATTCATGTAAGTTATATGTTATAACATGTGCTTGATGATTTCCTTATGATTTAGTTTGAGATTGAATTCTCAATTAATTTGCTGATGGAAAGGATTTTCTATATGTTGGCGACATGCTTAATTTCATTATATGTGTGAAAGACATGTGTACGATGATTTGCTTAAGTTGTATGTAATAACATGTGTTAACATGCTCTCATGGTTGTATTTCATTTCCATTACCCTTACACAACTGCTGATGTGATTCTATGATTGTTTGGGACTATGCCTAGTCCAGGCAGTCGGTAACCGAGCGAATTCGTGGTTAGCTTATCTTCGTCACAAACGACGCGTCGATGAACGCAAGTCGTGTTTGGAGTTGACGGCAGTGGTTAGGCCACACGAAGTGTTTTACGCACTTCATGTCGTTCGACTTGAGATGCGATCGCGCTAGTCGAGCCCGTCAAGTAACCCGACTGGCCGATGTATGTTCACCTTGTATGAGTCATAACTGCTTGAACCTAGGGTACTGAACTTACCATTGTAAACCCTGTTAACCATGGTACCTTGATCCACGAAGACTCATGAGCCGGGCATTGTGGTATGGGACACCGTGGTCGAGCTGTCGGCCTACGCTGGGGCCACAAACCTCCCCGTAGTGACCAGTGAGCACCTAGACTCGTGAGCAGATTATGGTGGTATAGGACATTATATTCTAGCTGTCGGCCTACACTGATCAGGCGACGAGTCCTTTGTAGTGACCGCGAGCGTATTCTGAGTCCACGGAAGGCGACGACCCTTCCGTTGCAGTAGAGTACAGTAGGCCTGTATTGATAAGGTGATGGGAGAGCGGTGCAACGAGTGCGAGCAACAGCCCTGGCAGCCCTTGCAGTGACCTACAAAATATACATCGTATGAGATTACTAGGAGTGACGACCCTAGACAGGATCTGTGTTAGAATTGATACAAGGGAAGTACCTTAGTTTCCCAATCCTGCTGTTTGAATGGACTAATAATAACTCAGAAATCATATCACCATAGCATTGCATGTGCCTGGAAGATGTGGAGCACTCTAGGGAGTGCGGCATGCCGCGGTCGTAAGATGTTGCCGTATGAGGGAGATCGTCGGTGAGGGCATACATCACGTCATGTCATAATTGCATTAATAACAGTATTAGGAATGTTTGAATTACTGCTTTACTATTATCGCATGATTGATTTGATAACATGTTAATCTTTGCTCTATTATTCCACTAAGTTAGCTACTCACTCCCACGTTACGGGACGGTGTTCCTGGACACCCACCAGACCTTTTTGTGATTGTAGATGATGGCGCGGCCTGTGAGGCAGAGCTGGATTTGATGATGATGAGGAGGATTCCTCCTATATGCGTGTTCTGATTGACGGGATTACAGGGAGGTTGATTAGATGCCTTGACACTTGTCATTTTATATTTTTAGAGCACTCATGTATATTCTTTTGCTTACTTTTGAAGTATACATGTATGTATATAACCTGGTAACATGTTCATACTCTGGAGACATACAACAGTTTATATATGTTATACATACTATTACAGACTTCCGCTGGTTAATTTAAATGTCTCTGGAGTATGATATGCGGTTCTAGCTTAATCTCACTCATATTTAATACGTTATCATAGACAACATTCAATCATATATATCTATGTTGCACAAATAACATTTTGGAACTCGGGAGTTGGGTTTTTGCTCGACCCCCCGATTTTCGGGATGTTACAATGCATCTGGCCCTCTCCAAGATAGTCTGATTCATCCGCTTAGCCACACTGTTTTGTTCAGGTGTGCGGCACACTATGTTGTGCCTAATGATCTCTTTATCCTTGTAATATTCATTAAACTCAGTCGAAGTAAATTCTCATCCATTATCAGTCCTTAAAACTTTTATTATTCGCCCTAATTATTTTTCCACCACTGTCTTCCATTGTTTAAATATGGTGAAAACTAGGGGTGCACATTTAACCGGTAGAACTGTGGAACCAGACCGAAATCGACCAAACGGTCCGGTTCCGGTCTCGGTTCCAAAAATCAAAGAACCGTTAACATCGGTTCGGTTCTAGGTTTGGGGGTATGTAGAACCGAACCGAACCGTGAACCGATCCGTAGAACCAAACCGTGGATCCGATCTGTAGAACTAAATCATGGAACCGAACCTGGAACCGAACTTGGAACCAAACCAAGAATCCTTTGATTGTTTCCATATTTGACTCATGATTTATGGTTTATAATGCACCATTTAATTATTTTCATAAATGTATTTTTGCACACCTTATACAATATCTAAACCATTCATCAAATGGACCACAACATGAATTGACATGGGCTAGATAATAAAATTAAACACGTAATTGGGATGGATTTTAAAAAGCCCAGAACCGTGGAACCGATCCGGAACCGAACCGGCTTTAACGGTTCGGTTCCGGTTCGGTTCTAGGGTGCCAACGGTCCGGTTCCGATTCCAAATTTCCCAGAACCGTTAGGAACGGTTCGGTTCCGGTTTCACCCCAGAACCGGTCCAAACCGAACCGTGTGCACCCCTAGTAAAAACTTCGGATTTACATTTCATGAAATAAACTCAAACTTTTCGGGAGTAGTCGTCAATGAATGAAACAAACATGATGACCTCCTTATGAAAACTTTTGGCGATGACCCCCATATGTCAAAGTGCACATAATCAAGCACTCCCTTACATACATGTTTTTCAGATTTAAAAAATAATCTAGATTGTTTACCATATATACAATGTTTGCATATATCTAAATCAAAAATTTTAAATGTTAGAATCAAACAACGATCAGATAGTATCTTCATGCCCTGCTCGCTCATGTGGCCCAGACGAGCATGCCACATATGTGCAGATGTGAAATCTGCAACAGTCATTGCCGCTCCACCTGTTGAAGTGCTCCCGATCAACCTGTAAAAGTTTCTGTGCCTTTGCGCTCTCATAACCACGAGTGTCTCTTTTGAAACTTTAAGGACACCATTAAGACTAGTGAACTTGCACCTTATAGCCTCGAGTACATCGAGAGAAATCAAACTTTTCTTTATATCAGGAACGTGCCTGACATCAGTCAAGGTACGCTCCATCCCATTAAACATCTTGATGCTCACCGTACCAATAGCCACAACATTCAAAGCATTGTCATTGCCAATAAAGACTTGTCCACCATCGCATTCTCTGTAAATCGCGAACCAACTTCGATGAGAAGTCATATAATATGACGCTCGTGTGTTAAGGATCCACTCGTCTCTATGATTGTCATGCAAGTGTCTGATCATGGACACAGATAAAACATCACCTTTACTTATCTCTTCATCAGATGCGACAACGTTGGCCTCCTTGGAAGAAGCCTCTGAGTTTTCTTTCTTCGCTTTACGATTTGTACAATCCTTCTTCATCTGTCCAGTCATTCTACAGTTCCAACACTTTAATTTTTCTTTACCCTTGCCATTTGATTTGGATCTAGGTCTTGAAGATCTTGTACCTTGCTCAGTATTCCTCCCTTTCGTAAACAGTGCATCAAAATATGTCCATACGCCAACGTTTATCTTTTTCATGGCCTTCCCTTGAAGGGCTGAGATAACAGTGTCCACACTTAGGGATTTATTTGTTGTGCACAATAAGTCCCTGAATGACTCATATAATGTCGGAAGAGAATTCAACAACATACATGCCTGATCTTTATCTTTGACCACTTCATATCCAGTAACTTGTAAATCAATTTATTAAAGAAACTGATGTGGGCCTCCACATCTCCACCTTCTGCCATCTTGAAAGTGAACAACTGTAGCTTTAAGTGTAGGCGATTTTCAGTGAATTGTTTTACATAAATATCCTATAACTTCACCCATAAGCTAGTTACAGTTTTCTCCCTCAAAACATTATAAAGAACCTCATCTGTGAGACACAAACGGATCGAGAATAAGGCATTTTTATCAAGCGTATTTCAATCATCATCACTCATAGTCGACTTTCTCTCTTAAAGAGCACCATCTTCACGTTGTTTGGTTAAGGAACTGATTATCTTGATCTTCCATAACTTAAAGTTATTTTTACCGGAGTACTTCTCAATATCATACCTAGTGCTTCCCATTATTGTTAATCCTGTAGATTCAAGCCTGCACCCCAACGATTGCTTTAATACCACTTGTTAGAAAAAAACAGCAGAATCACACAGAGATGAATCTAGGATTGTAATCCAAGAGTACCAAGCAAATACAAAGAGAACGTGACAATTTAATGTAAAAAACCCTTTCAGAAAAAAACCATGACACAAAGCGACAAAAATCCTCTATGAAAACAGAGATTACAAAGAGAGAAGACTTATCCGATTTGATCAATCCTCAAATCTCACTCTTGCTACACCATTTGAAACCCTAAAACTATTTAGAAACCCTTTGAAATAGTTTAGGAAGCCTTAAAATACCTTCCAATCCCATTTACACACATACACACACATATAGTTTTAGAAAGAATCCTAAACAAAATCGGAAGGAAATTTCGTAAAATTTCTGTGCAAAACCTTCGATGACATCGAGCACCCTTTGATGTCATCGAAGAATGATCAAATCTGTTTAGCGACCAGAGGTGAAAATTCAAAAAATACTCAATAGCATCAACTGGCTTCAATGTCATTGAGCCCAAATATCAGTTTTATGACATCTAACAACACAAAACATAAGTAGAGAGAGAGATATTCTCCTCTTTCCCTCATGCTTTCTATCCACACGTTTTACATACAAGTTTACATGGGATGGGTCTTGTGTGTCTCCCCGACTCTATTTTAGAGCTGGTTTGTGTCTCTTATCCTTTTTTAGTTGGTATAGATTACAAAGACATCTTCTGACTTGATTAACATTAACTTTCTTCGGTTATTAGTGTCATTTATCAAGTTAATCCTAAATGTATAATTCGTATTAATGCTTCTATAAACTTGATTATATATAACATATATTTTTAGGTTAATTAAATTAGATATGGATTTTTCAAAACTTCTATATTCCACTGGTTGGTCGTTTGGTTTGTCTTCTATTTGCAGGCGTGCCAGAATTGATATAGCGGCTCGATCCAAACAGATCAACTTTGACCTCAAGCACTAAAATAAACAAATATGTTCATATAATATGAACACATGTGACCAAATTCTAAGAAGATCGATCGCTTACTTGGCCACTTGCAGATGTTTATAACGATCAGGCGATAATCGGAGGGTAGGGTTCTTCCTCCAAAGATGGGTTACTTTGTGCCTTCCACAAGAAATAACTTACAAAGCACTAGTGCAAATCCAACAAAATGAAAAAAAAAAACTCACAATTGGTCACTGGGAGTAGCTGCAAGAATGCATCTCTTAAAAGAATTGCTCAATATTGGATAAAGAACAAATCTAGGGTACAAGCATATATTTGGATTCCAACTAAATATTATGGCTAAGAATTACCACATCTCCTAGGATAAGTTGATATAAAAAATAAAATGATAAATTTGATTAATGTTGTTAGTTTTTTTTTTTTTTTTTTTTTTTTTTTTTTTTTTTTTTGAGATAATGATATTTCTCAGTCAATGGAGATTGTCGGTCAATCCATTCCGAATAGGGCTTATGATTGACCGAGGTAGTAATACAGTTGAGAACTTGGCCTGCTTCTTCCTGGATTATTTGAATAATTTGATCACAATTCAAGTGGTGAGATTTGGCCATTGGATGTGGTTCATGGCCTACCTAGTTTTGTCTTCCATGATACAGTGGATTCCCAAGGAAGGGTTGCCTCCTATGTATACCTTGATTTCTTCCTTCAGGAACAACATTCCTGACTTCTCGTTCCAGTCGCCTAAACTTAACAAGTGACAGAAGATTCATGCATTTCTTGTACTGGAAGAGGCATATTCTGTTATGGAAGAGGTACCCGTAGTGTTGGCGCCACGGGTTGTATCGGTGGTGCCAGTACCAAATTTCCAACAGAATTAATATCCAGTTGTTGAGGTGCCACAAGTATTCTTTCAGCAAAGAGAGACATCATCTGATTTATGTTTTCGGCATTACTGGTCATCCATCTTCCTAAAGCTTTACCTTGAACTCGTGACTGTTCAGCGATATGCTGAATTCCTCTTTGTATATCGAGCATTTTGGTTGACAAAATCTCAAGAGGCTCAACCTAAGATGATGAAGCCATATCCGAGTTTAATGGAAAGGGTACTGGATTGGGTAGCAAACTTAACTGCTCTGGTGCCTGATGAACCCGTCTTTGGCTCGTGATTTCTCAAAATTAATGCACCGGTAAGTATACTTGTAATCAGAGTCTCATCGAGCATGCCAAAAAATGTTGGTCACTCGGTTTGTTTTCTATTGCGTAGGCTTGCCAGAATCAATATAGCGGCTAGGTCTAAACTAATTGACTTTGACCCCAAGCACCAAAATAAGGAGACGCATCCAACATGAATGTATATGACCAGATTATGAGAAGATCAGTCGCTTACTCAGCTACTTGCAAAAGTTTATAACGACTAGGCGATAATCAGATGGTGGGGTTCTTCCTACGAAAATGAGTTACTTAGTGCCTTTCACAAGAAAAGACTTTCAGAATACCGATGCAAATAAAACAAAAAGAAAAAAAAAACTCATAATCGATCGCTAGGAGTAAATGCAAGAATGCGTCTATTGAAAGAACAGTTTGATATTGGATAAAGAACAAATCTAATGTATGAGCGTAGACTTGGATTATAACTAAAGATTGTGACTAAGAAATACTGCTACTCCTAGGATAAGTTGAGATAAAAGATAAATTGATAGCTTTGATTGATTGTTGTTGGTTGGTTGTTTTTTTCGATGATAATCTTTCTCTATAACATTCACCTGCTATTTATAGATTTCTGCTATAACTTGTTCTTCTATATCCTTTTTCCTATTACTGCAACGGTTACAGTAGTCGAAAAGTCTTTCTAGATCATTCTCTTATCTAGATCCCTCTTTTATGTATGTTCCTCTTCCGCTCGGCCAAGCTCTGTTTATTTCGATCGTCACTTACCCTTTGACCACACATTGGTCACATCTCTTTTGTCAGTTGCTCACTCGCGCTCCACTTGACTGCTCTCCGCATCTTTTCGTTTCGACCACTCGATTGAGCTTCTTAGCTGCATTATGTTTCCTAACTTCTCTCGGCCGCTCGGTATGCTTTTGGACACTTCTCGGCCACACCTCTTGGATGGCTCTCGGGCACTTGGTTTTCTCTTGAATACCTCTCAATTGCTTCATGTCTTATCATCTTGCCAGCCGTAATTTCGTACAATACACTCCAGGAATCTTTAAAGATCTTTAGCATGCTATATCTTTCTCTTGTTATAACACGTGTCCTTTTCAATTGGATTTTCCAAGAATTGTTAGAAATAGAGTACAACACCATTATATTTTGAAAATCCTAACATGACATAATGCGGTTGGGTTCATACATTAGGATGTAACTATGCCCGTATACTCCACATTGAGATCCACCAGTTCACTCGAGAACTCTTTTGTGACTTTAATCTTAGTGATCGAATCATCCATCAAGTGATCTTTTATTTAGCCTGGCAGTAAAAAGTTTTAAATGTTTTATTAAAATTTTTTAACTATTGATCTTTTGTTTAAGCATGAAAAATAATTTTATTAGACTTGATGGATGCCTAATGGTTAAAATTCTATAATCCATCCCTTATGCTAGCATGGGTTCAAGGTGGATGCCACTGGAAATTGAGGAATTTCACCAATTTATGTACATGGATTGGACAAAATTACATACTTTTGATGTGGAAAAATATCGAAGTTTATAAGGGTAAGCACCATGATATGTGGATCCACGTGAGACCTTGACTTCCACTGAATCCACTCCCATCTCTTTGTTGCAATGGATTGAGGAGAGATCCTCTACTTTGGAGAAGTGACATCCACAATTATCATGATATCATTAGGGCATAAATTTAACATAACATCTTCATCATCGATTTGTATTTTTAGGGATTTGATTGTCTAAATGGGAATTTTTTTAAAATCAGGAATTCTTTAAAATTTTATGCTTCTGTCTTTTAAAAATCTCTAACACACTGCACAACAGATAGGGCAAAGTAGTCTGGGTGTGATAGTGGCAACATGAAATATAAGGTATGATAGTCACTAATGCGAGAGGGAGCACAAAAAACATGTTACTGTTAGACAGGCTCACATACCTTGTATAGCTAGTATACCTTGTATAATTCATTCCCATAGGTAAATAATTCTGATTTTATTATTCTCCTTGTATAGATGACTGTAATCTCTATATATTCAACCGCTTTGGGTTGTCTCAAATACAGAAAAGCTTTCAGCTCCTCTCAGTTTTAAAGGTATAAGAGCATCACTGGTCCAAAACCGACACCACCTATCAGATCTGACCACCCCTGCGTCATCCGGCCCCTCTAAGTCATCTGGTCCTTCTGCGCCCCTGCGTCGTCTGGTCCCTCTACGCCCCTACTTGTCCCCTCTATGCACCTGCTCGTCCGACCCCTTTGCTCGTCCAGTCCCCTTGCTCGACCCCTCTGCGCACCTGCGTCGTCCCGATCTAGCGCCCCCCTGTTCATCCCGATCCAGATCCAGAACCAGACCCAGATCCGGATCTCGATCTAACGCCCCTCTATTCATCCCGGTCTAGATCCAGATCCCGATCTAGATTCGACGCCCCTCTGTTCCAAATCCAGCGTTCCTCTGCTCCGATGTAGCTTTTCTCGATCTAGAGCCCTTGTTGCTGTTGCTATTCCGCCAGATCTAAAAACTGCAATCCCTTCGGTATCTCCTAATGTACGGTACATCTAAAACCTTCTTCTGTTGCAACTCCTTGCGTACTTTACATTACTTCAGATCAATGGATAAGGACTCCTCACGTATAGAGGCCCCACGTTGTAGTTTTGATGGTACTAATTATTCTCTATGGGCCATCCATTTTCAAAACTTCCTTAAGGGTCGTGGTTTGTGGGGACTAATTGATAGATCTGTTCCTATCCCCACTTCCAGAGATGCTGACAAATTAGCTGATTGGGAAATGAACAAGGGACAGATCATTATCTGGATTCTCGAATCAATCGATCGATCCATTGTTGTTGGACTCACACCTCATCGCACTGCTAAGGCAATGCAGGAACATCTTCAGACAATATATCAATAAAGTAATGCGGCCCGGTTATATCGCCTGGAACAGGATTTCGTTAACCTTACTCGGGGTGACGACAATATTCAATCATTTTACTCCAAAATTGTCACAATTTGAATAGAGATGGCTATGATGGATCCAACATTTTCTCATGACTATAAGATATTCCAAACTATACGCGAGAGTGCGCAAGTTCAACAATTTCTTATGAAGCTGTGTTCAGAATTTGAGCATTATCAGGCTGCTCTCTTGAACCGTAGCCCTACTCCTTCATTGTATTCGGTTATTAATGATTTATTGGCTGAGGAATAACGACTGAAAGTTCTCTCTCTTCTTTTCTCAACTCTGGGATTATCTGATATGGTACTTGCTATCTCCACCACTACAACACATGGTTCCACTCCTTTGACTTGTCGCAGTTGCAACAAGGTGGGTCATGTTGTTGCTCAATACAAAGAATGGTGCACTTATTATTGACGGACTGGTTATGGTATTGAGGACTGCCGTACACGTGCATATGCATCTTCTTTCAGCCGTGGATGTGTTGGTCGTGGCCGTGGCCGTAGTCGTGCTCTTTTTGCTACTGTTGCCACTATTTCTTTCAAGCCGTCTGTTAGTGATTCTGCCTCTACTGTTTCTGTTGAAGGTCTTTCATCACCTTTGACTCCTAAATGCTCCAGCAAATCATTCAAACCCTTTCTGCGGCCGGTATGTCAGGTATATCTCCATCTTCTATATGGTTCTTCGATTGAGGTGCTTCCAATCATATGACTAGTGTTGTATCTCATCTTCGTGACATTCGTCCCTACACCGACTATTTTTACTGCGGATGATACTAGATTACCTATTCAGTCCGTTGGATTATTAACTTTCTCTTCTTCTGCTCATCGCCAGTTCACCTTTGGTGATGTGTTTCATGTCCCTAACCTCTCCTCCAATTTAATTTCAGTTGGTCAACTCACATCCAATAATTGCTTAGTCATATTTTTTCTTAACTATTATTTTGTGCAAGATCTGGCAATGGGGAAGGTACTTGGGATTGGTAGGCGGCATGGTCATCTGTACGTGCTGGATTTTAATCCATCAGTCACTCCCGCTTGTTGTTTCTTTTCTCCATCTTCATCAGATATTTATTTAAAAAATAAATTATGAAAACTGTGACACTTTCGCCTAGGTCATCCACATTCCGATCGGTTATTTCAATTATTTTCTTTTGGCATGTTAGGGAACGTCTCTTAATAAAAAAGATTTGAATTATGCTTGTTCATCTTATTATTTTTCAAAAAGTAAGTGTATTCCTTTTCTTCTAAGTATTACAAAATCATCTTCTATGTTTAAACTAATGCATACAGATGTCTGGGGTCCTTCACCAATTATGTCTCTCTCTAGGTTACGATACTATATTATATTTATTGATGATTTCACACGTTACACCTGGATTTACTTTCTGCACTTAAAGTCACAAGTTTTTGAAAATTTTAAGATATTTCATTCTATGGTAGAGACTTAATTTCGGTTTCCAATTCAAACTCTCCGCTCTGACTCAGGGGGGAATATTTCTCAACCAATTTTCGTACATTTCTTCAGGGTTATGAGATTATTCATCAGACCACCTGTTTTGATACTTCATAACAGAATAGGGTAGCTGAACGAAAAAATCATTATATTGTTGAAACTGCTAACACCTTGATGACAACTATGAGTGTTCCTCGTTCTTTCTAGGTGGAAGTAATGTTACATTTGGTATACTTGATTAACTAGATGCCAACCAATGTTCTGAATAGTAAATCTCCATACTTTGTTATCAACGGCTTACCTCATGCATATTCCACATTTCGTATTTTTGGTTGTGTTTGTTATGTTCACTTGGCTTCACGTAAGCGTAACAAACTATCTTCAAAATCGATCAAATGTATGTACTTGGAATTTGGAGAAACTCAGAAGGATTTTCGATGTTATGATCCGGTTTCTCGTCGTGTTTGGGTTTCACGACAGGTTATTTTTCTTGAACATATTGTCTTTTATTCATCTCTTCCTCCTTCGCAAGCCCCAAAATCTCCTGGTCTAACCACATTTCCTGATATTCATTTTTCCTCAAGTACTCTCCCTCATCCGTTGCAGGTTTACTCACGTCAAGCACGTACAGCTCCACCACCTATTACTCAACCCGAACCTACTGTACCTGTTGTAGATCCTGAATCTACCTCAATACGTTGTTCCGATCGTGTACATCGAGCGCCTGATCGCTTGATATACTCTATGTCTGCCATGAATGCTACTCTGGATACTGTTTCTATTCCTACTTCATACTCTCAAACAACCACTCATGATTGTTAAAAGAAGGCTATGGCAGAAGAACTTGCTGCATTGATCATACGTGGGACATTGTCACTCGACCCACTGACCAACAGTCAATTGGTAGCAAATTGTCAAGCTCAAGTTTGATGGATCATTAGATCGATACAAGGCTCAACTTGTTGCTCAAGGATACAAATAAGAATACGGAATTGATTATAATGAGACATTCGCTCCCATGACCAAAATAAAAACTATTCGTACTTTTTTGGTAATATCTTCTGTTCGCTCTTAGCCACTTGCTTAGATGGATGTGAAAAATATTTTTCTTCATAGAGACCTCCAAGAAACAGTATATTTGAAACCTCCTCCTGACTCTTTAATCCCTGATAATAAGGTATGTCGCCTAAAGAAAGCCCTGTATGGCCTCAAACAGACACCTCGGGCGTGGTTCTAACACTTTCACGATGTTGTTACAAGTGATGGCTTTACTCAAAGTAGTCATGACCCATCCTTATTTTTGCACACCGCTACTCGTGGACTTGTCATTGTTCTCGTCTATGTTGATTACTTACTTTTGATTGGTAGCGATGCTACTGACATCTCGGCTTTAAAGGAAGTTCTACAATCCTCCTTCAAGATGAAAGACCTCAGCTATCTCACATACTTTCTGTAACACCCCGGATTTTTGTCAACATAGAGTTAGACTTCCTTAGGCAATGAGTCAATCATAACGCCTTAATTAACTTCTCAGAAGTCAATCCTAAAGCCTCAAATCCCCTTTCAACCAATTTCCTTCATAATCTTACCTTTTACCACCTCATTCTTCAAAAATTTTTAAATACTTTCATAGTAGATACAAATCCTAAAGTTTAAATGGTGAATAACTATACTTAAACTAAAACTTACTGTAAATGGTAAATACATGAATAAAATGAGATTTTGACTATTGAATTTTTGAAATCTCATGATATAGATAGGATATTTGGATATATTAGCTTCTTCTATCCCAAAATCATATATTGCACGTTAAATAACTCATTCTGGTTTGCAAATGAGACCCGATAATACCTCAACGGACTCGGGAGCCCAAACGACACAATTCGGGGGGACTCGGGATGGGTCCCGCTTGTATTCGGCAACCCCGAGGGGGGAGGACATCGCCCCTGGGGTGAGCCCTCGCCCAAATGTCCAGTGACCGGCAAGGGGCTAGATTGTTTGGCGAGGCCTCGTCCGTACAGCGGGCCCGGTCGGGCCGTATTTGGCCAGGCGGTTCGTTTTTTGCAAATTTATATGATTTTCGTATAACTTTGAAAAATCATATCTCCCTCGTTAAATCTCCGATTTAGGTGATTCAAAAATCAATTGAAGCTAAATGAGTCTAGTTTCATATAAAAATAAGTAAAAAATATAATAAAATATTTAATATAGTTCAAAGTAGGTTGTTGTGACAACTGTTCAAAAATCATAGTTTGAACAACTGCTGCTTCTGGAATTTTTAGAATTTTTCTACAACACGAAATCTCATGAAATTTGGTGGAGACAGAGTAAACTTGATGATGAACTACTAAAAAAATAATTAAAATTATATAATAATTAGAAGTACCAAAAAGGGGCATAGAATGGACCTAGGACCTTGTTCTGTCATAGTTGGGGCGAAATTTGTTTAAGTATTAAACTAAACAATCGATAGATTTAGCTTGAACCACTTTAAATATGATCTGTAAGACCTAAAATGAATAGGGCCGCTAATGCTATATTACCCTGAAATCTAGGAGCAATATCTAAACCCAGTTGCTCTCGGGGGCATCTGAAAACTCCATATAGGACCTGGACCGCACATCGAAAGTCCGATATTTACGAAACTATACGGTTGTGACCGCCTTGCTGGACTTGACAACCACCTCGAAAATTAAGTCCAGATGGCATCTCGAAATTATTTCCTTGAGCCCGGAGCAAAGTGAGTAAGAAACGTGAATCTCTTTAGAAATAAAATCTGAATTTAAGTAATCTGAGTCGTGTCGTTTGCGGGCCAAATATAAGGATTCAGACCGTCAGAATCTGACCCAATTACAATCTCAGATCAGAGAAAATGTCTCACATATGTCAGTGCACTTGTGGCCCTGAGCGAGTGTTGGTGACCGTTGAACTGAAATTGGTTCGCCACGAGTGATTTGTAAATCCGATCGGACTGAAAACTTCACCTGATCTAGATCCAATGTCAGGAAACTTAAGTCCGACCGCATTCAGCAAAGGGACCTCCAGAAGTGCTCCGTTGGATCGGAACAGACCCTATTTGGCTATAACTTAAGTATACCTTGGCCCTGGGGCCATTTCCATCAGTCCTGGGCCTATATAAAGGCCTAAACCCACCCCATTTATGTTCCATACGATTTTGCAACCCTATGAGGGAGAAGAGAGCAAAAAGAGAAGGAAAGAAAGAGAAAGTGAGAGAGAGAGTGGGAGAGAGTTCCTGGGATTCAATTTCATCGCTCCACTGGCCAAATCACCGCTTCTGTATTGCTATTTCAGCAATTCTAACTTCGTTCTTAGGTAAGGAATCCTAACCAGAATTGGTTTTGGGGATTTGAATAAAGTGTAGGGTGAAATAGCTAACCTATTTCATGCTACAGGTTGTCATCGTGCCGTAGATAAAGACTTATTATCACGCCCCAAACTCAAAAATTGGATTCATAGGAATCCCGATCGCCGAATCCGGTGCCTAAAACCCTAATTGATTTTAGGCCCATTTGACATATATAAGACCCATGAGATTAAGCCCATTTGACATATATAAGGCTCATGGGATTAGGCCCATTTGACATGTATAAGGCCCATTTGACATATATAAGGGCCATGAGATTAGGCCCATTTTGATATATTCCAAGGCCGTGGGTTAAGGCCCATTGTGATGTACTCTAATGCTCGCAGGTTATAGCCCATTGCAATGTACATCAGGCCCATTAATGCAGCCCACTTGTTTGATAACCAGAAGGCCCATGTGATATGACCCATTTGATGCATTTAAGGCCCAATGGGAGGTACCTAAGGTCCATTGCAATGTGCGATTCCTCCATGGTTGTATAATGATGTTTTATGGCGGGTCGTGCCTTAGGAGCAATGATGGTTTGATGCCCATATTGTAAGTACAATGTTGGTTAAATGTTCGCATTGTATCTCTCCTTAGGGCCCATTGGTAAGCCCATACTAGTTGTGTATAGGCCGTCTAGGCTCATCTGCATCGTAAGAGTAGTTTATTACTTTATAATACGCTTAGTGTAATCCCATGACTCATTCCTATACGCATCATATGTATGCTTGATATGAGTAGTGATTGATCATAGCATATCCCATTGGGTAGACCATTTAAGGGACTCGTTATGAGACAGAGTGCCCCACATGATCGCGCAGTACGCGCTGGATTGCTGCATGATTTGACGGTGTGATTCATGCATCTCGCATGTGTGACTTGATCACTATACGCCCTAGCGACATCAAGGCCGTGGCCTCCACAGACACATCGTGGATGGACGTATTGGATACCGAAAGTACTTTGTTCTAGCACTGTGATGCTTATGATGTCCTTGGGTGAAAGTTTCAGAACCTTTTTGGTACCAAGAGTTGCTCTAACGTCTATACCGAGTGGATACACGAGTGCCGAATACCAGTAGGCCGTGTCTCCCACTGTGTCGTGGTCGATTGGAAGGGGGTGTGACCTTATCCGCCTGAGTGAGGGGGCTATTAGCTAGGCTGAGTTTGACCGCTCACAAATGAGTCCGCTATCGACGAGCCGGGTAGGTATTAACAGACTACTGGCTAGGCGGATAATGAGGTCTATTCCGCTCGCTGGGCTGCGCGGCTAGGGAGGCGGCAGTCAGTGTGGAGTGTACTAGACCCCGGTGATATCCAGAGAGAAATTGTATTGATATATGTACTTGATGAGTACTGACTTGCTTAGATTTCATCTCGCATATGACATTCGGCTACGTAGGCCTCGTATGGCATCGGTATGGCCAATAGCATTCATGTCTCGCATCGCATGGCCTTGGTATGACCGATAGCATTCATGCCTTGCATCACATAGCCTTGGTACGACTGGATGTATTCATGGACTTACCGCATACTTCCGCATTACTTTGATATTGTACACTTGGCGTTTGCCTTGCGCACACACTTACACCACCCTCTAAGCTTTTGTAAGCTTATGTACGACCGTTGCGTGCAGGTAGCGTTTGACAGCAGCAGCGTTGATGCAAGAGTGCGCATCTTGCTATTTTGAAGTTTTTGATCACCTTGTATTTCCCTTTCCTATTGTACTTAAAGTTTTTGATATAGTGGATATGTGGTGATGTTGTTTTGTGACTTGGTTATGTTTGTGGTTATGCTCCATTACAAAAAAAAATTCATTCTGAAAATCCTCCTTGTAGGATCCCAGGATCGGAATCTGGCATATGATTGTCAGGAACCGAGAACGGGGCACTACGGATGCTGTCGGCACCGGATTTGGTGATCGGGATTCCTGTGAATCCGTTTTTCGAGTTTGGGGCGTGACACTTATGGTTTAAACTGAATTCGTTACGAGTCTACCAGCGTAAGGTGCAGACTATAAATGTTTTAGGTTATGATTTTCAAGGCTTTCAATGTCAAATAATGATTTATGACTGACTTGATTGCTGTCACATGTGCTTAGATGCAGAGATTTACATTTATTACATATATGTGTGACTCTATGTGGAATATAATGCATTTCATGTGTTTGTTGAAATGTTTGAATGAATAGAAAATTATGATTTGCGCTTGGTACAATTGATATGTGAAAATATATGATTGTTGTACGTATGACAACTCTTATGTAGAAGGATTTGCCATAATATGTAGTTTAACTAATTTATTACAAGTATGTTATATGTATAGTCTAAGTGCTTGTAAAAATGTCTGAATGAATATGGAATTTGGATATGTGTTTACCATGATTATTAACTATGAATATATGTATGTTGTGTATGTGGCAACTCCTTTGAAAAAGGGCTTGCCAGGATATATGTTATAACTAGTTTAATACATGTATATTAATATGTGTATTCTAAATGTTTGATAAAAAGCTTGAATAAGAAAATGCTTGATGAAATGTGTTTAATGAGGGTATTGAGATAAGATTCTCGATTACCTTATCTATAATTACTGTTTCCTTCATGTAACCTATCTCGCTATTTCGTGATTTATGGATGAAATGCCTTTGTATGTTAACATGCACCCTACGTGTTTGATAAATACTCACATGAGTGTTGTACTTGGATTGTTTGTCAAATACCTATATGATTATCACGTCTCCATATGCTGCATTTGAATATGATTGAGACTACGAGGTAGTCCAGGCAATCGGTAACAATTTTTGTTTGAGTGATCGAGCTAGTCTCGCCACAATTGATGCATTCGGTGAATCCGAGTCGTACGAGGATCGTCGACAACGGTACCTTGTCGATAAATTTAGCGTACGCTCGTACTAGTCGAACTCGTCTACTAAACCGATTGGCCCAATGTATGTTCACCATGTATGGACGCTACTGCTTGAACCTAATGTACCAAACTTACCAGTGAAAAACTCTTTTAACCTTGGTACCTCGATCCGCTAAGACTCATGAGCCGGGCATGGTGGAATGGGACACCGAAGTCGAGCTGTCGGCTTACGCCGGGGTGACGAGCCTACCTGTAGTGACCAGTGAGCAACCCAAACTCGTGAGCCAAATACGGTGGTATGGGATACTGTATTTGAGCTATCGGCCTACACTGATCAGGTGACGAGCCCTTTGTAATGACATCGAGCATACTCTGAGACTGCATTAAGGCAACGAGTCATTCCGTAGCAGCAGAGTATAAACTAGGCCTACACTGATCATGTGACGAGCCCTTTGTAGTGACGTAGAACCACAACATCGTATGAGATTTACTAGGACCGACGACCCTATAATGGATCACTGTTTGGGAATTGATATAAGGGAGGTACCTTAGCTTTCCAATCCTGTTGTATGAATAAATCTAATTAATTATTGGCTAACATGAGTATGCACCACATTGCATGTGCTTTGGCGAGGAAGAGCACTTTTGGATGGTTGTCATGCGCGCTGTAAGATGAAGACGTTGAGGGAGTGTAGGCGAGGGTATGCATCATTATTTCATATCATCCTTGCATTAACAAGAGTACTTAGGACCTGATTGTTGTATTGTGTTATCATTACTGCTTGACTGAATTGATAACATGTTAACCTTTGCTTTATTGTTCCACTGAGTTGATCACTCACTCCCACGTTATAGGACGGTATTTTAAACACCTACCAGACCCTGTTTTGGTTTTGGATGATGGCGATACTTACAAAGCGGAGGCAGACTCTTATAATGATGAGGAGGGTTTCTCCTGTATACAGCTATCAGGCGGGTCTGTGTAGACCATGTTCTGGTCGACGGAGTTACAGGGATGCTGATTAGATGCCATTACACTTGTTATTTTGCACCTTTGGAACACCCATGTATCTTCATCTTGTTCATTTTTTGAGTATACATATATATATTTAACCTGATAACATGTTCACACTCTGGAGACTTACAATAGTTTATATATTTTATATATTTATCATAGTTTTCCACTTACGAAATTTTAGCTGTCTCTGGAGTATGATATACTGTTTTGGTATAATCTCACTCATGTTTAATGCACTAATCTGAACAACATTCAATCATCATTATCTATATTATATAAGTGATGCGTTGGAACTCGGGAGCTGAGCTTTTGCTCGACTCCCGATTTTCAGGGCGTTACACTTTCTTGGGCTTGAAATTTCACGTTCTAAACGTGGGATCCTGATCAGCAAGTGTAAATATACTAACGATCTTCTCGACTTGGCATCATTGATGGATCAGAAGACAGTTCAGACTCCCTTAGAATTTAACGTTCAATATGGCCGTGATGATGGTGATCTACTTGCACAACCCAACTTATACCGTTATTTGGTTGAGAGTCTGGTTTACTTAACTATGACTTGCCCTGATATTGCCTACGCTGTCCAAGTCATTAGTCAGTTTATTTCTGCTCCTCGAACTCTTCATATGACTGCGATATTGCGCATCCCACGGTACCTACGTGGAATTCTAGATCGATCACTGTTCTTCTCCTCCACGGCGACTCTAGACCTTCGTGCTTATTCGGATGGTGATTGGGCCGGTTGCACTCTCATACAAAGATCTACCACTGGTTACTATATTTTTCTCCGCACTTCTCTCATCTCTTGGAAGTATAAGAAGCAGGCCACTGTTTCCAAATCAAGCACAGAAGCTGAGTATCGGACGATGTCCGCTGCGTGTAGTGAGCTTATCTGGTTACATGGACTTTTTTTCGACTTGAGCAATCTTCTTCGGAATCCTACCCCACTCCATATTGATAATTAAGTGCCATTCAAATTGCCTCTAACTCAGTTTTTTATGAATGGACGAAACATATTGAAGTTGACTGTTACTTTATCCGCGAGAAATTGCAGTGTAGGCTCATTTCTCTTCCACATGTTGTATCCCATGATCAGATTACTGACATTCTCACCAAGTCCCTCACTTCTGCACATCACTCATTTCTAGTTGGCAAACTATTACTTGTCGATGACCAACATTAGTTTGAGGAGGGATGTTAGACAGGCTCACATACCTTGTATAGCTAGTATACCTTATATAGTTCGTTTCCATAAGTAGAGAATTTTGATTTTATTATTTTCCTTGTACATATGACTGTAATCTCTATATATTCAACCCCTTTGGGCTGTCTCAAATAAAGAAAAGCTTTTAGCTCATCTCGGTTTTCAGTTACGGCAAGAAAACAACATGGATACAGTGTTAGATATGCATGCCCTAAAAAAATCGATGATACATATGTTGATAGATCTTTTGCTTATTTATAAACCCTTCGACGAATGGAATATTCTTTGTTTTTCATTATTAATTGTGCGTTGGAACCTATGCCCTAAATATTTTTAGGGCACAAAACATGAAGAGATTGTAGGTCAATAAGAAAGAATGAGGTGGACACAAAAAGTAACATGGCTGATGGAGAGTTATAATTGTTAATGTTATGTGCCCTAAAAAGGCAATGTTGATCTTGAACATTGATCCCATGTCGACATGTTCTTAATGCTATAATTAATCCGTGAATTTACTTTAATTGTTTATTTATTTATGGGTTGAAGGAGAGGGTTCTCTTTGTCCTCAGGAACTTGAGTATGAGCACAACGCCTATTGGTCAATGGAGAGTTGTGTTTCATTAGTCTCAATACCCTATTAGTCAATTAACGTGAGATCAATTAGTGAAATGGTAGCTTCTCGGTTGCCTCTGGTTCCATTTCCAAAACAACTGGTGCTAGTGGTGTTTGAAAAGCATGAACCAATGAAAGACGCTTGTCTGGATGGAATCTGTGACTAATAGCTTCTTCACAACTGGATTGATATTAGGTAGCTGCTTACTCCACGATGGGTGGTTTTATTGGTGGCAGTGATGCAGGGACAAAAGCAAGAAATAACCCCTCATGTGCGAAATTAAAGAAGATACCCTTTAAGATCAAACAATTCCATCGAATTGAGTATGATTGTATATGTGATAGAATTGAGTATGATTGTATATGTGATAGCGTCTACTATACTAGGAATATTAATGAACCCAATTATTGCAATTGCTTAAGATACCCTATTTTACCTTCTAGGGTCTATTTCTTAGTTCAAGATCTCTTTTACTAACTAGAATAAAAGAATTAGTAGATCTGTTCTGCCCCAAATGGGAATGGGCTGGGGTTATGAACTTATAATAATGGAATTGACTCAATCATCAGATTATAAGTTCATTCCATACCGGACCAGACCGGAATAGGGTTATGTACATTCAACACCTAGCAGGTTTTCGGATGGGCCTGTGATTGTTCTTATATTGAAAGGTTTTATGCTTCTGCTTTCAAACAACACCTACAGACAACTGATGGGACACAACAGACGACGACAGCGTGGCATGGCATGGGTGCAACATCAAACGGCAGATGGGCCATGGCCAGGGTGCAAGAGCATTTTTGTGTGCGACAGCCCTTACGTGACAAGCAGCTGTTGCAGAACACCGACAGTGTGGCTGGCCATCCCATTGAATAAGGGATGGCATGGTCCATGTCAGCAGGCCCCACTAAGGGCTGTGCACTAATATTTACCATGATGAAACATTTCCATAGGACTTCCACTATTTCAAGTACATCAATTCAGACCATCTAAATTGTGGGCCACATTTTCTAACTATTATACCCCCAAAAGTCACACTGACCAAACAACCCATTGAAAGGACCACTTACCATTTCCTTTTAAATGTTCGAATCGATCATCACCATTTTGACTGTTAAATACATCTAGCCTGTGTGACTTTCAATGCATGATCAATCCACAACACACCCACAATTTGATTGATCTGGATTTAGGTACATGCATCCCACAATCACAATCAACAAGTTCTGAAAATTTAGTAAACGGCGGCTAACTCTAATCAGTAATCACTGCTAAAAAGTAAGAAAAAATAACAAGGCGCAACCATGCATGCTCTGTCAAGAGATAAACAGCAAATGAATGGTAGGAAAAAAATTCTCTATGTTAGCTATGGGAAGAAAGATTTCTAGAGCAGTATCTGTATGTCACTGATGCTTGCCTTTGAGCCTCCATGAATACAACTTCACTGCTGGAAGTAGAAAACAGAAGCAGCAGCACTTGGGTTTTCCACAGACACCTGAAGAGGCTCCAAAGAGTCGACAATGTCTCTCATCAACGGCCTTGCCTTTGGGTTACGGTTCAGACAGTGATATGCTAACATGGCCGCCTTATGGACACCTTTGATTGGATAGCCACCTTCCAATCTCGGGTCGACAATGTTTAGCAGTTTTTTCTTCTCGCTGAGCAATGGTAAGGCCCAATCGATGAGGTTCTGCTCCCGAGCTGGACGAGACTTGTCTAATGATTTCCGGCCAGTGAGTAGTTCTAGAAGAACAACACCAAAGCTGTAGACGTCGCTCCTGGCTGTCAAATGGCCTGTATGCATGGTTTAACAAATTAATATGGATTGAAACATTGGAAAAATTGGATTTGTCAGATTCAGATATGATCAGGGCCATTCATGGGATGGGCGCTGCTGTGTATATGCCGTAGTGCAGAATCAGGTCAGTTCAGTTATCAGGCATGTAAAGGAATGAGCAGTTATAAAAAATTGCCTACTTTCCAAACTGACATGTGAACCAGCTGATGATCAGATGACCTCATTCTCACAGCACAGAGCATACAAAGAGGGCCCACCCGGGTGGGTCACACCATGAATTGATGACTTCTGTAGAAAAATCTCATTGATCATATCATCTTAACCATCCAACAAATGTAGCTTACAAATAGATGGTGGGAAAGAACATTGACAACAGTCCACACAGACTACGGAGATTTCCACCAATTGGACAGGTAGGATCACTTGACCTGTGCGATTTGCAGACCATGATCCATCCACTTTGGGGCCCAAGTGATCGAAGGTCAAAATCATCGATCATTGCACTACATTTCTAATTTGATTGTGGCAATCCAGTAAACTGACATGCTGCATTGAACCTCCAATATGAATGATCTTTTGGTACAACGGTCGGTGATCTTGATCTGGTTGAGATCAGTTGTGCCATGCACCGAATAACAGCTTGTATGGTTGATAACATTTAGAAAGTGATAACAATGTACATGGACACCTAAAGCTTGGAAATTGCTAACCAGCATCTGGCTAACTCTAGTGGTTCTTCCAAAAGAATTTTAGTTCGAAAACACTATTTTTAGATATAAGTAATTTTACCTGTCATAATGTATTCTGGCGCTGCATACCCATAAGTGCCCATAACGCGAGTAGAGACATGAGATTTGTCACCAACTGGTCCATCTTTTGCAAGTCCGAAGTCAGAAAGCTTTGCATTATAGTCCTGAATAGAACATATGATAATTTTGATCAATCAAACAGCCAGTGAAAAATGCAACGAGGACACATAGCTTGTGTGTGAGCGTGCATGCGCATGTATATATCTTTACATATGCATACACACATATATGTATGTATGTATCTATGTATGTATGCATGTATATAATGGAATGACTTGCAAGCACATGATGGTTGGCAGGCATTGCTCCTGCATACACACATAGATATAGGTATGTATGTATCTATGTATGTATATGCCATTATGTTTTTTGTTAAAAACAATTTGAGAGCGAGTGACTCACTTCGAGTCAGGTCAAGTTGATGACTCGACAAGTCAATCGAAGTCATGCTTAGAACCGAGTTTTACGAGGACTCAACTTGAAATCTGAGATTCGAGTCAAGTTACTGAGCTTTAGCACTATGGAAAGGAGAGAAATATCCACCATGATAGCATGTATGACTTAAAAATTTACAAAAATATCAGAAAAATGGTCGACGATGGAAAAAGGCACATATTATTCTTTCTTTTTCTGTTTTCTTCTTTGGAGAGGCAAAATGGTATATACTAATGTTGTATGAAACCTTTTAGGCCTTGAAAAATCAGTGTCCTGAAATATTCTTCTTAAGAACATGAAAGACACTATGACTATATTTACTGGAGTTGTATGGAGTGTGAAGCAAAGCAGCAGTAAGTTTGGGTGCATGAGTAGGGAAGTGTCTGCTTCAGAGTATTAGCAAGTGCAAACAGCCAGGATGCTGGAGTGGCATTGCCAGTCTAAAGAGTGATTCCAGGTGGGACTCTGTGAATAACACCTAAGTAAGAGGTTTGCCTTGAATCGAAGAGTGATTTGATACGTTGGCCAAACACCTGCAATCACCACACCTTTAATATGGCATACATGCCCTTAAAATACAGAACAAACCAGTGGGCCCTATTGTAGAAGAGGCATATCTCTGAAATCAGATCAATTGGACAATCCTCACCTTTGATCAATGGACATATTTGTTGACTTAGAGCACTGAATATTTTTCATTTTAGCTGTTCATTAGTCAATCAGATAATCCACTCATCTGGATACTGCCCCATGTAAGTCCCATGATATGGATGTTTAGGACTGAAGTACATTTAAGCAAATCTCCAGTGGCTGTATGCATGCATATTGATGATAACTTGCCAGAATATCAAAGTTTTTCTCATTTGGATCTAGTCTAGCACTAAAAGTATTTAGTGGAGGAGCATACATGGGTAAGCCATTCGATAAAATCCAACAAGAAAATCACTATCTTATTCAATTCGGTGAATTGAACTACTTTCATGAGTTTTGCAAAAATAGTAGGGCTGTCAATGGGTGCCTGGACCCACGGTTACTCAATGGACCATACCCGGATTTTATTAGGTCTGTGTCCCATTTATTGTACCCATTAGGAAACCGGGTCAGGTTTGGGTCTCACCTTTTAGACTCGGTTAAAAATTGGGTCTTGTTGGGTCTATGTGATGGGATAGAGTCGGTTCCAGTCAGATATAGTTAATTTTAATAGTTAACTTTTATATATTAAATATATATCGACTATTCTAGCAAAAAATGAGGTGTTGGGAGCGACACAAATATAAAAGAGCCTGTTTCTACACTGTGCACATGTCGAAGTGGCACATGTATGTGTGATCTGATCCATCCATCAGGCGGGCCCAACCATGTGCCAAACTCAACTCTAAACCTAGATCCAAAGGCCCGATTGGTACCCAAGCCTGATTTGATTTGGGTCATGGTCTTCAAGAAGTGGACCCAGACCTAGCAAGACCTGAACTTGGTTAGCCTGGGTATGGGAACTATAGAACCCGACTCGGTGACGGCCCTACAAAATAGCGTCGTCCTGTTACAACATAGTACTTGCATACACAGTCGAGATTTTAGCATACTAACCATGTCCAGCAGAATATTGGATGTCTTGAAATCACGATAGATGACTGGTTTTTCAGCTTCATGGAGGAAAGCGAGACCTTTCGCAGCTCCAAATGCAATCTTCATTCTGATAGTCCAAGGAAGCGGGAGCAATATTCCTAATACAATCATGACAATCATCATCCAGCAGGAAAAAAGAAGAATAAGAGAGGATACAGTTTCATGGGAGACCATTGAAGCTACAGCATTAGACCAGCCACCTCTTTTTATTTCTTGACACGGAAGGCTAGTTTAGCATTTCTAGAACAAGCATTTTTGGACAATCAAAATTCTCAAAAGCACTTATTTAAGTGTTAGAAAGTTTGGTTAGGAGTTGATAGTAATGTTTCCTTCCTAAACTGTCAGGAGGGCATTTCCCAAGAGTGTTATCAACAAAGAGTATGGTGATACTTTTCCAACTTTTTTTTCTTTTCAAAATGATGGTGACTTAAGAGTATGAATTTCCAGTTCGTCAGAATTGTGGGCTACTTGTGGATTGGTGATATCCTAGAAATCCAACCGATAAGACGAACTCAACCATCTGATTTTTATTATTAAATTTATACAGTTTACCACTTTTTTATTATAACAATACATTTGATGGCCAACATTTAGATGATATGGAATGGTCGATAAATATGATTATCAAGATACACTCCATCCATGCCCAAGGAGACATCTAGATTGAAAGGGAAATATGGCATGTGTACATTGGATGAGTCAACACCATTGAAAAATGGTGGATAACTAGCAGATAGCCTTGCCAGCCTAAAGAGTGGCTAGACTGCTATGATAGTTAATCACCATTTTAAGAATGGCTGTGAGTCTTGTGACTATTCAACCATACATTTGGCAAAGTTTTACGGCAATCCAGACCATGAAAATCACTGAGCCAATTGTAGATGGGGCATAACCCAAAAATTACACTTAGACAATGATATTAACCATCTGATTTTGTTCTAGGAACTTGGACATCACCCTTTTAACCATTCATTAGGTAGAAACATGGTTAGGATTGCTTGATCAGTCTGATCTTCGAGATATGTCCCATATGCAATGTGACTCCAATTTAGATGGTTTGTATGGTCCAAATTGTGGGGTACATTCAGGAAGGGACATAACCCAAAAATTACACTTAGAATATGATACAATAATATGATTTTATTCTTGGAACTTGGATGACTCCCTATTTTACCTTTAACCATTCATTTGATAGCCATAACTTGTGTTGCAAGGATTGCTTGATTAGTTTGATTATAAAAATATTCTCCATCCACAATGTGCCCCACAATTTGGATGGTTTCTATATATGTGTGTGAAAACAAAGAGAAACTAAGAGCAAAGAGAAACAATTCTCATTTTGGTTTTTGTTGTATTTGAGACAACCCAAAGGGGTAAAATATATAGAGATCTACAAGGTAAATGATAAAGACAGAATCATCTGTCTATAGAAATTAGATATACAAGGCATGCGGCTATACAAGGCATGTGGCTTGTCTAACATCCCTTCTCAAACTAATGCTGGTCATTAACAAGTAATAGTTTGCCAACTAGAAATGAGTTACGTGCAGAAGTGAGGGACTTCGTGAGAATGTTTGCAATTTGATCATAGGATGTGACATGTGGAAGAGAAATGAGCCCAGACTGAAACTTCTCTCGGATGAAGTGACAGTCAACTTCAATATGCTTTGTCCATTCATGAAAAATAGGGTTAGGGGCAATCTGAATGACACTTAGATTATCTACATGTAGTAGAGTAGGATTCTGTAGATGAACGCCCAAGTCAGAAAGAAGTCCACGTAACTAAACAAGTTCACTACACGCAGCTGACATTGCTCGATACTTAGCCTCCGTGCTTGATTTGGAAACAGTGGCTTGCTTTTTACACTTCCAAGAGATGAGAGAAGTGTCGAGAAAAACACGGTACCAGTGGTAGATCTTCGTGTGAGAGCACAACTAGCCCAGTCAGCATCCGAATAAGCACGAAGGTCTAGAGTTGCAGTGGAGGAGAAGAACAGTGATTGATCTAGAGTTCCACATAGGTACCGTAGGATGCGCAACACCGCAGTCATATGACGAGTCCGAAGATCAGAAACAAACTGGCTAACAACTTGGATAGCGTATGTAATATCAGGACGAGTCATTGTTAAGTAACTATACTCTCAACCAAACGGTGATATAATGTGGGCTGTGCAAGAAGATCACTATCATCACGGCCATATTGAACGTTAAGTTCTAAGGGAGTCTAAACTATCTTATGATCCGTCAATGAGGCCAAAGCAAGAAGATCCTTGGTATATTTACACTGGCTAACCAGGATCTCACGTTAAGAATGTGAAAATTCAAGCCCAAGAAAGTATATTAGATGGTTGAGGTCCTTCATCTTGAAGGATGATTTCAGAACTTCCTTGAATGTCGAGATGCCAGTAGCATCGCTACCAATCAAGAGTAGGTCGTCAACATATACGAGAACAATGACAATACTGCGATCAGTGTTGTGTAAAAATAAGGATGGGTCATAACCACTTTGAGCAAATCCAACACTCGTAACAACATCGTGAAAGCATTGAAACCATGCCTGACGTGCCTGTTTGAGGCCGTACAGAGCTTTCTTTAAGCAACGTATCTTATTGGCAGAAATTAAAGAGCCAGGAGGAGGTTTCAAATATACTGTTTCTTGGAGGTGTCCATGAAAAAAAGCATTTTTCACATCCATCTGAGCGAGTAGCCAAGAACGAACGGATGATATTGACAGAAGAGTACAAATAGTTTTCATCTTAGCCATAGGAGTGAATGTTTCATCATAATCAATTTCGTGTTCCTGTTTGTATACCTGAGCTACAAGCCGAGCCTTGTATCGATCCAATGATCCGTCAGACTTGAGCTTTACAGAATAAATCCATTTACTACCAATTAATTGTTGGTCAGTGGGTTGAGTGACTATGTCCCACGTATGATTATCATCCAATGCTACAAGTTGCTCTACCATAGCCTTCTTCCAACAATCATGAGTGGTTGCCTGAGTGTATGAAGTACGAATAGATACAGTATCCAAAGTAGCATTCATGACAGACCGAGTATATCAAGCGATCAGGTTGTCGATGTACACAGGAGGAACGACATATCAAGGTGGGTTCTAGATCAACAACAGGTAGAGTAGGGAGAGTAGTAGGTGGAGGATCTGTACATAGCCGTCGTGAATAAACCTGTAACGGTCGAGGGAGAGTACTCGAGGCAAAATGAATGTCAGCGAAGGTCGTAACCAGGAGAGTTTGGTGTGTGCGGAGGAGAAACAGAGGAATGAAAGACAATATGCTTCAGAAAAATAACATTTCGTGAAACCCGAACACGATGTGAAACGGGATCATAACATCGAAAATCCTTCTGAGTTTCTCCAAAGCCCAAGTACATACATTTGACTGATTTTGGAGATAGTTTGTTACGTTCACGTGATGCCAGGTGAACATAATATACACAACCAAAAACACGAAATGTGGAATATGTAGGAGGTAAGTTGGTGAGAACAAAGTAGGGAGATTTACTCGTCAGAACTTTGGTTGACATTCGGTTAATCAAGTAGACTAAATGTAACATTGCTTCGGCTGAGAAAGAATGAGGAACACTCATACCTGTCATCAGGGTGTTGGCAGTTTCAACAATATGACGATTTTTTTCGTTCAGCCACCCCGTTCTGTTGTGGAGTATTAGAACAGGTGGTCTGATGAATAATCGCATGACCTTGAAGATATGTGCAAAAATATGTTGAGAGATATTCTCCCCCTGAGTCAGAGCAGAGAGTTTGAACTTTTACCCAAAATTTAGTGTCCACCATGGAGTGAAATAATTTGAATTTCTCAAAAACCTGTGACTTAAGAGTGCAGAAAGTAAATCCAGGTGTAACGTGTAAAATCATCAATGAATATGACATAATATCATAACCTAAAGAGTGACATAATTGGTGAAGGACCCTAGACATACATATGCACTAGTTCAAACAGAGATGATGATTTTGTAGTACTTAGAGGAAAGAGAATACACTTACTTTTGGAAAGACAACAGGAAGAACAAGAATAATCCAAATCACTTTTATTAAGAGAAATATTCCCTAACATACCAGAAGAAAATAAATGAATTAACCGATCTGAGTGTGGATGACCCGGGCGAAAGTGCCAGAGTTTCCACATTTTATTTGCCGAACAAATATTTGATGAAGATGGAGAAAAAAACAACGAGCCGGAGTGATAGATGGGTCAAAGTCCAGCATGTACAGATGACCATGCCTCCTACCCTTCCCAATTACCCTCCCCGTTGCCAGATCCTCCACAAAACAACAGTTTGGAAGAAATATAACTAAGCATTTATTGGATGTAAGTTGACCAACAGAAATTAAATTGGAGGAGAGGTTGGGGACATGAAACACATCACGAAGGGTGAACTGGCAATTGGCAGAAGGAGAGAAAGTCAATGATCCAATGGACTGAATGGGTAGGCTAGTGCCATCCGCAGTAGAAATAGCCTGATTTACAGTGTAGGAACGAATGTCGCGAAGATGAGATATGTCACCAGTCATATGATTGGAAGCATCTGAATCGAAGAACCATGTAAAAGATACGGATATACCTGACATTCCGGCCGCAGAAAGGGCCGTCACGATCTGCTGTAACATCGCATGAGTCAAATATGAGGAAGGTCCTTCAGCAGAAATATTAGATGCAATATCACTAACAGAAGGCTTTGAAGAAATAGTCGCAGACGTAGCAAAAAGCGCACGACCACGGCCACGACTTCGACCACCACGTCCACGGTCGAAAGAGGATGCATAGGCACGTGTACGGCAGTCCTGAATACCATGACCATTCTGTGGACAATAAGCGTACCAATCTTTGTACTGAGCGACAAAATGTCCCACTTTGTTGCAGCCGTGACAAGTTAAATGAGTGGAACTACGGTTTGGTGCAGAGGTGGATGCAGCGAGTACTAGATTAGATGGTCCCTGAGTTGGGGATGTGAGAGAGAGAACTTTCAGACGTTGTTCCTCAGCCAATAAATCATCAATAACTGAATTCAATGAAGGAGTTGGGCTACGGATCAGGAGAGCAGCCATACAATGCTCAAATTCCAGATGCAGCTTTATAAGAAACTGTCGAACGTGCACACTATCGCGCATTGATTGGAAGATCTTAAAGTCATTAGGAAATTCTGGATCCATCGTAGCCATCTTTGTCTAAATTGTAACAATGGAAGAGTAAAAGGTTTGAATAATGTTGTCAACCTGAGTAAGGTGAAGCAGATCTTGTTCCAGGCAGTATAACCGAGCCGCATTACTCCGTTTATAAATTGTCTGGAGATGCTCCCACATTGCTTTAGCAATGAGATATGGCATGAGACTAACAACAATTGACCGATCAACCAAATCGAGAATCCAGGTAATAATCCGTTCATTTTTCATTTCCCATTCAGCCACTTTGTCGGCATTTGTGGAAGTGGGGACAGGAACAGATCCATCAATTAGTCTCCAAAAATCACGACCCTTGAGAAAACTTTGAAAGTGGATGGCCCATAGATTGTAGTTGGTACCAGCGAAACTACATCGTGGGGCCTCTGTACGGGAGTCTTTGTCTATAGATAGGAAGTAATATAAACCACGCCAAGGAAAGAGGTATCGTGCAGCAGGAGGGATGGTCACAGTGACAAGCAACAAAACAACAACAACAACAGGCGTGATCAGACTTGCACAGTGGTGATCAGAGGTAGTAGTGTGCAGTGGAGGCTGTAGGGGCGTACGCAGTGGTGATCGAACGTACGTAGTGGTGATCGGAGGTAGGCAGTGGCAGATCAGATGCATGCAGGGTGATCAGACGGGTGGGGGTGGGCTGGGTTTCATCGGATAGGGCTGGGGGTGGTCAGATAAGGCAGGGGAACGCAGCAGGAGCCGGATCTGTCAGGAGGTGGTGTTGCAAGGGTTTGCTGATGCAGGGAAGACCGGATCTGTCAGGAGGTGGTGCCGATGTCGAAGGAGGTGCTGGATCGGTATGGCTCTGATACCATGAAAACAAAGAGGAACCAAGAGCAAAGAGAAACAAGTCTCCTTTTGGTTTTTGTTGTATTTAAGATAACCCAAAGGGGTTAAATATATAGAGATCTACAAGGTAAATGATAAAGACAGAATCATCTATCTATGGAAATTAGATATACAAGGCATGTGGCTATACAAGGCATGCGGCTATACAAGGCATGTGGCCATGTGGCCTATCTAATAGTGTGAGAGTGATGGCTCACTGCCATATTCAAAATGGTGGTGGAACTATCATAGGATTCTAGACCCTTGAAAGATTCTTGTTCTAAAAGACAAACAATGCACTCCCTGGTAGGGTATGACTATGCATGCACATAGCCACAATAAACATGGCACATGTTCCTCAATCCAAACCATTCTATGGGACCCGCTAGTAACCTTTGTGGGATAACTAATCACCTCTATGGAGAATTGTTTGTTGTCAATCAATTTCTTAATTCCTAGAAGCAACACCAAATGGGCCCAAAAGAACACATTAAATGATGCTGGATATTTTAATACAAAGAGATACAGAAAAAAGCAAATCCATAGAGAAGAAACGATTGTTTACAGAAGGGGAGCAAGGTGTTCTATATCTCCCATTGACTGATATTACAGACCCACCTTTGTATTGTGTGGGATCCCTACTTCATTAGCCAATGGGAGTCAAGACTACCATAGTCTGCAGCTATGCTTCTAGATAATTGGGTTTACTGAATGAGGACCGTAGGATCAGGAAAAAAAGAGGAGTAAACATTAAATGTTCGATCAAGTAATTTATTTGGCATGAAAAAAATTGTACATGGAAGGACCCACATTGTGGTGATCCAAACATTCATATGGTCAGCCACATTATGGATAAGAAGAGATACCTAAAATCATCCCTTCCAGATGGCCTAAAAAGTCTAATAAATTTCACATTAAATCATCATCATCTAAGCCTTATCCCAATTAATTGGGGTTGGCTGAATCATGTTCTGCCATTCCACTCTATCAAGGGCCATAACTTCGGTTAGACCATAGGTCATCCTTTTGGGTCTTCCCCTTGCCCTTTTGGAGTCTTCAACTTGTACCAACCCACTCCTTTTGTCTATGTTGTACATGACACCAAACCATCTAAGTCTATTTTTCCCCCATCTAAATTTCCAATTTGGGAAATGTTGCCATAATTGTCCAATTGCAAGCTACAAATTCGTCTAATACGCAAAAATCATTCCAATGATAGGGCGCACCAGCCAAGCATCATAGATCAACACAGTCTGAGCCCCACCTGTACCATTGCTAGGTCGAAGAAAACACAGGTCACATGTCCTTCAGAAACTTGTCTAATAGAGTCTCCCCCTCCATCACACAATTCCTTTCTTTTAACACATCCTTCCATTAGTATTCCTTCTAGAGTTTCAAACACCTTATCCCATCCAAAGTGGAAAGAGGCCGTGATTGAGGTGATGAGAACTCTTGCAAAGAACAACACCTGGGAATTAACTATTTTTACAATGGAAAAAGACTCGTAGGCTGTAAGTGGGCCTACACATTAAAGTCTGGACTCTAGACCCCACAGCTGAATTGAATGAACAAGACCCAAGTGGCAGATAAGGCATTTACTCAGGCATATGTGTGGATTATCAGGATACCTTACACTAGTTGCTAAGATGAATTTAATAAAGGATTGTTCCATCATTGGCAACTAATTGTTCTTGGCCTCTCTATTAGTTGATGTGAAAAAATGTATTTCTTCTTGGTGATTTATACAAAGAGTTTTATATGGCTTTCTTGGATTTAATGCTCAGGTGGAGAAAGGAAAAGTGTCCGGACCAAGAAGGCAATTCATGGTATCAAGCAATCTCCCCAACTGTGTTTCACAGGTTCATTGCAGCAATATGATATTAGGCAATCATACGAGTCATGCTAACCACACTCTATGCGAAAAATGATTCTAGTACTACAATCCTTATTTTCTATGTTGATGATTGTGGTAATTAGAGACTCCAATTGCTATATAGAGTCTGAAACCATTTCTGAGCAAAGAGTATGAACTTCAGGACCTCAACCTGTTGAAGTATTTCTTAGGACTTGACAATTCTCGATCTCGACGAGGTATAGTAATTTCGTAGAAGAAATATGTACTTGATTTTCTTACGAACACCAGCAAGCTTGGTGAAAAACCAGTTGACACTCCAATGAATAAAATCATGAGTTGTCTACTGACAAGGGTGGTCTTCCACCTAATCCACGCCTCTAGAAAAGACTGGTTCGCAGACTTATATACTTGACCACATGTCTTGATATCTCATGTTTTGTCGGTGTTGTCATGAGCTTGCTCCTCGAACAGGTCATTTAGATGTTGTGTATCAGATCCTAGGGTATTTGATCCTAGGGTATTCCAATGGCCATATGGATATTGTAGATAAATCCACGGAACATGGAGCATGTGAGACAAGGCTAGAAATATTGGTACTGTATTAATCGATACATGTGAATGGATTTGCATTGGCTGTACCGATACTCGATGTGAGGGTCAAACAGGCAGTATCGATGTGAGGGTCAAACAGGCCCAGCCAAATATCGGTACAATATTGGCTTGAATCTAGTTTATCATGGAAGGACTAGAAGCTGATAGTTCATTTTATTAGGTCGATTATATGATGAAATGTGGTGTGTACTTATTATAGATCAATACCCCAGCCTGCAAACTTACTCTCACTCTCACTCTCTCTCACACTCTTACCCCAGCCTGTGAACTTAACCCCCACCCCCAATTTCTCTCTCTCTTGCTCTCTCACACACACATATTGATTTATGGTCTAAAGAAAATTTAGAGGCTTCAGTATCTAAAATTCCACAAATTGATTATTAGTTGCAGATTTACAAGACATACCACTAACAATTCAGTGCATCTTGAGGGTTTTGGAAACAAACTGCAAACTATGATGTCATATGTGGCAGAAATCCTACCAGAAAGTAACAACTTCTGATCTATCAAGGAAGTACAGAAATTGTCAATTCTTTAGAGGTCCTTGGTTAGTTCAGTCATGTCTATCATGGAAGCAAAACAATGCATGATGAAAGGCTGCTAAGCATGTGATGTGGTTGAGAGTTTTTTTTTTTCTTTGGTAGTAAACTGAAATTCTATTAGAGAAACAAAGCGAGAACAATTACCCAATACAGATAGCCTCAAGAAAAACACCCTCTTTTGAGGGAACATTGGCAATACGCCTCTCTTCCAACACGGGGAATAAAAATGTTTAACCTAGAGGCAAGGTGAAGGATCTCATTAAAAAAAAATTCAATTTCCAAGGTTCGGAACTTGGGAAGGTTCCCCGTGATGTTACATTCATAGAGTCACCTTGAACAATAACCACACCCATGAATTTACTTTAAAATAAAAAAATAAAAAATCTCAAAGCTTTGAGCCATGGCCTCGATGTTGCAAGCCTCCCACCATCCAGAAGGGACCAAAAGATGTGGTTGAGGTATTTCTTTTTAAATTTGAAAGCTTTGTTATTGGACTGAAGAACCGATAAAGATTATATGTGATATTGATATCATTGTCACTTCGATAAAAGATGCTCTTAGTCACTCCAAAGCCAAGCACATTAAGCTACAGTGAAATTCAGATAGAGAAGGGCATATGATTGTGATATTGAGTTTATGTGCATCAGTTTGAGGAAGATTTAATGGAGACTATGATCAAAGGACATGGTGGGAAATTCCTGAAAGATCATCCTAGTAAGATGATTATTCGTCTTGACTAGTTGCTCTTTTGGACATTTTGTAGTTTCTTTAGCCCTATTGGTTAATACGTGAATTTTTTTCCTTCTTTTTTATTTTCGCCAATCTGTGAGGTTATTATAGAAAACCCTAATCTAATTGTTACCATTCATGCAATTTAATTGTAGTGTGCCCAAAAAGCACTGAATATAGTGCCAAGGCAACTTATATATTCCCTTCTATAAAGCATACAACTAAAGACTTGTAAATAAATAAACTACACTACTAAAATAAACCCAAAACTTATAAGTCCAAACATTATTGGACCCTACCAGTACTTTGGTCATAACTTACACAATTCATGTCAGAATTTTGTGACTTGGCTAGTCTAAAAGGTGACTAAATAGGCTTCATGTCTTTCCAACATTGCATGACACTTGAAAATGTTGTGTAAAATGGGTGATAAGATCCACCTTGGCCTTCTTTGCACATTCTCCCATGCTTCTCAGATGCCCTCACATCAATTTTCCTAGGCGGAGAGGACTCATCCTTTACTTGGAGAGCCTGTACTATGGCCTCCTTTCACACATTAGAATAGGTACTTTGAGGTTTTCTCTTGCTTCTTCACTCTTCACATTCCTTCAAGTTGCTTCACAATACCTTTACATAGAAAATCTCCAGGTTTGTAATATACATCGTGTTGCGCAGCACGCCAACAACGCAATGCAGTGGGCCGAGATCCAATCTCAGGCCTCACCCACAAACGATGACAGATGAGGAGTTGTTGCGCAGCACGCCAACAACGCAGTGGGCCGAGATCTAATCTCAGGCCTCACCCACAAACGATAAACAGAAAGGAATATAAACTAGAAACAGATCAAAGCAATCCAAACAAACCACAAGACAAGATATACGTGGAAAAACCCCAAACTAGGATAAAAAACCACGGATGCAAACTTCCACTATGAAGAAACAAAGACTATAAGGCAAAATACTAACCTCTCCCTTGGAAGAATATAGAAAACCCTTAGCCCACACCTTTAGAAATATTTCCCAATATTCCTCATCTGCCTAGAAAAGCCCTAGGAACCCCTATTTATAGTTTAGGTAACTTCCCTTCCGCATCCCAGTTGCGAAAGGACTCAAATCCGCAGTTTCGCACAAAATCGCGAAACAAACTGCGTAACCTACGACCGGTCCTAGCTCTCCTACGACCGGTCGTAGACCCCTACGAGCGGTCCTAGCTCTCCTACGACTGGTCCTAGGCCCCTAAGACTGGTCCTGAAAATTCCAGGACTGGTCTTAGATTGGAAAAAAAACAACACAACTCGCTAGACTTCGAGTCGTGCTAGGGCTCGAACCTACGACCGGTCGAGCGCCTCCCACGACCAGTCGTGGCTCCCCCACGACCGGTCGAACATGCCCCTACGACCGGTCGAAGGCGGCCCAGATGTGGCTCCACATTCTCAACAATCTCCAATTGGAGACACATTGCCATAAACCTTCGTCTTCTTCATCCGGAGTGCACCACCTCCCCGTCTTCAAGCCTGAAGAACAATCAAAGCTGAACAGAGCCTCAGCTTCTCCCTTGTGACCACCTTGGTCAACATATCTTCAGGATTCTCACTTGTATGAATCTTCTCTAGAACAAACGATCCATCTTCCAGTAGCGAACGTATGAAGTGATATCTGATGGCAATATGCTTGGTCCTTGAATGAAAAGCTGAATTCTTAGCCAAGTGTATTGCACTCCGACTGTCACTGTACAACTTGCAATCTACTTACTTCTTACCAAACTCTTCCATAAAACCTTGCATCCACAGCATCTCCTTGCATGCTTCTATAGCCGCAACATATTCTGCTTCCGTCGTACTGATAGATACTATCTTCTGTAACTGAGAAACCCAACTGACTGCAGCACTACCCAGAGTAAAGACATAACCTGTAGTGCTTCTTCTGCTGTCGATATCTCTTGCAAAATCTGAATCCACGTATCCTTGCAGCTTGATTTTCGATCCACCATAACACAACCCTACATCCTTAGTACCCACCAGGTATCTGAGGATCCACTTCACAGCTTCCCAATGTTCCTTCCCGGGGTTGTTCATGAACCTGTTAATAACTCCCACTGCTTGAGCAATGTCTGGCCTCGTGCTTACCATAGCATACATGAGACTCCCAATCGCTGACGCATATGAGACTTTGGCCATGTAGTCCCGTTCCTCCTGCGTCTTTGCACCTTGCTCCTTAGATAGCTTGAAGTGGTTGGCTAATGGAGTGCTAACCGGCTTAGCACCTCCCATATTGAATCGATCAAGTACCTTGGCTATGTACTCTGCCTGTGACAAAACCAATTTCTTGTTTTCCCTGTCACGCTTTATCCTCATGCCTAGGATTTGTTTTGCAGCTCCTAAATCCTTCATGGTAAATTCTCTAGACAGTTATCTTTTGAGATCTGAGATGTCCTTCATGCTTGAACCGGCCACAAGCATATCATCAACGTACAGAAGAAGGATGATGTATGACGTATCAAACTTCTTCAAGTAACAACAGTGGTCTGCATGACATCTCCTAAAACCGTTTCCTGACATGAAACTATCGAACTTCTTGTACCACTGCCTCGGGGCCTGCTTCAGGCCATATAGACTCTTCTTCAATCTGCACATCTTGTTCTCATTACCTGGTGCCACGTATCCTGTCGGCTGATGCATATATATCTCTTCTTCAAGGTCCCCATGAAGAAAGACTGTCTTAACATCTAGCTGCTCTAGATGTAAGTTTTCTGTAGCCACTATACTCAAGACCATGCGAATCGTAGATATTTTCACTACCGGTGAAAATATTTTAGTGAAATCGATACCTGCCTTCTGTTGAAACCCTTTTACAACCAGTATCGCCTTGTACCGTTTCGAACCATCATGCTCCTCCTTCAGTCTGTAAACCCACTTGTTATGAAGAGCTTTCTTACCCTTGGGTAGAGTGACTAGCTTCCAAGTACGATTAGACTCAAGAGAGTCCATCTCCTCATCCATGGCCTGCTCCCACTTAACCCGTGTATCTGACTGTAATGCCTCTTCAAAATATTCTGGCTCACCATTATCTGTCAGCAGTAGATAATGTAAGGAGGGTGAGTATCGGACCGTGGGCCTCCTCTCCCGAGTGGACCTCCTCGTAACCGGTGTCTGTGGCTTTGCCTCATAATGCTCCTGTGCATGATCATCCTGTGGCGTTGTAACACCCGTATTTGGTAACCCTTATGCATCACTTTTTCGTTGAAGACTACGTCCTTGCTTCTGATGATTTTTCTATTTTCTGCATCCCAAAACCTGTAGCTAAAATCATCCTGCACGTAGCCTATAAACGTGCACCTCCTGGACTTCGCATCCAGCTTGTTTCTGTACTCTGCATCAATGTGAACATATGAAGTGCAAGCGAACACTCTGAGATATGTAAGGTTCACTTCTTTCCCAGTCCATGTTTCTTCTGGTAGCCCACCATCCAATGGTGCTGAGGGACTTCTATTGATAAGATATACGGCAGTATTCACAGCATCTGCTCAAAAGGTCTTGGGCAACCCTGCATGTAACCTCATGCTCCTGGCGCGCTCAAGGATGGTCCTGTTAATGCACTCAGCCACACCATTCTACTGTGGTGTCCCTGAAATTATTTTCTGATGTTTGATTCCACTTGCTGTACAATACTCCTCAAACCTCTTATCACAATATTCTCCCCCATTATCAGATCTGAGACACTTTACTGTTTTACCTGTCTCGTTTTCTACCATAACTTTCCACTTCTTAAACGCATCAAATACATCAGATTTATGCTTTAAGAAATAAATCCACAGTTTTCTACTAGCATCATCGATAAAGGAAACAAAATAACGTGAGCCACCAAGAGATGATACCTGTGCCGGTCCCCACACGTCAGTGTGTACAAGCTCCAATAGATGCGTCTTTGGAGCGCGTTCTGTCTTCTTGAAGCTTACCCTCTTCTGTTTGCCATATACGCAGTCCTCGCAGAATTTCAAGTCAAGAGACTTCAGCCCTGGTAGCTTCCCTTTTGACAACAACACTTTCATCCCTTTCTCACTCATATGTCCCAACCTTTGATGCCATAACTGTCCATTTACTCCAGTTGATGCGACTGAGAGTGAACAATACGATCCTAAAGTCACGTACAAAGTGCCTTCCTTTTTGCCTCGAGATATCACCAAGGCACCTTCTGTGATATTCCAGGAATCACTGGTGAATGTCGTCACATAACCGGTGTCGGCTAACTGCCCCACTGAGATTAGATTCCTTCTCAAACTCGGTACATGTCTGACATCCTTCAGTTTTAAAACCTTTCCGTCTTTCTGATTGACCTGAATGTCCCCATTTACAACAATACTGCACGGCTCATCATCACCTAGGTAGACTCTCCCAAAGTCACCTGACACATAATCACGCAGAACTTCCTTACATGAAGTGGCATGAAACGAAGCACCCGAGTCTATAACCCAAGACTCATTCCTCGCATCAAGAGACAAGATCAACGCCTCTATGTCGCTCTCCTCAGACAGATTCACTGAATCCTTCCCGCCTTGAGAGCTTCCTTCTTGTTTCTTGAGCGGCCTACAATCACGTTTCATGTGCCCCTTCCTGCCGCAATGCCAACACCCATGTTTGTCTTTCGGTCCCTTGGACTTCTTTCTCAACTTAGAACGCCCGTGTTTATTGCCTGCTCTGTTCTGCGATCTTCCTCTTCCTTCAACGTTTAGAGCATTCCCTGAATCTCCTGAAACTCCTGATGCCTTTCTTCTAAATTCTTCGCTGAGAATTAGACCGGCCACATCATCAAATTTCAGCTTTGTCGACCCTGAAGAATTGCTCACAGCAATCACCAAACCATCCCAACTGTCTGGCAGACTGGATAAGATCAATAGTGCCCTGACCTCATCCTCAAAAACGATGCCAACGGATTCCAACTGGCTCGTGACTGTATTGAACTCGTTTAGATGTTCAGCCACGCTCCCACCATCTGACATCTTCATGTTGAATAGTTGTTTCATAAGATGAACCTTGTTAGATGCTGACGGCTTTTCATACATGGTGGCTAGGGCTTCCATTAATCATCTGTCATCTTTTCTGGTTTCTTCTCTTTTCCTTCTAGAGGAATGTAGAGGTCATTCTGATACAGATAATCCTCCATCTGCATCTTCCAGAAGGCAAAGTTTGAACCATCAAACTTCTCAATTCTAGTTTTTTCATCTTCCGCCATCGCTCCTAATAGAATTAAACCAATAGCTCTGATACCAGTTCTTGCGCAGCACGCCAACATTGCAGTGGGCCGAGATCCAATCTCAGGCCTCACCCACAAATGATAAACAGAAAAGAATATAAAATAGAAACAGATTAAAGCAATCCAAACAAACCACAAGACAAAATATACGTAGAAAAACTCCAAACTAGGGTAAAAAACCACGGATGCAAACTTTCACTATGAAGAAACAAAGATTACAAGGCAAAATACTAACCTCTCCCTTGGAAGAATATAGAAAACCCTTAGCCCACACCTTTAGAAATATTTCTCAATATTCCTCATCTGCCTAGAAAAGCCCTAGGAACCCCTATTTATAGTTTAGGTAACTTCCCTTCCGCATCCCAGTTGCGAAAGGACTCAAATCCGCAGTTTCGCGCAAAATCGCGGAACAAACTGCGTAACTTATGACCGGTCCTAGCTCCCCTACGACCGGTCGTAGACCTAGCTCTCCTATGACTGGTCCTAGGCCCCTAAGACTGGTCCTGGAAATTCCAGGACTGGTCCTAGACTGGAAAAAAAAAAACAGCACAACTCGCTGGACTTCGAGTCGTGCTAGGGCTCGAACCTACGACCGGTCGAGCGCCTCCCACGACCGGTCGAACATGCCCCTACGACCGGTTGAAGACGTTCTACGATCGGTCGAAGACGGCCCAAATGTCGCTCCACATTCTCAACACATCGGTCACATTTATCGTCTTCTTGGGTATTTATTTCATCCGAAAAGCCCAAAGAAAAATAACCTATTATGGTTAACTGTGTCTCATGGGTAAATGATAGTAGAGTTTCGTTTCACAAAACCAAATAACATGTTGGTATTGTGTGACCATGGGCTAGTTTCAAAGGTGACTAATTAGGCTTTTCAAATGGGACCCATTTCATGTCATTCCAACATCGTTTGACATTAAAAAATTGGCCTACAATATCATCATCATCATCATCATAATCTAAGCCTCATCCCAATTAATTGGGGTCGGCTACAAATCTTTTTTTGCTGCTAGACCTTCAATTCGACCATAGGTCATCAAGTCTTTCTTACACCTCCATCCACATTGGGTCTTCCACATGCCCTTTTAGAGCCTTCAACTTGTACCAACTCCTAACTAGCACGGTTCTTGGTCTCCGTTGCACATGGCCAAACCATCTTTTTGGTCTCCGTTGCACATGAAAAATGGCCTACAGTATGATTGACAAGAATCAGGGTACTGCAAACTGACACCTTGACCTTTTTTCAGCACATTCACCTTAGCTTCAAAAATACCCTTGCATCAATTTCTCTGGGTGGAGAGAACCTGTCCTTTTGTTGAGACAGTTTACTATGGCTTACCTAGTTACCTTTACACATTAGAACAAGTACTTTGATTATTTGTTCTTCTCTTCATATTCCTTTTAGTTGCTTCACATCACCTACGCATTAAGAATCAGACCAGGGCTTTTGGACTCATTTGTGTTCTCATATAGATCTGATCATATTTATTTTTTTAATGGGTATTTGTTTTATCTATAGAAAGCCTATAAGTGATGGTAGAGTTTAACCCAATCTATAAATGTAACATGTAATGTACGAGGTAAGAAATTCGGATGAAGTCCTTAACTGTTTATTAACTGTTTAATGCATGATGATCTATGTGCACATGATTAGTGGGACCAATGTATGGGATGGTTAAAAGGCTATGCTAAAGCAATTTTAAGAGTCGATATTCATTTTTTTTTAAATTTTTTTGGAGAATAAGTTATTTCATGGTTATTGTGAACACTTTTGAGGATATGTTGTGAGATGTTTCAGACTCCCATTTGTGAGAAGCCTTGTCTCTTTCCTTGTGTATGTGTGTGTTTGATCACTCACTGTAGCAAGCAGACTTCTTTGTGTCAGGTTAGTGTAATGAGCAACCTTTTGAACATGGAACAAACTATATTCACATGGTAACATCTATTTTCTTAGAAAAGTTTAAAATATCACATTTATAGGTGACAAAAGCATGGTGTTCCACAGCAGTACTCCAACTAGCAATGTTGAGCACAAGACCAAATAAAACTAGCTAGTGTAACACATTCCCTTCAAATAAGTTTCCTGAACAATTGCTGACCGGGCTGTGCAATTTCATTCACAAACTTACATAAAAATAAAATAACTATGTATGCTGAGAATGATGCCTAAACTCATTAGCACCAAAGCACGTGAGAAGAAGGGAGCAATTACTTGAAAACAGATTGTTTTCCACACTACCCCGAGCCATAAACTCATAAATGAGTACCCGATGTTCATCTTCACAACAGTAACCAATCAGTTTCACCAGATTTGGATGTGAAAGCTGCCCCAGGAATATAACCTCAGCCTACAAAGCCATGGACATCTTGATAAAATTCACAGAGAAGAGTCATCTCCAAATACAACCAGGTACTAGAAAACCGGCATAAATAAACAGGTAATATGCAATGTTTGATTGAGAGACACAGTTAACCAATTGCATAGGTGTGACCCACCTCCCAGTTAACCAATGCCGTTGATCTGGTGGGCATCTCCTATCAAAGAATCCAAGCCATTCGAAGAAAATGGTCAATTCGATCTAACGCTCCTCCAAGTTGAACTGCTATGATCACCTGATGAGAGAGATTTTGTGGTCTACTAGCATCCATCCCAGGACCCACAATATGAATGACTAAGGTCGCTAATAGTTAGCAAAACGGCATGACAAAAAAAAAAAAAAAAAGAAGAATGGAAAATGTTTGTGTTTAATTTTCTGCCGATTGTTAAAAATGCAATCAAAATTTCAGTTCTTAAAAACAGAAACACCAGAAATTCAGAGAAAGAAAAGTTCAGGTTTAATATGATTCGGGCTTAATACAATTAAAAAAAGAAAAAGAAAAATAAAGACTGTGAAAAAACAGCTACATATGTTGCATATGTGTGTCTCTATATTATATATAAATAAAGTTTAAAAAACCTTAATTAAAATAATTAGAATTTTAATATGTAGGAGGAGTAATGTATATAGATTGTTGAATGGTGTTTCTTGTCTCTCAAATCCTTCCTTTTCAAGTAATTTACAAGCAAATCAGTCCGTCTCTACTAAAAACTTTCAACTTCCACTGAATTTTATCAGTGGGTGGCAACCACCAATCTCTATTTTCCAAATTGCCCCCAAAAGTTTCTTTGAATAAAATGTGTTTTACTGAAATAAATGTGTTTAATTCAGTCCCCCCCCCCCCCCCCGCAAAAAAAAAAAAAAAAAAAAGAAAAAAAAGAAAAAAGAAAAAAGGAGTTTCTTCTTCTTCTTCTTCTTCGTATCTTCCAAAATATGCTGCGTTTTAAATGTTTAATGAATCACACAAGTTCTTTTTTCAAAACTATGGCATTTAAAATGGAATTCCGCTAGCAGGGGGATTGGTGGGGCCCACATGTTAAACAGAATCTCGATCAAGCATTGTAGATTTCCTGTAAACTAAAAGTGCTACAAAACCATACCAGCCATTCTCTATGGCCCTGATGACTGTTATTGCTGTCGTGAACCTTAACAGCTACTTGAAGAGGCTGAAGGCCCTCTCGCAGACCTTCGGAAATGAACCCTTTGTAGACACTTCCAAATCCACCTCCACCCAAAACATTATCTTTCCTGAAGTTCCCTGTAATTACCTTCAACTCACTGTAAGTGAACACTATCAATGGATTTGCAGCCGTATCCCGACGTAAATCCTCAACTTCTTCGGGATTTGACGGAAATTTAGTACTATCATCCTTCGCTTCTTCTTTTGGTGTTTGGCTTTCATTCTTTGGAGATTCTAACATGCATAAATGATAAAAATGAGCAAAACTTCAAAAAAAAAAAAAAAAAAAAACCCAACTACCAAATTTCTGACTTGTTTTTATGTTGAAATTTTAAAGCACAAACCAAGTTCAAAATCCAATAATAAACTAAGCATAACTCAATTTCAAAGAGAGATAGGACAAAACATTAATATAAAAGAAGGAAGAAATTCAAGTTTCACACAGAATTTTATCATAGAAAATATCAACAAAAATTCATATTCAACACAACAAGCACAATTCAAGATATTTAAAGAAGACAAAGCGAAATCAATGTCAGAAACATTAAGAAAAAAAGAATAAAGAAACTAAGACTCAAACATCAAACTCCTATAACAACTAGAACTCTCTTATAAAAGACAGTTTCAAATCAAAACCCAAAGAAGGAAGATCAGGGTTTGTGTAGTTGCGCTTCAGAAAACCAATCAAAACATCTTCACCACACGTGGCACTTTTCCATGGTGGCCGGATCATAGATTAGCTGGACCATCATGTAGGTGGGTCATAGCCCTAAAATAACAGTGGCCAGACTTATGGTGGCTATCTGCTCACAGCTGCAACTTGACGGTTAACTCAAAATTGAGAAAAATAGAGCAGCACCCTGATCAATGCTTTAAAGATCTCGAGCCATATCAAGTCTCATAGCAATCAGATCCCACAAACACCAGTTTTCACCAGAGAACAGGAAAGGAATAGAGAATTCAATTCCTTTAGGATGCATTCAGATTTTCAATTGAATTGAGTGGTGATAACAGCCTAAGTCTAACACACGACTGAAATTCCGAATTTGGTTACCATTATGAATTAAAATGGGCTGCACTAGGGCCTGACTTCAATTGAAAATATCACCTAATTTGGGCACTGGCCCATCTTCGTTAAATAATCATGCCTGAAAGTCTAGGACCAATCTTCAGGCCTTGAATCAAGCTCAAGCATGTTCATGGCAGAGGCAGACTAGGCCTAGAAGTCACATGAGCCAGAGTGGCCCATTGTGAGCCCTGGTAAATTACTCCAAAAGAAGTTGAACAAATCCCAATTCAGTCCAATTGAGTTAGAAGATTGAAGAATCGGGATGGCACATAGAGAAGCAATAATCAGGTCCCAAACACACAAGAAACCACAGATTTTTGTGGTTCGTTATGATGAATGAAAGTATCCACGAGCAATGTTCGAAATATTGGTACCGTGTTACGTATCGCATCCTTGGGATATAGATAAATATCGGTTATCGCACGGGATATATCATTTGCATCGGATAATTTATTACATTTTTTGGGAAACATGGGGAAACATTGGATAATAGTTGAATTTTTTCAATGAAACTTCAGGGATTGTTAAAAAAGACCTTAATACACACTTTTAAATCATAACATCTCAAAAAAGAAGTGCACATAATACGTTTCCTTTGTATAGGGTCCCAAGTTATGTGTTGTTTGACTGAACTAATGCAACTATATTCAAATTGAATGCATAACATTTAGAGTGTATGTGATGATCGTTTTTTCAAACACACCTAAATACTTCAAAATTAGTATGTGATGATCATTTCATCAAACATTCCTAAATACTTCGAAATTAGTCTCAATTGACACCTGGTTGAAGGAAATTTTCGAAAAACAAATTAATATTTTAATAAAAAAATTATCAATTTTTAATTAAAATGATTTTTATTTTCTGAAATTTGACAAGGACTTAACAAATCAGTAGATCAGCCATCATAGATGCTTGATTGCATGTTTGGAGTGTACATTGCAAGCAATTTCAGACTTGGGAGAAATTGGGTAAATTTTGAATTTTTCCCAAATCGGACTGCCTACTCTTAAATTTCGAAATTAGAGTGTTTGTGATGATCATTTCATCAAGTACTCCTAAATACTTTGAAATTGGTCTCAATTAACAGCTGGTTGAAGGAAAAAAATAAAAATAAAAATAGAGAACATGAAGAACCAATGAATATCGAAATCAAAGCTTCAACTCCATGATTTTTCATGCAAAACATGAAGAACCAGTGGATTTGTAACCATTTGACACTGATTTAACATAATTTCAAAAAAAAGGGGGATTGGAAATTGAAAATACTTATTGGATCAAACATGTGGGGTATATCGATACTACCTGTACGTTTCATATCACACGGGTGGGATACAAGATATATCATGGGATATATCGGCCGATATCGTTGATATTTAAAACATTGTCCACGAGAGAAGATGGAATCCAGGGTGTGGAAATGGAAAAATTAATGATTTATTTCCATGGCCACTGCACAAAATGGATTCCATTTTCATGGGTCATGTTTATTTTGCAAGTATAAATAATGGCTGCACTCATTTTTTGAAAAATGTGTATCTGGATAATGATGAAAACTTTATCTTGGAATCCATGGTTTTCATCCACATCCAAACATGCCCACATGTCAAATCAAGGGAAAACCTTTCCCTTTTCCTTTTCCCTGTGATCCTTTCTATCCAAACATATAAGCAAGCATTTTGCAGTAAAACGGAGAACCAACTTTGAACAAGGGTCTTATATCCACTTAACCGTAATCCTACTCCAACCAGATTGCATATTAATTTTTCATGTGAAAACTACCCCTTTAAAATGTTGGATTGACAGCGTCACCTCCAAATCTCCTCCTAGAGGGCCACCAATTACAGCCGCAAGGCATTCAATAACAGTAACGATAGCCATAATGGCAACCGCCATTACCGTTAAGTTGCGGGCCTTACAACCTTTTTAAAAAAAAAGTATCAACCTTGTAACGGGCTGTTTCTTCCATAACAGTCGTTACGGCTCCATAATGCATAACGGTTCCTACCATTACTGTAACCATTTTTGAATACCTTGACAACCAGCTGTACAATAAATCTATAAAATTGTTAAAAAAGAATGCAAGATGTGTGCATGCAATGCAACAGCTTGAGCAACCAAACACACCCCTAGCATTTTCGATGTGACAAATCATACAAAAACAAATTCATGTCAAAAATCCCACAACAACCACACCAACTCACAGAGAACCAATCCAAACAAAATAACCGAATTCTGGGTTAATTATCCAGCCTTACTCTGCATTTGGGGGTTACTCTATGAGAGGAATTACATGATATGCCACCTGGATCTTTGCACAGTAAATCATGCGGGTTTTCAGTTCTCAAATGTAGGACTAATGGTGAGGCAATCTAGACCACTGGCTTGTTGTGCTCGGCCGTGGATGCACCATGTCCCCAAAACTTCTCAATAAGATAATCTCAACCATCCAATTTATGGCCTAAACATAGGCAGTTAAGAAGAGAAATGTAGCAACAGTCCACATTCAACTGAAAACAGAAGTCTTAATATTGGTAGCTAGGAACTTCCAAACTGGGAGATATTGTGGGCATGGACCATCGATGCTTTGAAGCCAAAGATCAAAGGTCTGGATTACCAAATTGAGGACCCCACAATTGAAAACCCACACAGACGATGCAAACACAGGGATGGTCTTACTGATAATTCCTTACTCTGTAAATAAAAAAAATAAAAAAATTAAAACTTAATAAAAAACAGAATTCAAATCCTTTAACAAGCAGAACCCACTTACAAGAAAAAAAAAAAATAAAAAAAAACCAAAACCACGAGAAAGAGCAGATTTGTTTTTTTAAACAAGAAAATTTGCTTCCCGTAGACTCGTCTCGAGAGCACGCAAATGAAAACCCACATTCAAAATCCCAAAACAAACAAAACCCATAAACAGAAATATAATCCAAAGAGGAGAAACAGATAATACCTGGTTTGGCATTGCATGATACTCTGTACACAGACCATTTCCATCTAAACCAGCAATTCCCCATAAAAAAAACAATACCAAAACCCAACTCAAGACAAACCCATCATCCCACCCACTTGAAATCTTGCTGGAATTTGATTTTTTTTTTTTTTTGGGGGGGGGGGGTAGAGAGAGAGAGAGAGAGAGAGAGAGAGAGAGAGAGAGAGAGTGGAAGAAGCAAAGAAAAGGAGTGCTGTGTTATTGTTTCAGAGAGAGAGAGATTTCTGGGCTTGTTGTGGTCATAGTAGCAATGATGGCAGCGCTCTGTGCGTGGCGGGTGGTGGGATCTTGGCTGTGCAGGAAAATGGCCGTTGATATTTCCAACGAACTCTCCTAGTTCACCACACTTCTAAAATTGGCGGTAACATAGGTTATGCAGCGGATTGCATGTGCTCTCGGGCACACAGATATACATGTGCCCGGGCTGTGTGGGTCCCACAGAGATGTCTGTAACAAATCCACTCCGTCCATCTATTTTTAAAGACCACAATAGGAAAATTGCTAAAAACCAGGCAGATCTAAAACGCAAGTGGGCCACCAAAATGGAACGGAAATGTCAACCGTCAAAACCTTCCTGGTGCTGACCATAATATTTATATGCCATCCAAACCACTAAATGGCTATTACCACTCAGATTAACTGTAGGAACAAATATCATCCTGCTGCAAAACTTCTATTACCCTCAGCCGTTTAATCCCCACTGTTTCATATGTTATGGCCCACATGAGTTTTGAATATGCTTGATTTTTAGATTTGTACCCTATCGTGGTCTAAACATAGATGGACGGAGTGGATTTACCCAAACATCTCTGTGGCCCCGCACAGCTCCAGCATAGGTATATCTCTATGCAAGGGCCACATCTCATTGGGTCCACAAACGTGTTTGTGTCATGTCCCCATCATTTTTAGGACATAAGCCCAAACTCATGTGGGCCACAGCAAGGAATACTGGGAATGAACCACCACCGTTGAAACGTTCGTGGGACCATCATGATGTTTATATGCCACCAATCCACCAAATACAAAAGTTGCATGGTCCCAATAAGGTTTCAGTAGTGGGCAGTCAATCCTACCTTTTCTTGCCGTGTGGACTACTTTAGTTTTAAATCTCCCTCATGTTCAGCCGTACACGTCTATTTTAGGACTACCCAAACCGTCTAAATCTAACAACTTGTAACATTCTGATTTTAACCTTAGAAATGGACCATTCACTATTTTAACTTTTATCAATTCATTTGATAGTATGAATAAGATTGTTTGATGGGCATGATTTTGGAGATATGTTTTATCCAGTGTGCTGCGTGATTTGGATGGTCTGGATTCGATGTACACGAGTGCAACATGCAAGGTAGATGAGTCACCACCATTTTAAAAAAGGTGGTCAACCATCTGAAGATTCTTAGCGCGTGAGCGGGCGTGTGCTGTTATATCTTTCAATGCTCTTCGCTTTTCTCGAACTTTCCCTTGTGTGTTAGTGGGTGGTGACGCATTTTAATCCTAGCCGTCCCTTTCTATCGTTTTCTCCATCTTACCGTGCACCGACGCCTTCCCTACACCCTCTCCCACCATACATACTTCTCATGACGCGTGTATTTTTGTCGGGCTACACTTTGAAGACTGGGATTGCGTGGTATAGCGCACAGCACAGCACTGACATTGGTACTGTGTGCCCCACCATAATGCATGTGTTTTGTCTAGGCCGTCCGTCTATGTTTCCAGCTCACGATTACGTGTTTTATCTACTGTGTATGTATTTTATCGGGCTACAGTTTGGGACTTGGATTGCGTGGTATAACACATTGCTGGAAAAGCTTCGTGGTCATAACATGATGTATGTATTTTATCTAGGCCGTCCGTCCTTTTTTTCAGCTCATTTAAGGGCATGATCATAAAAAAGGTGGACCCAACATAGCAAACAGTGGGAGAGGTTTTCAATAGTTGCATTGAATCACCGTTATTACGTATGTTTTGGTCCACCTGAGATTTTGGGTCTACCTTATTTTTTTTAATCATGCTTTAAGATGACCTGAGGAAATGATGGACGGCGTGGATAAATTACATACAATATGGTGTGGCCCAAAGAGCTTTTCCAGTAGACTGCTATATGCCCTAGGAGGCTATCTAATGTCTGGAGTGAATAATAGAAAAGCTCTATAGGCCCACCATGATGTTTATGTTTTATCCATGCCGTTCATTCACCTTAACAGCTCATTTTAAGGTATAATCTTAAAAATGAGGTAGATTTAAATCTTAGTGGACCACACTGTGGGAAACAGTAATGATTAAATGCTACCTCAAGGGTACGGTAATGTCTGTTTGCGATCCAACCAATTGATTAGGTTACAAGGACAGCTACTAAGGGAAACACAAATCAGCTTGATGTTGTAGCCTCCAAGAAGTTTTACTGTGAGTGTTCCATCACCATTGTTTCTTATGATGCGGTAAACTTGATAGTTTGCTCTACTTCATTTTTTTTTGGATCAAGTTTTAAAATTATGAGATTCAAATGATATGGATAAATTTCCGTGGGATTGCAAAAAGTGTGAATCAATGAAGTTGGACTGCTAGATAAAATATCATGCACACATAAGATAGAGAGTGAAGAGCTTTCCCAGTTGCACACAGTACTTACAATGGTGTTGAGTGCTATAATTGGAGTACCTCTTAAGCAGATGGGTTATTAATTAAAATAATTCTCTATTATAATATTATAAAGGTGGTGACCTCAACATCTGAAGTTATTATCATTTTAGTCTTCGGACATTATTTGGCTTTTTCTAGGATGAAAATACTCATCTGTCAGCCATTCTCCAATATCACGGTAGCTTTTTGCTAAAGTCGAAATATACTTTGAAAATGGGAGTGCAAGTCCCATTAAATCAGAAGGTCATTCCAAAATAGCTTTTGGAGTTGTTTGAGACCCACAACGACATTAACGTTATGGGTTAATTCCGAACTATTTCCTTAAGTGTAGTCCATTTATGATGAGTTTTTTCTTTAAATTTCAGCAGATGTTATGAAATTAAAATTCCTTTCATGTGCATGTGACTTGGATTTGCTTGGAGATAATCAAGTGAGCCCCATTAGGGTCTCAAGTGGGTTCAAAAGGTGAGGCTCTTGCATGGAAAGGCCTTTTGACACTTTTTTTTAGGGTCATAACAGAAGACCACATGAAGAGTCGAAGCTTATTCAACGGTTAGTAGTTGTATAGATGGATACTATACTCTTCGGCAATGATAAAAAACTGCGGCAAAACTTCGATGAAGCTCTGAATATAAAAAAAGAGTTTTTTTTTTTTAAAAATAAATTATTCAGCCACAATCTCCAACGTAGAACCTATGACAGCCAAATGTAAGTTATTTTGTATATTGTGTCTGTTTTTATTGGTGGGTATCAATGGTGAGAGTTTGCGAAAGGGAAGAGGGTGTGGTGGTTCGCTTCGTGGTTGTTTTTTATTTATTTAATTAAGTATGAATGATGAGAGTTTATGAATGGGAGGATGGTGTGGAAGAATATTATAATGGATAGATTTTTGCAATTGAAGAATGTTGTAATGGATGAATATGAAAAATGTAGGAATGGATGAATATTGTAATGGAAAATGGTGTCCAAATGAGATAATTCGAAAGTTACTTGAAAGTTCATTAAATTAACTTTTCAACAATTACAAGATCACCCAAATTAAACATATAACGATAGAGTTGTGACCATTTTCATGGGACCGTCAATCCACAGTAAGCATCGGCGACTCATAATAACTTTAGGCCCACTTTTGAACAATTAAATAATGTCCAAGTGAGGTGATTCCAAAGTCCTTTGAAATTTCATCAAATTACATTTCCAACGCATAAAATATCGCCCAAATCAGACATGTAACGAGAGAGTTATGAACATTTTTGCAGATGACGATCGACAGTACGTATCAGCAATTCACGATGAGTATTGGTAATCCACTATGAGTAACAGTGATCCACGATTAATATCAGTGATCCACAATTAATATCGACGATCCACAGTTAATATCGGTCCTCACCGTGGATCATCGATCTGACGAAAAGGTAATTTGATGAAATTTTAAATGAATTTGGAATAACCTTATTTTGAAACCATTTGATAGCCTGAAAGTGAACTCAAGGTCATCAAGGATTATGGATCACTAGTATATATTATGGATCATTGATCTGCTGAAAACAAGCATAACTCCCTCGTTAGATGTCCGATTTAGGCAATCTTATACTCGTTGGAAAAGGTAATTTGATGAAATTTCAAATAAATTTAAAATTACCTTATTCCGACACCATTTGATTTTTCAAAAGTGAGCCCAAAGTTGCTATGAGTCGCCAATACTCAGTGTGGATCGTCGATCAAATGAAAATGATCATAACTCCCTCGTTACATGTCATATTTGGGTGATTTTATGCTTGTTAGAAATGAATTTTGATGAAATTTTAAGTATCTTTAGAATCATCTCATTTGGAAATTTTTGAAAAGTGGTTGCAAAGTTCATTTATTTGGATATCTTATTTGGTGATGAATTTTGGACCTAATTTTGAGTAACCAAATGGTATCCAAATAAGGTGATTTTAAGGGCCTATTTGGGAGCGTGAATTTGGAACCCATTGGATTTAAAATCCCCTAGATTTGAAATCCTCTTATTGTGTTTGGCACCTTGGATCGGGAATCAACGTTAATCCAAAAGTAGCTATGCATGGTCTATTTACAGGGGCTTGAATTTAATTAATAAATCAACTTTAATATCTCTAATTAGTGAACGTATGTAATGTTTAACACAATGGTTGAAATAGGCCCGCTGAAATATATGTTTTGCCTGAAAATGATGAAATTCCAAGTCTCGGATGGGCCACAAGCACAAAATCATGTCTGAGTGACTAACCAATGATTTTTAACCATTAATTTACATGGAAAATGTTTGGACAATGCTGATACTCATATTGAAGTAACTATAGTGATGCAATTAATGATCTAATTGTTTTGGGACATCATTAGTGGGCCATGTGCCCAATGTAATAATAGTCCAATGACATACATGTTACACATGCAACTCTTGGAAGGATTTTAGATGTAATCCAAGCTCTCATCATAGATTTCAAACCCCTAGTTACTTTATGGTGCCAAATAATTAGGAGATTTGAAATCCCATCAAATCTCCCCAAATCCAGGGAGCCAAACAACCCCTAAATTCATTTTAAATTTCATTAAATTATCTTTTTAATGAGTATAAAATCACTCAAATCGGATGTGTAATAAGAGAATTATGACCGTTTTCATGAGATCTGCGACCCATATATAGTTATGAACGTTCATCCATTTCAACATTCTTCATGTACAACATTTATCCATTACAACATTCATCCCTTTCATCATTCATCACATTCATCCATTACAACATTATTTCATTTCAAAATTTATCCATTATAATATTCTTTCATTATGAAATTCATCAATTGTAACATTATTTCATTATAAAATTGATCAATTATAACATTCTTCCATTACAAAATTCACCCCTTTCACAAAATCCCACCATTTATACTAACAAAAAAATAATTATAAAGGGAACCACCACACCTTCCTCCCTTTCACAAACTCCCACTATTCATACCCCACCAATAAAAATAAAAACAACACATAAAAGCCACTATTATCCTATTCTAAATCTATCTTTGACGACAATCATTCCCCACCGACGGTTATAACAATAAGGTGATTTTAGAAGGTTAACAGTTAGTCCTTATGAAATAATTCTTTTTGCCTTGCATTTAAGGATTTTTCTTTGACCAGAAAATCAAAAATTCGAAAAACTAAAGGTTAAAAATGCTGATTTTATTGATTTAGATATAAAGCTTAGTACAATCAGCAGATAAACAACTAAGTAGAGAAATAAATGAAAGATAAATACATGCGATCACCTATGTGGACAAATAATTAAGGTGAATTGGTCAGCAGGATGTGCCTGATATAGTTTAATCTTCCGAGGACTCAGTTGATCGGGATCTAATGAGGGTAGGTTGCAGATACGTATACTACTTCTAAGTATACTACAATGATGACATTGGACAATAACTATATAATGCTAGCCTAAATTCTGAATGCTCTGTAACGTGTCTGGACAAAAGTGGAGGAGCTAGAAATTAAGATAAAAAGTAGTGTTACGTTGTGTAGATAGATTGTATTTAGCGTGGGGCTTGGAGTTCTTCCTCACATGCTGCTTTTATAGGCTTTTAGAAGGCGATAACCATGTAAAAGTTTATGTATCGTGAGAGATTTGAATGATTGGCTGTGCAAATCTCCTTGATTCTCCACGTAAGCGTATACTAGAGAGATACTCTTGTTTATTCGGATCATGCCTCGGCTGGAGACCTCACGTCACTGGATTCCTGCATAAGAAACTTGCTGGTGTCCCACGTCACTTGGCTTTAACATCCGTAGAGAATTGCTTGTGGTAATGCTCTAGCATTCAATACTACATAGTGTTGGGGGCCTTGCACAAAACCTTAGGATCTATCCCTCCAGAACAAACCAAAATTATGGAATAACAAAGCAATGAAATAAATCAAAGCATCAATCACACACCACACGAGATTTTTACGTGAAAAATCCTCAAAGAGGTAAAAACCACAGGACCTCGTTTAGATCAATAATCCACTATGAAGTAGAACGTTACAACCAATCACAAGCACACTATGCTATGATTAAACCTTCATTACTCACGCAGGAGTGGATAAACAGTAAGAGAAATAAAGAAAACTGAGAGATCTCACTAATTACGCGGACGTAGAAGTGCTGAGATATGGTAGATCACCTCCATGAATATAGCCTCCCTTCCACAAGCTCTCTCTCTCTCTCTCTCTCACACACACACACACACACACACACACATACCTTTGATAGCCCTCTTGTGTTTTTCTGTCACATCATACCCTAGAAAAACCCTAGAGACCCCTTTTTATAGTTTTGAAAAACTCCTTTCGCATCCCAGTGGTGAAAAGACTTGCGATACGAAATCCACACAAAATCGTGGAACGAATCTACGTAACCACGACTGGTCGTGCACCACCCACGACCGGTCGAATGCCACCTACGACCGGTCGTACACCTCTCATGACCGGTTGAGCACCCCGGAGAAAAATTATCCAAACTCGTTGGACTTTGAGTTGTGTCACGACTCGAACCTATAACTAGTCAAACACTAGTCTACGACCGGTCGAGTAGGGCTCACGACTGGTCGAGCACGAGAAAAAAAAACCCCATCAATACTCTAGAGAATTGTTTGTGTCAATCCGTAGAGAATTGTTTGTGTGTTGCTCGACCGGTCTAAAATCCGTAGAGAATTGCTTGTGGCAATCCGTAGAGAATTGCTTGTGGCAATGCTCTAGCATTCAATACTATATAAAAATATGATTTGATAGAATTTTTGGCATTTAATGCTTGTAGTGAGACTTGCTTGAATGAGACTTTTGCTTTTGTAGAAGATACATTTGGTAGAACTTTAGCATTTAAGGCTGCCACGTGGCATCTTCTGGACTGTTTGATCTGAGTACACTAAATCAGGTATAAACAATGCCAAGAAAGGAGAAGAGAAGAAGAAGAGAGAGGGAGAGAGAGGTGGCTGCCGAGTCGAGTTGGGTCGGCTTGCTGGGCTGAGATCGGCCCAACTTAGATGTGGGTCTGGCCATATCCAAGCTGTGTAGGGACTAGAGAAGAAGAGAGGGCAACGTATGGTGGCCGTTTGCTGCACTAGCTCGACTCAACCAAGTTAAGGAGCTAAGTCGGGACTGAGTCAGGGTCGGTTTGGTCCCGCACACTGTGGTAGTCTAGGCCTTCTCACGGGCCTTCTCACTGGATCTAAGTGACTCCGACGAACTAGTCAACTTAGGATTCAACTCTAAAGGCGCACACACCTAGCGATACTAGAAGGTGATTTGGTTCATCGGGTAGTGAAGGTGGCTTAAATGATATCCATGTTTAGATTGACGAGGAGCATGGTACAATTTTCAAGGATGAATGATTGTATTTTCCAAGAGAACTTACATGATCTTGCGGCTCAAGAGTAGTTGCATTTTATTTGGTTTCATGTATTAAAATTTTCATTCCTGTATTTATTAGTACGAGACATTTGTTTGTAAAAGCCATTTGTGCAACCACTCGTATATTTTGAATATATATAAATTTTTTTTTTAAAATAAAATAAAATAAAATAAACAATGTCATTGATATGCCAAGTAGAGTTTAGTTAATCATTAAATGCATAGTGCCAACACGTGGCGGCATCTCATTAGTCCGTGGATGTGCCAAAATCGGGTGTAAACACAAGGCACATTTTATGGGCTGCCATGCAAACATCACATGAAAATGATGGATGTTAACAATTTCACAAATGTGACGAGCAAGATTGTTTAAACAAAAGTAGTTCCAATCAACCATCTGATCCATTTATTTGTTAGGCCCATCATGGATTACTTACAATTCTAAGGTTCACTTATCGTTGGTCAATCATATCCATCTCATCCAAGGCTTGTAAAAAGGATAGCCATAGGAAATAAGGCCAGATTAAAGATGGATCTAATCATTCTATCAGTGCACGTTTTGTGTGGTAGTTCCTAAAATATGTTCTAAACTAAATAGACGGTTCAGATCGATCTATTAGACCTAAGATCGCCTAGAGAATAGGGCTGGGCTTGGGCCACGCAAAAGCAAAATTTTGAGTAGGTCCAGGCCAAACAGTTTAAAATCTGGGCAGAAGTCAACCACAGGCCCGGCCTGTTGACAGCCCTATATATCTGAGAGCACTAGAGCATTAGGCTCCTGCTGGCCCAAGAAAAATCCAGCCCATCCCGTTTAGGGTTTAAGGTTTTTTTTTTTTTTTGGTCATATGTCATGCGTAGTGGGGCACACTAAATGAACGGTCCAGATCCTGAACAAAAATGGGTTTAATTTCTTGTCTCGGGCTCAGTCTTGTAATTTCTTTTTGCTCATCATGGATGTGGGCCCAGTTCAGTTTATCTGAGCCAGGCCCATTAACAATCTAAACAACTTAATCCACCACCATTTGGAAAATAATAATGATTCATGCTCTTCACATTTGACCCTCACGCAGGAAATCGGATTGCCTACTGAGTTACTCTGTACGCTTTTATCCACGCCGTCCATCCGTTTTTCCAGCTCATTTTAGTGGTTGATCCGAAAATTGAAGCATGCCCAAAGCTCAAGTGGACCACACCACATGAAACAATGGGAATAATGACTTCCGCCGTTGAAACCCTGGTAGGGCCCACAGTGATGTTTATTTGTCATCCAACCTGTTCATAAAATCACACAGAGATGGATGAAAGGAAAACACAAATAACAGATTGATCCAAAACTTTTGTAGCCCCCAAGAAATTTTCGACCGTAGAATTTCAATTCACACTGTTTCTCGATGTGAGGTCTACTTGAGATTTGGATATACTTCGTTTTTGGGCTAGAGCCCTCGAATTATCTTTTAAAATGGAAGTATGGAGTGTATAAAATATGTAAATCGTGGTAGACCCTACGGAGTTTACTCAGTACGCAATCCGCGTCCCTCATGAAGGTGTATCCAGACCATCCAAATTGTGGGGCATACATTGGATGGAGCATATCTTGAGATGGAAACTGATCAAGCAATCCTAATGATACTAATTGATAATCGTGAAATGAATGGTTAAAAAGAAAATAGTGATTAATCCAATCTGGACCATATATCGACTCATTATATTTTCGGGTATAATGGGTTGTCCTACAACTCTGCCATGTGTGATGTGGTAGAGTCGAGCCCATTTTTAAAATAGTAATGAACTATCATAAGATCTCTCTGAGTCTAGTCCATTCTATAAAAGTGGGTCCAGTTTTTAGTGATCCAGACGTTAAGATTGTCCATAGCATGGATAGGGATTGCTCAAAAGATTTTTTGTTTTCTAGATATGATGATTCTTTTCAGGCTATCTATGACTATTATTTCAGACCTTTGAGATGTTTTATGATGTAGAATGGGTCGTGGACACTCTCATGGCAAAGATGGATAAGAGAAGTTCCGATTGGAGGCGGAAATGATCACGCACATTTTAGAAACTTGAAACAGTCGTATCGCACAAATTGAAATGAGTTTTTTGACATATCATATATGATTTTGGGATAGAAGAAGTTACTTTATCCAACCAACCCCGTGATGTTAGGTTGCATGCCCATGCTGGATTTGTGAGATTCTATCATATCGATAATCGGAAGTCCATTTTATTTTCATTTTTACTATAAATAATAAGTTTTAATTCAACCTTTGAGTTGTAGGAGTTGTGCTCAACATGAAAAGGGCTTAGAAAAATTAGGAGAATAACATGGTTAGGTCAAATTGGACACTTACTGTTTTTGGCCGGAAACTATGAAGTCTAGTATAAATCATGACCATTTATAAACAACAAGTTTGATGAGATTTTCTTCCTCAGTTCAGAGGAGAGATGGAGCAACGAGTGAAAAATCGGAGTAATTCACCGTGCTGCTCGACTGGTCGTAGGAGGTCTTTGACCGGTCGTGGGAGGCGCTCGACCGGTCGTAGGTACGCCCTAGCACGACTCAAAGTCCAGCGAGCTTGTGCTGTTTTTTCTCCGAGGTCTACGACTAGTCGAGGGAGAGATACGACTAGTCGTAGGTGGTTTAAGACCAGTCGTAGGAGAGCTACGACTAGTCGTAGGTTACGCAGTTTGTTCCGTAATTTTACGTGAAACTGCAGATTTGAGTCCTTTCGCAACAGAGATGCAGAAAGGAGTTTCCTAAAACTATAAAAAGGGGTCTCTAGAATTTTTCTAGGGTATGAGAAAAATACAAGAGGGTTACATAAGGTGAGAGAGAGAGAAAAGAGAGAGAGGAAGCTTGTGGAAGGGAGCCGTCGTCTCAGCGCTTCTACGTCCTCGTGATCGGTGAGATCCCTCTGTTTTCTTTTATTCTCTTATTGTTTATCCGCTCCTGCGAGAGTGAAGAAGGTTGTAAATGTTCTACTTCATAGTGGATTGTTGATCTGGACGAGGTCCCGTGGTTTTTACCTCTTTGAGGGTTTTCCACGTAAAAATCTCTTGTGTGGTGTGTGATTGTGCTTTGATTGTTTTCATTGCTATTATTATCTCATAATTCTGGTTTGTTCGGGAGGCTAGATCCTAAGGTTTTGTGCAAGGCCCCCAACAAAGTTTACTATTTATAGTAAGTTACGTTTTTAGGGAGTTTGGGTCTATAACTATGTCCTAGGTTTGAGCTCATTATACAAATGATTGTAATTTTTTTTAATCATCAATTAATTTATTTTGAATTTATTAAAAATCATTTCTATTTTATCTCTTGTGCATTCAAGGAAACTCTTTGAGGAACCTAGAGAACTCTGTGGATTCAGAGTAGATCCTTAAGAAAGACGGTGATCGACCTTATTACATCATTCTCTGCATCATTTGGTATCAGAGCAAGGACTCCCATCGGATTGATGACAAATATAAACAGAATGGACCAAAATCTCGTGAACGATGATTTAGGGATTTGTTATCTATTGGGAAGAAGGAAAGCTTTTCACCGGGAGATTCAGTTGACTATGCAAAGGCTGCAGACAACTCTCAACCGTATTAAGCATGCACTAATTTCACCTTAAGCCCAATACGATACTCAACCGCTCGTGGTCACTATACGGTACAACCTCGATTTACATAGAACACTCCTGAATGTGAATCATAGGGCTACCTCAGGTGAGTCGAGCTTCAGCGACGATGACATCGATGACGTCGTTGCCCAACGACCGGTCCATGGAGATGATTGATTAGATCGTGATGAAAAAGACTATCGAGGTAAGACCAAACTTCCCAGTTTTAATGGTTTATTGTGTATACAAGACTTCCTTGATTGGTTAGCCAAAGTAGAGTGATATTTTCATTACATGGACATGCTGAAACAAGTGAAATTAGTAGCATTCAAATTTGAATATTTATGTTCATATATTATCATATCCTTACACACACACACACACACGGAAACGTTCACCTACGAACCAGTTCGTATGTACTACATATGAACTTTTTTGAGAACTCATTATATCTGATGAATCTCGAAAATCTAAACGGTCTACATGAAGCAGAACCTCATGAAACCCCCTAGTATGAAATTTTACTTTGATCTAAAACTTCAGTGGGCCATGAAAAATGCAAACAGTTTCTTCCCTTGATTTGTCTCTTTGCTATGGCCCACTAGAATCTTAGATCAGGATGAAAATTCACCCCCTAAGGTTTCATATGATTCCGCATCTTACGGACCATTCGGATTCGACACCTATGACACGTGTGCAAAGGTGCGCACTTGCATAGGTGCGTAGGTGAGCATGCCTCTCTCTCTCTCTCTCTCTCTCTCTCTCTCTCTCTCTATATATATATATATATATATATATATATATATATATATATATATATATATCCTCCTACTTCTCACCCTTATACTACATTTTGGAAATTCCTTGATTGTCAACCCATGACTTACATTGTATAGTTTTTGTGATCTACTAATAATCAAACATGGAACTCTCCACACCTGCTATACGGCCGAGACAACTTATGCCCATTTTTACTCATCTTTCACATGAGTGGGGCCATAGAAAATTGTACCAACTGGCCGCTCATCATGCTGATCCAAACCGCTCAAATCCACCACCTAGACATGAGTGATACATGTGGCCCACCTTGAGCACAATGGTAACATCCATATCATGCAACCTACACACCGTACAAATGTTTGCTGTAGGATATATCATCCCATGGGTCCTGCCAACGATTGTTTGCCCGTGAAAAATTTTCCTTGACCAGACTAATGGTTGGTGATGGTAATCGTAACTCAATTAATTTTAAAAGGACATGCGAATCAGTTCCATTGATAGTCATCAGTTGGTTTTAAATATGAACCACTTGATCAATGAAATGTATTATTGATGGATGGTTTATACATGTAGGTTGTAATAAAGTCTTCAAATAAGGGCGTGCTGGGTCTATATGCAGCTGGGTCAGGTCTCAAAGATGGCCAAGGTTTTATTTGGTTCGATTCATATTTAATAAGTTCAAAGATGTTTAAGGTTAGAGTTCATGTTAGGTTTATTCAAAATAATTTTATTTTATAAAGAGAATTTAGAGAAAGAGTTGGCTTTTGGTGATTGTTGGTGACTGTTTATTTGTGAATGGTGTTGCCTCTTGGTAAAAGGAGCATCATTTGAATTTGAAATGGTGAGGGGATGCAATTTTTGAAAAGACACAACCATTGTTGAAAAGACACAACCATTGTTGAAAAGACACCATGGTCCACCTAAACCCTAACAGTTCAAAAACCCGAAAACTCTACTTGACTTGATGTTCAGTTGGGTCAAGCTGACTTGTAGACTCTTTTTTTTTTTTTTTTTTCATCCCACCAATATATTATAGACAAAAGAACGGAATGTACATCCAAAGAGGCGAGCCCCAACAAAAAGATTTCTGGCCGCCAAGCAAAAGAGCTGCACAAAGAAACCTAAAAACAGAGTTCTAAGAAACTCCATCAAACCCCATTCCTACGCCTGATGGACCCAAGGCTAGTTTTGTCAAGAAGCACAGAACCGCGCACGGAACGCGGGAGTTCAGCAAAAAGGGAGAAAACCGAATGGTCTTGAGAGGAACTCGCAAGTTTAGCCAGCCCATCCGCGGCAGCATTCCCTTCTCTGAAGACGTGGGAGAAGGATATGGGCACCCCTACAAAGAGTGTGAATCCAATCCAACCAGTAGCTCCACCTAACATTCGGCTGGCTGATACCATTTAGTAGGTCAATAATGAGTTTTGAGTCGGACTCCACCTGAACCTTGAAAATTCTTTTTTGCCGACACAGCATCAAACCATCCCATATGGCCCTAAGTTCAGCAATATTGTTGGAGCCGACGCCATACCTGATAGCAAAAGCGAACTGAAATACGCCATTTGCCCCTCTGCAGATACCTCCACCCCCTGATCTGCCTGGGTTTCCCCTGCTGGACCCATCTACATTGAGCTTGAAGCAATCCCCCACAGGGAGGATCCATTTAACCAAAACTGGGACCTTCTTTGGCTGGGTAAGAAGGACAATACCTAGAATTTTCATCACTTTACACTCAGCAGATGAATGACAGGGCCAATTGGAAAACGATTGGCTGAGGGATTTGATCCAACTAATGACCCTGTTGATAACTTAGGACGGGAGGGCTGCCTTTCCCTCGTATTTCACTTTGTTCCTCTCTTTTCAGGTTTCCCAAATGATGAACAATGGAAGAATCCCCTGCAGAAGAGACGTCCTGCCCGAACTCATGTATGCATTCCACCACGCATACAACCTTGTTTCCACCGTGGGGTTGGCCCCGATTGAAATGCTAAGCAAGGCCCCAAAATGATCCCAAACAGCTTTAGCAAGGGTGCTATGCATGAACAGATGGTTCAGGGATTTCGCCGAAGGAGCCGAAAAACCAGTCGAATTACAGCAAACGCATTGGGAGGCCAAGAGAACTCCTTTGTCCTATTCCTTGGAGTCAACAGGGACAACATTCAAGAGAACTCTCCATACAAAACAAGAGATTTTTAGAGGCATCATCGAATGCCAAACCCAACGGCCCCAGCTCTTCCTTGGCCTAGAAGGGTGAACCACGCCCCACCTCAAGAAACGAGAAAACTGCTGACAGAGGAAAGGAGCCGTGAGGGCCCAGAAAATCCTTAACTTACATATCCCACATCCTCTCGGGGACGGGGTTAGAGGCCAATAAATGGAGAGGTCTAAGATTAGACTAGTTGTCCAGCCAAAGACTCCCTTTAACCTGCCCAATCTTGCACTGCGCATTCCTATCAACCAGGGAAGGAATATCCTAACAAAATTCCACAATGGAGAGTGTTGAGGGTCAAATATTGCATATTAGACCCCAGATATTGTTTGGATTTACGAATATAATGCTGTCTAATGGCTCGTTTTCTCATTCTTATGTGGCAAAGTGATTTTATGAGCATGGATGGAAAAAGGACGTTAAAAGTTGAGATTTAACGATCTGATGACGCCAAAGGCAAGGGACACACTCCAGGGGACTAAGATTGACAAATATACACGGTCAGAAATCCGAGAAAAGTTAGAAATTGAAGCTCAAGTGGCCTGAAGGACGTCCAGAATGCAAGATCACGAGGTTCCCACCATCCGTTCGGCTCGAAACTTCATACGTCGCCTGAGGACCATAAATTAACCGTACATATAAAATTTCAGCCATTGAAGATCTCGGGAAGTGCCCCAACTGACAGATCAGCCCATAAATCGTTGATTCTGGGCCCACCTGATATCTGGAACTGCCTCAAAATTATTATTGACGCCTTAAATGAGGAGTCAAAACAGATGGATGGTGCAGATTTCTCCAAAACAGTGCAATGGACCCCATATGAGATGAGTGTGTACAGTACACATGTGCACTCGCCATGCACCAAATTTTCCAAAAGTCGGTCAGCGCAGCTGACCGACGTTTCCGTCTACAACTCAAAAAAAAAAAAAAAAAAACGTGCAGCGGACGCACGGCCGCTGGCTGTTTTTGTGATCAGTTGTGGGCCCCACACGTGCCCCATAAGCTCAATCCGATTCGTCCACCGTGTAGACAGCCGCGAGCACTACAAAACCATGTTGTCACTTTTCACCCATGCGTGCACACGTGTGAGATACAGAGGCCACAAAAGGGCTGCCCGGTAGCGCTCAAATCTGATCTTTTTGTGATTTCTTCTCTGGGCCACGTCAATGGACGTTCAAAACCACTCATTCTTGACTGAAATTTCGTTCTGAATCCAATGGATAGGGTGGATTTTCTAGAAAATGCTTCTGTGGGGCCCACCAACCACAACAGCAAAATGGTGCGAAAGGTTTCGCACATCCGCGAAAACCGACTTTTCCGGACGGTTTTGGCCCACCATCTTTGATCATATGGCAGATCTGAACCGTCTATCATGTAGAGGACCCAATAAAATCCTAAGGGACAGTGTTTATTTAGAATTTGAGCGAGAAAAGTGGCATGTTTCGAGGCACCGAACTTGACTGCGAAAATTACACTCCGTGTCCTGCTACAACTCTGTCACTGACTCCAGCCTTCCAGCAGCTATAAAAGGAGATTTTTGGACGTGGGGAGCATTCATTCAAGGTCTTGAGAGGAAGAACAGAGGGCTCGAGCTTGGGTTTCAACGTGGGCATAGGAGAGAGAGAGGAGCTTGGTTTTTTTCTTTTCCTTTTCTTTTCCTTTTCTTTTTCTCTTTATTTATTTGGATTGAGCCCATCCATGGCAGGCTAAATCCTCCTAGCTAGGGCTAGGAGGTGAAGCTTGTAGTGAGATGAGAGATTATATGCTTTTAATTTAATTTTAATTTTTGAATTGAAGTTGGTTTTAGTTTGATTTTAATGAAAATATTTTTGGTCTTTAATGGTCTGTTGTGACTGAAATTACAATGGGTCTGCAATGCTTTGAATATTTTCTTATCCCTTTTATGTTTATGATGTTAGGACGTCCCGTTGTTCACCATAGTCTCCTGGGCATGGTTGGATGACGGTACCCTTCTTAACCTTCATACATATGATTGGTTGGTAATTAGTTTAATTTTGTTGTTTGCCATAGTCTGTGGGCATGGTTTGGTGATGGAATCCATTCTAATTCATACACCTTTCATCTCTTTGAAAATTAGATCAACGGCAGTTCAGTAATTTCTCTGATTTTTGATGCAAGCATAAGTTCTCCCTGATCTCTACAAGTGGATCCCCTGAATCCCTAGTTTCCTATCTCTGAGTTGTTTCCTAAGTTTTAGATTAATTATTCTACAAGTATTTCACCATTGCTAATTGATTTAGAATTCATCTTAGCATAGTTCTAGTTCTAGTTAGTTTTAGATAACGTACAAGTTTCAGTTCCTTGGGATTCGACCTCGGTCTTACCGAGTTATTACTACATCACAACCCTGCACTTGGGGAGTGAACAAGTTTTTGGCGCCGTTGCCGGGGACTGTCGGCTACGTTTTTCTGAAATTAATTAGTTTTGGGATTAGTTTAAGATTAGATTTTCTTTAGAATTTTTAATTCTAGGTTTAGAAGTAGTTATTTTCCTTGTTAGAAATTTTTCCTAACGTTAGAAACTTACTATTCTTCATTCTATCTGATTTTTAGAACTAACCTAATTTTTTCTGTTTTGTAGGAAACTTCTAATTTAGTAAGCTCTTTCCAATTTCTCTTTCTTTAGAATTTCTTCTTTTTTTTCTAGAAATTAGTTTACTCTTAATTAGGACTTTATATTCTTAGAAACTAACTTATTTTGTTTTGTTTTGCAGATTCTTAACCTAGGACTCCAAATTTGGTAACTTCTTTCCATCTTTCCCTTTTATTTTCTAGATTTCTTCTTCCTCTTTTTTAGGTTTAAATTAGAATTTGAGGGCTGAATGTGTTTTATGCCCCATTGGGCACGCGACAACACTCGACGGCTCGTGACTGAAGGAGGATTAGTTGAGGGGTTGACTGTCCATCGCAGGACTAGACACCACTTGAATTCTCCTGAGTTAGAGGAAGTTATGGCTGAAAATCAACCTCAAGCACTACCCCAACCAGGGGTTGAGGAAGTACATGATGAGAATGAGGTGCATCAGGCACCCCCGCCTCGTACTTTACGAGATTATTTACAACCGGCGGGGGTGAGTACGCCCTCATGCATGATTTTTCCTGAGAATACAGGACATATGGACATCAAGCCAGGGGTTATCCAACTCCTTCCTAAGTTCCATGGGCTTGAGTCTGAAGAACCATACTTGCATATGAAAGAGTTCGATGAAATCATAGGCACCTTATACTTTCCTAATGTATCTGAGGATACTATTAGGCTGAAACTCTTTCCATTTTCCTTGAAAGAAAAAGCCAAGACGTGGTTACATTCACTGCGTCCTAGGTCCATTGGCACATGGAATGATTTGCAGAGGGAATTTATAAAGAAATTTTTCCCACATCATAAGACAATTACCCTCAGGAGAGCAATCATGAACTTTGCCCAAAAGGAAGATGAAACATTCTTCCAATGTTGGGAAAGGTTCAAGGATCTGGTTAATGCATGCCCACAACATGGCTTTGAAATATGGCGCATTACAAATTTTTTCTATGATGGGCTAACATCTTCCATCGCCAAATGGTTGAGACAATGTGTAACGGAGAATTCATAAATAAAAATGTTGACGAGGTATGGGATTACCTCGATAGTCTCGCTGAAAAAACACAATCATGGGACTATTACCCAAGGACGAACACTACGTCTAGGCCGACTCATTCAAGGGAAAAAGGAGGAATATATCTCCTGAAAGAGGATAATGATCTTAATGCTAAGGTGGCCAATCTCACCAGAAAATTTGAGGCCATGGAAGGAAGGAAGGAAAAGGTTAATGAAAGTGTTTGCGGCATCTGTGATTGCAACATTCATACTACTGAAAATTGTCCTTCAATACTTGCCTTTCGAGATGTATTGAATGAACAATCTAATGCCGTAAATAACTATCAAAGACCTTTCAATGGACCACCCTCTAATACATACAATCCTGGCTGGAAAAATCATTCGAATTTTAGTTGGAGGAACGGACAAACTGCTACCCCTCAAGGTTTCTTCAATCAAAATCCAAATCAGGGGAAACCTCAAGAAGAATCGGTTCAATTTTCCATACAAGAGCTGGCTCGGACAATGCAAGGAATTTCAGATTTTATGCAAAAAATAGATTCACGTATGACGGCTATGGAAAAAGGGATGCTCCCTGCACAATCACTCCCTAATCCGAAACCGCAATACGAGACAGGTGATCCCAGCTCTTCGAATCAAATGGGGCACGCTAAATCCATCACCACTCTTAGGAGTGAGAAGGTTATTGATAAAACCCTTCCGGTTAGGCCCGAAAAGCCTCAAGAACCAGAAGAGGACAACAATGATGGATCTAGTGGCGCCCCATAAAAATTTGAACCGGAACCTCTAGAAAAGCCAGTTGCTCCGTTTCCCCAACGGTTGGTTGAACCAAAACGTCTATCTAACTCTCAGGATATCCTAGAGGTGTTGAAACAAGTGAAAGTCAACATTCCTCTTCTTGACGTTGTAAAACAAATACCTTTATATGCTAAATTTCTAAAGGACTTATGTACTACCAAACGACGGAAAAGTGTTCAAAAGAAAATCTCCTTGACTGAGAAAGTGAGTGCCGTCCTAAAACAAGATGTGCCGCAAAAATTCAAAGATCCCGGTTGCCCAACCATATCATGTGTAATCGGAAACTATCGAATTGATCACGCACTTCTTGACTTAGGAGCGAGCGTCAATCTGATTCCCTATTCGGTATACCAACAGTTAGGTTTGGGTGAATTAAAACCCACTCGAACCACACTACAACTTGCTGATCGTTCTGTTCGTATACCAAGAGGGATCATCGAGGATGTGTTGGTCCAGGTGGATAGATTCTACTACCCTGTTGATTTTATCATCTTGGACACCGAACCCATCAATGACACGAGCACTCAGATTCCCGTCATTCTTGGTCGCCCATTCCTGTCCACTTCAAATGCAATTATCAATTGCAGGAATGGTGTCATGACTATGTCCTTTGGAAATTTGACATTGGAATTGAATATCTTTTTCAATAACGGCAGCAACTCAGAGGATGATGACGATTTCCACGATGTTAACATGATTGATTCTTTTGTGGAAAATAGAACATCTCTCACCTTATCCTCTGATCCTCTAGAGACGTGCCTGACCCACTCCCATGATCTTGATGATGATATAATTAGGGAGACGTGTGCCATGCTTGATACTGCACCGGTACTTGAAGTTAACCAGTGGAGGCCACACATTGAAGAATTGCCCCAAACTTATGTAGTGCCTCTACCGTCTAACCTCAAGCCACCGAAGCTTGACCTAAAACCTTTGCCCTCTGATTTAAAATATGTCTATTTAGGTCAAGATGAGACATACCCGGTGGTGATCTCTGCCCACCTGGAGAAAGAACAGGAAAGTATGCTGATATCTACTCTCATTGAGCATAAGGGAGCTCTTGGATGGACGATAGCGGACCTCAAGGGAATTAACCCATCGATTTGTACTCACCGTATATATCTTGAGGACAATGCAAAGGCTGTTCGGCAATCACAACGTAGACTAAATCCAAACATGAAGGAAGTGGTTAAGGCCGAGGTTCTCAAACTATTGGAAGTGGGGATCATTTACCCCATATCCGATAGTCAATGGGTGAGTCCAACTCAGGTAGTTCCTAAGAAGTCCGGGATCACCATCGTAGCCAATGCCAATAATGAACTCGTGCCGACCAGAGTTACTACTGGTTGGAGAATGTGCATTGACTATAGAAAGTTGAATACCGTCACAAGGAAAGATCACTTTCCTTTGCCCTTCATTGATCAAATCCTAGAAAGGCTAGCTGGTCATTCCTATTATTGTTTCCTTGACGGGTATTCAGGTTATAATCAGATTGAAATCGCCCCTGAAGATCAGGAAAAGACCACATTTACATGTCCCTATGGCACCTTTGCTTATAGAAGGATGCCATTCGGGCTATGTAATGCCCCTGCCACCTTTCAGCGATGCATGACGAGTATCTTTTCTGACATGGTGGGGAAATATCTAGAGGTCTTCATGGACGATTTCTCTGTTTTTGGTTCATCTTTCAGCGAATGCTTTGCAAGTCTTAAATGTGTGCTGAAAAGATGTGAAGAAAAAAATTTGGTACTTAACTGGGAGAAGTGCCATTTTATGGTTCAAAAGGGAATTGTCCTTGGGCATATCATCTGTCCAAAGGAATCGAGGTAGATAAGGCAAAAATCGATCTTATCTCTAACCTACCTCCACCCAAGAACATCAGAGATGTGCGATCCTTCTTAGGACACGCAGGCTTTTACAGACGATTCATAAAGGATTTTAGTCTCCTCTCTCGTCCTTTATGTAATCTTCTTCAAAAGGATACACCATACGAGTGGACTGAGCAGTGCCAAGAAGCTTTCACTAAGCTTAAGGGCATGCTAACCACTGCACCTATCATGCAGCCACCTGACTGGAGTCTTCCTTTTGAACTTATGTGCGACGCCTCTGATTATGCTCTTGGAGCGGTTCTAGGCCAGAGAAAAGATAAGCGGCCTTACGTTATTCACTACGCAAGTAGGACTCTAAATCCTGCCCAAGTGAACTACTCGACTACGGAAAAGGAACTCTTAGCCGTAGTGTTCGCTTTGGACAAATTTAGGTCCTACCTGATCGGATCCAAGATCATCATTTACACAGATCACGCGGCACTTAAGTATCTTCTTTCTAAGAATGATTCTAAGCCCCGCCTGATACGATGGATCCTTCTACTCCAAGAATTTGATTTGGAAATTAAAGATAAAAAGGGAGTAGAGAACGTAGTGGCCGATCATCTTTCTCGCCTTAATACCTCGGATTCCCTTGAGGCGACCCATATCAATGACATGTTCCCTGATGAACAACTGTTTAGAGTCTCCCATTCACCTTGGTTCGCTGATATTGCTAATTATCTTGCTACAGGTGCCATACCGACACACTGGACGTCACAAGATAAGAAGAAATTCTTTACCAAGGTGCGTAACTTTTTCTGGGACGATCCATATTTGTTTAAATATTGCCCAGACCAAATCTTAAGGAGATGCATACCAGACGATGAGCATCAGAGTGTCATCTCCTTCTGTCATTCACAGGCCTGTGGTGGTCACTTTTCTGCTAAAAAGACCACGGCCAAGATTTTACAGTATGGCTTCTACTGGCCCACTATGTTCAGGGACACTCATGAGTTTTGCAAGGCTTGTGAGCGTTGTCAGAAATTGGGAGCATTGTCCCGTTGAAATATGATGCCCTTGAATCCCATCCTTATTATAGAAGCATTTGATTGTTGGGGTATTGATTTCATGGGACCATTCCCCCAATCATTTGGAAATCTGTATATTTTGCTCACTGTAGACTATGTCACTAAATGGGTCGAAGCAATTCCGTGCCGCAAAAATGACCATCGCACGGTCATTAAATTTTTGAAAGATAATATCCTGTCGCGGTTCGGAACACCTCGAGCCATCATTAGTGACGGGGGCTCACACTTTTGTAATAGACCATTCGAGAGTTTAATGAAGAAATACGGTATCTCGCATAAGGTGAGCACCCCATACCATCCACAAACAAGTGGACAAGCTGAGATTTTCAATAGAGAGATCAAACATATCCTAGAGAAAACGGTTAACCCTGATCGTAAGGACTGGTCAATCCGATTGACCGATGCCTTATGGGCGTACCGTACTGCTTTCAAAACTCCTATTGGAACATCTCCCTTTAGACTTATCTATGGGAAAGCCTGTCACTTGCCTGTGGAATTGGAACATAAAGCATACTGGGCGATCAAAAATCTGAATTTCAATCTGGACAACGCTGGCTCGCTACGCAAACTTCAGTTAAATGAACTTGAAGAAATCCGGAACGATGCGTGCGAAAACTCGAGAATTTACAAGGACAGGATGAAGGCGTTTCATGATCAACATATTCTACGGAAATCATTCACGCCAGGTCAGAAAGTCCTCTTGTATGACTCTCGACTACATCTCTTTCCGGGTAAGCTTCGATCTCGTTGGACCGGCCCTTACATTGTTGTTACTGCTTATCCTCATGGGGCCGTCGAGATAAGAGATCCCGACAATGGCAAGGAGTTTAAAGTAAATGGACATCGATTAAAGCCATTTGTTGAGACATTTGATTCAGAGGACATGTCCATGCCTCTAACTGCTCCTGTTTACCAGGACTGATCTCCTAGTCTGATGGAGGTATAGGTAGGTTTATCGCTTTCATAGGTCTAGGATAGTTGTTTTATTTGTCTGGCTGAAGACGGTAAATTTAGCACTCCTGGGAGGCAACCCAGCTTTTTTTATTCCTTTTCATTCTTTAGTAGATGATTCAATGTTTGTGGGTAACATCACTGCAAACCCTCACGAGACTACAACTCGTCCTCTAGGGGTAACCTAGGGGTTTAAAGGCTTGTTGCATACGCTAAATGCAATCGAGAGCACCTGCGAAAGTGGTATAGGTAGGATTTTATTTTTGTTATTTTTGTTCTGCTTTCTCTCTCATGCTAACAAGCTTCCATGCCGTGATCTATTGGAAACTCTCTTGCTTCGTTATTCAGGTACTATCTTCCCATCACTTCTCATTTACTTTCATTGTCCCATGTGCATTGCATGCTCATATCTTTTACATTGAGGACAATGTAGATTTTAGGTTGGGGGTGGGAAATTAGGTAACCTAATCAGTATTTTCTTGGTCTTGAGCAACAATTGTGAAAAAAATTTTAAATTTTTCTGAAAATTTTTATGAATTCGCAGTGATTTTGACAGATACCCCTAATTTAGATTTTCAAGGTACATAATGGTGGATTTATGACTCTTGGATTCCGGATCTGTTAGATTTCATAGTTAAGTGAATTATTAATCCATGATTAGAAGTTGTAAACATTGATTGAATCATGATTTCAGGACACGTCTTGCTTACACATTAAGACTTCAGTCTGATATTAAAGGATTAATTTGGTAATCACTAAGCACGAAAGGAACCAGTCTGAAATATCTTGCCATCATGGTATAAAAATTGAAAAGGTTGGACAATTAATCTTCACCATAGGTTTGCTCCCTATAGGTGTAGAGTTAATTCCTCATGAATGATATGTGAAAAAGAGTCAGGGGTACGATCTTCACCATAGGTTTGCTCCCTATAGGTGAGGATTTGATTCCCCTTCCTTGGCATTACTTTGAATAGAAAAATCATAAGTTAATAGGCTAATCTATGAGGCAAGTTTTGGATTAAGTTTGGTTATCATGAATTCTCTTGCTGGTTACCAATGAGATCCTGAAATAACAAATTCAATCTTAATGTGATTAGCTGAGATTACACTATACATCCATGGATCTCAATGTTTAAAATTTTTCTAATTGAAGGATTAATGCTTTACACTTGATTATGAAGTCTACGGTGCGCTTGAGCTCAGGAGAATACAATTTCTAACATTCATGAATATTAAATTTCTCGTATTTTATTCAAAATCTCACTTGATTTCATAAAAAGTTCTCCTATAATTCTCAACTTATTTTTCGCATACTTTGCTCGGGACTAGCAAAATGCTGGTTGGGGGTTGTGTTGAGGGTCAAATATTGCATATTAGACCCCAGATATTGTTTGGATTTATGAATATAATGCTGTCTAATGGCTCGTTTTCTCATTCTTATGTGGCAAAGTGATTTTATGAGCATGGATGGAAAAAGGACGTTAAAAGTTGAGATTTAACGATCTGATGACGCCAAAGGCAAGGGACACACTCCAGGGGACCAAGATTGACAAATATACACGGTCAGAAATTCGAGAAAAGTTAGAAATTGAAGTTCAAGTGGCCTGAAGGACGTCCAGAATGCAAGATTACGAGGTTCCCACCATCCGTTCGGCTCGAAACTTCATACGTCGCCTGAGGACCATAAATTAACCGTACATATAAAATTTCAGCCATTGAAGATCTCGGGAAGTGCCCCAACTGACAGATCAGCCCATAAATTGTTGATTCTGGGCCCACCTGATATCTGGAACTGCCTCAAAATTATTATTGACGCCTTAAATGAGGAGTCAAAACAGATGGACGGTGCAGATTTCTCCAAAACAGTGCAATGGACCCCATATGAGATGAGTGTGTACAGTGCACATGTGCACTCGCCATGCACCAAATTTTCCAAAAGCGCTGACCGACGTTTCCGTCTACAACTCAAAAAAAAAAAAAAAAAAAAAAAACGTGCAGCGAACGCACGGCCGCTGGCTGTTTTTGTGATCAGTTGTGGGCCCCACACGTGCCCCATAAGCTCAATCCGATCCGTCCACCGTGTAGACAGCCGCGAGCACTACAAAACCATGTTGTCACTTTTCACCCATGCGTGCACACGTGTGAGATACAGAGGCCACAAAAGGGCTGCCCGGTAGCGTTCAAATCTGATCTTTTTGTGATTTCTTCTCTGGGCCACGTCAATGGACGTTCAAAACCACTCATTCTTGACTGAAATTTCGTTCTGAATCCAATGGACGGGGTGGATTTTCTAGAAAATGCTTCTGTGGGGCCCACCGACCACAACAGCAAAATGGTGCGAAAGGTTTCGCACATCCACGAAAACTGACTTTTCCGGACGGTTTTGGCCCATCATCTTTGATCATATGGCAGATCTGAACCGTCTATCATGTAGAGGACCCAATAAAATCCTAAGGGACAGTGTTTATTTAGAATTTGAGCAAGAAAAGTGGCGTGTTTCGAGGCACCGAACTTGACTGCAAAAATTACACTCCGTGTCCTGCTACAACTCTGTCACTGACTCCAGCCTTCCAGCAGCTATAAAAGGAGATTTTTGGACGTGGGGAGCATTCATTCAAGGTCTTGAGAGGAAGAACAGAGGGCTCGAGCTTGGGTTTCAACGTGGGCATAGGAGAGAGAGAGGAGCTTGGTTTTTTTCTTTCCCTTTTCTTTTCCTTTTCTTTTTCTCTTTATTTATTTGGATTGAGCCCATCCATGGCAGGCTAAATCCTCCTAGCTAGGGCTAGGAGGTGAAGCTTGTAGTGAGATGAGAGATTATATGCTTTTAATTTAATTTTAATTTTTGAATTGAAGTTGGTTTTAGTTTGATTTTAATGGAAATATTTTTGGTCTTTAATGGTCTGTTGTGACTGAAATTACAATGGGTCTGCAATGCTTTGAATATTTTCTTATCCCTTTTATATTTATGACGTTAGGACGTCCCGTTGTTTACCATAGTCTCCTGGGCATGGTTGGATGACGGTACCCTTCTTAACCTTCATACATATGATTGGTTGGTAATTAGTTTAATTTTGTTGTTTGCCATAGTCTGTGGGCATGGTTTGGTGATGGAATCCATTCTAATTCATACACCTTTCATCTCTTTGAAAACTAGATCAACGGCAGTTCAGTAATTTCTCTGATTTTTGATGCAAGCATAAGTTCTCCCTGATCTCTACAAGTGGATCCTCTGAATCCCTAGTTTCCTATCTCTGAGTTGTTTCCTAAGTTTTAGATTAATTATTCTACAAGTATTTCACCATTGCTAATTGATTTAGAATTCATCTTAGCCTAGTTCTAGTTCTAGTTAGTTTTAGATAACGTACAAGTTTCAGTCCCTTGGGATTCGACCTCGGTCTTACCGAGTTATTACTACATCACAACCCTGCACTTGGGGAGTGAACAGAGAGCAAGCTGAGGCCCTGGGTGGAGCAGGGGTAGAGGGAATCAGGTCTCTCGGATGTTTAGCCTTAATCAAATCCACCCACCGACTGTTCTCAGCTCTAAACCGGACGGCCCAAGCTATAGCTTGATCCTGAACGTCTTCATGATGTCTTTAAACGGACGAATCCCTTACCCACCTTCGGCCTTAGGAACAGTCACCCTCTTCCAGCTAACCCAATGCATCTTTTTAAACCTGTCAGCCCAACCCCAGAAGAAAGAAGAAAAGCTCCGTTGAAGAGAGTCGAGGATGCTAGCAGGAACATTTGAGGCAGTTAGCATATGAATGGGGATACTACACAAAACATGATGAATGAAGGTGGCCCTCCCAACTTGGGATAATAATATGGCCTTCCATCCGCTGATCCTCACTTCAATTTTGCTGACTAAGGGCTGAAAGGAAATCCTGTTGACCCTGCCTAGAGAGATGGGGACACCCAGATAAGTCGGATCTAAGGCGGCGTGCTTGATACCCAGACAGTTTTCTATGCCCCTGATCCTAACTACAGGGACCCTATTAGAAGCAAATAAGGAGCTTTTACCCAAGTTGACCCGTTGGCCGGAAGTAGACTGGAAACCTTCAAGGAATACCTTAACAGCTCTCAAGGAGGTTAAACCTCTATTCAGGAACAAAAGAGTGTCATCTACAAATAGTAAATGGGACACGACCGGGCACCCTTGCTTGAGTTTATACGGCTTGCAATCCCCTTTGGCAATTAACTCTTTAAAACCACGACTGAGAACCTCAGCCACCAGGATGAATAGGCTTGGAGATAAAGGGTCGCCCTGTCTTAATCCCTCGAAGACTTAAAGTACCCAGTTGCCTCCCCGTTAACCAAGACTGAGAACCAGCAGTTGGCCTAGCATTTTTCTACCATCCCAATCCAAGGGTCACAGAATCTAAATTGATGAAGAACCTCCTTAAGGAAGCTCCATTCCACTCGATCATAGGCTTTCTCTAAATCAATCTTCAGCACCATATTACCCGCACGGGTTTTCCTATTAATATCCTTGAACATCTCTTGGGCAAGGACAATGCTCTCTGCGATGGACCTTCCTTTCACAAAAGCCGCTTGCTCTGGGGAAATGAGCAAGGGAAGCAAGAGATTCAGTGTGGAGGCAATGATTTTGGCTATGATCTTATAAATGCAGTTACACAGGCTCATGGGCTGGAAATCGAAAAAGGAGATAAGATTGGTGACTTTGTGAATGAGACAAATCAGGGAGGAGGTGAACGCTCTTGGAATGCTCCCTCCCAGGAAGAGGTGAACCATATCTTTATGGAGGTCTTCGCCCACGATGCTCTAGCACATCTTGAAGAAACTCCTCGAAAACCCATTAGGGCTGGGGGCCCCATCTGAGGATAAGGAGGAAACAACACTATTGACCTCCAGCAAGGTCGGGCTGACCATCAGGCCCTGATTATCTGCAGACGAAACGTGGGGGGAAGGAGATTGATAAGACCCTCATGAGCGGACCACGCCTCAGATGTGAAGGCAGCTTTAAAAAAGGAAACCGCTTCCTGCTTGATCAGATTGGGGTAAAAAAGAAGAGTCCCTTGGGCAGTTTTGATGGCTGTGATTTTTGCTCTCCTACGTCGATCCATGGATGTGGCATGAAAGAATTTAGTATTTTTATCCCCCTCTTTGAGCCAGGTATTTCTGAATTTTTGCTTCCAGAAGATCTCCTCCCTGATTTTCATGTTCTGAAGATGGGCTTTGTCCTGCAATAGCTGAAGTTGGAGCTCCTCATCAGGCGAGTTCTGCAGTTGATGCTCGGTTAATTCAACAAAGAGCTCCGCGGCTTTCACCTGGTGGTGAATATTACCAAAGTATTCCTTATTCCAAAACTGCAGAATTTGTTTGACCTTTTCAGTTTGAACTGGACATTAATCATGGGGTTGATAGTTGCTTGCCCATCCCAGGCTTTGTGCACCACCTGCAAGAAAGATTCATGCATCGTCCACATTCTCTGGAAACAAAATGGAATGCCCTTACCCGAAGAATCCCTGGGAAAGGATACAAGGAGAGGCACATGATTCGAGCTTGCTCTAGGAAGGTGCTGAACCTGAAACCGCTGGAAGAAGTATGCCCAATGAACATTTATTAGAGCCCTATCGAGCCTTGCCCAGATCCTGGAAGCACCCTGTTGGTTGTTACTCCAAGTAAAATGGCTACCAGTGAATCCCCCATCTTGCAGAGTAGCAACATTGATGGCTTCAACAAAATCTCTAGAACTAAGAAGATCTGGATTCCATTTGTCCCTTCTCTCTGTTACATTGCAGATGGCATTGAAATCCCCACAAATGGCCCATGGGTCCGTGGTTACGCTGGAGATGGAGGTCAGGTCCTGTCATAAAGACCTTCTCCTGAATCTGTTACAACTTGCACACACAATGGAAAGCCTGATAGGGCGCTGAATAGTGGGGCAGGAGATCAACAAAGAAATCATTTGATCAGATATCTCAAAAAACTAAAATGTGGAGAGAGGATTTGAAAAAAACCCAAACCTTTCCTCTGGCCTGATCAACATTTGAGAATGACTCATAGAAACCTAGTTTGAGCCCAATCTGAACCCTCTAATCATCGCTGAGCATGGGTTCGAGGATGGCTGGGATCCAAGGGTTGTGCTCTCGAATGATTCTCGATGATGTTCTTATCGTAGGGGTATTCCGCACTCCATGGGTGTTCCACACAAGGATGTTATCCATTAGTTACACACCCCGTGTTTACAACCCTCCGCTTGAGTCTCCTCAACCTTCCATACCAATCCCCTGGGTCTGCATCATCCTTATCTTTGAAGCTCTTCCTAATCCCCCGTTTGGCTCTAACCATGCTGATTAGAGGCCGTTGGCTACTACTCCTCTGGTCTGGGTCCTGCTCCCCAGCATTCTCAAGTGCCCTCTTTGCAACTGGATCCAGAATCGGATCTTCCACCTGAGTAATTCTCCGGTCCCATAGTGTGTGGTGATAAGATCTCCTGCTCGACATTTTCCCTAGAAAAGGTTTGGCCATTTATTATGAAATAAGGTGATAAGTTGACCTGCAGCCCCTGATTGCTTGCAGAACCCTGCGTTGGACCTTATCCGGAACCAAGGGAGGTCCTGCTGTCTTCCATAAGCACGTCTCAGTCGCCTTGCAATCTATTTAAAATATCGCAAGCATCCACCTCCTTAACCCTCTCAGGGGTTGTGTAAGGAGAATTCCCTTCTGATCTTGAAATCCTTGGATTCGAGACAGGCTTCCCTTCACTAACTCTCTCCTGCATGTTATCCTAAGGTTGGAGAATTCGAATTTCTGAAGTGGTTTGAGAGGTATTATCATTGTTACTACCGGGCATATCCCGTGGAGAGATCCCCATTTGCTGACGGGGAGAATGATCCCCTCCTATAGAGTTGGTCAGGGCCTTCCCCACCCCAATCAGTGGATCAGCTGGCAGATCGTGAGTAGTAGTCAGGGCCCTGCCTTCCCTATCCATAGAACGTTCTCCATCTCCAGTCCCCTGTCCAGTGCCATTGGAAGACTGAGAAGGCTAACTTCAGAGATGGTTACACCTCCGTAGGTCGTGGTCCTTCTATACTAGGTGGTAGAGGGTCCCCCCTTGCGCTCTGATGGGCTGATTGAATGGTGATTGGGGGGTTGTTCTAAGGCCAGCAATGGTGGGAGAGACTTAATCACTGGGTCTGAAACACACTCTTCGAGGGACCTATCCTCATTAGGTAGAGGAATGGAGTGGGGTGAAATCGCTGGGATGGTCATTACCTCCATAGCAACGTTTTGACAAACATGTACTGAGCATTTGTCCTGATAAATGTTTTTAAAAATTTTCTCAACCCACTTCTTGGTGGATCCCTTGGGTGGGGTAGGACCTTGGACATATCAACATTCGGCTGAAGATAGACTTTAACCCTAGCTTAAACTTGGAAGATGCCAAACCTACTTCCTGTGTCGATTTGGGTTGCCTTCCCAAAATAATTACCTAAATCCAAAATAACTGATTCTAGCCACGCATGGGCTGGGATCCCAAAGAGCTAGATCCAAGTGCTATCCCCCACTGGCACAGCTTCTGGAGTCCAGGGAACCACTTCTAGTAACCCCATCCTTCGATGCAGATTAATATCCCGTTTGAAATCAACTAACTCTGCCTTAGATTTGAGAACTATCAGGAACCGATCCTTAAAAAGTTTGGCAACATCAATTACAGAAGCTACAAAGGAAGAATCTCTGATGGTCGCAATAAGTTGTAGTATGGAGGTATCATTATTTTTGGTTATTCCGACCACGACTAGTTGTAGTTCCTATAACTTGATAGCCACCGCCTCTGAATCTGCCACCGTGAGGGTGTCATCGTAGAGTTTGAGAGAAGAGGGGGTAGGCCTCGCCCTAACTGCCTCCGCATAGGGGAAAGACTGTGAAGACCGAACGGGTTTAGGAGCAGGGAGATCAGGGGCAGGGGGATGAGGGATTTGGTGGATCTGCCGTTTGAGCTTGGCAATCCTCACTATGGTCTCCCTACCATCAATCTTCTGACCATCTAGAACTCCCATCGTTGCCCTCACGTCCCCCTCGTATCGAAACCTAACAAAGGCAAATCCCCTAGGGCGAGAAGAGTTGGAGAAGAAAGGGACATATACCTCTAAAACCTTCCCATACCTGGAGAAGATCTTAGTAATATCGTCTTTAGAGCAATCAAAGGGTAGATTCCCCACAAATAGGGTGTAAGCTCTAGGGAAAAAAGCTGAATACCTGGGCATTTTCTGTTGGGATCTACCTCTCCTGGTGAATGGGGATCTGTCACAGGAAGGAGTGCGACTGCGGTGTCCTTGTCGCTCCCTAGCCCCAGGTGGAGTGGATTCCTTAGCACCGATCATCTAAAAACCTCTGGATATTATCCCCTTCACAAATACCTATAGTAATGCTGACTCAAAGACTCAACCCAGCTTGATTCAACATCTAATTATTGTAAATTAATTAAAAATATTAAGAATGTTAATAGATATTTACTATAGTTATAAGTAATCTAAAATGTAATTAAGACAAACAACAAGATGTGTACCTCATTGGTTAGGTCATTGCTTAGCTGGCTTGACGGAATTAAGAGAACAAATCCTTCTCCCACCTTAAAACAATAATAACCAGGACTCGGCTTGAAATCTTGTTTGAGTCAAGTTGATGCAGTTGAGTAGAGTCACATCACTAAGGCCCTGTTTGGATACGACCAAATAAGTTACTTTTTCTACTTTTTTTTTTAGAAGGCATTAGGCAGAGAGATTTCATTGATCAACAAAATGTACAGCCTTTCGGGTGGGCCCAACAAAAAGGATGGAGGCCTCACTTATCATATGACATAAATAAGAAAAGACGGTTAAACTAACCCTCAGTTAAGCGAAAAAACTCTGTAAAAAGCTAAGGAAATGGGACGAAAATTATCCCCCAATCACTGACGTCTAAGAGCACCAATCCCTACGTTATCTAAAAGTAAAGCTCCTCTGACTAACCTTGGAACTTGAGAACGGTGCATGTAGATCATGTCTGAGTGGCCCTCACAAGCCATCCTAGCTAGTGCATCTGCCGCTGAGTTCCCCTCTCTAAAAATATGGTTGATCACCAGATTAAGGCTCTGAATTTTATCCTTAATGATTCCCAAGATGTACAATAATTTCTAAATGTAGGGCAGGGTGGAGTCCCCCAGGGCATCTGCAATGACTTTGGAGTCAGTTTCAACTATGATATTTACAAGGCCTAGGTTATAGCAGATATTAAGTCCATCCAGTATGGCCCGAGCTTTCGCACAAGTATTTGAAGAATTACCATAATGTCTGTGAAATACAAAGAGAAGCCGGCCTAAATGATCCTTGCACACTCCTCCATCGCCGCTCTCACCTGGGTTACCTCTCGAGGAACCGTCAGTGTTCAATTTTAGCCACTTCATGGGAGGCTTTGACAATCTCACTAGCAACGGTTTGGAAATCGGGATATTGGAAGCGCAATTGAGCCTTAAAGACTGAATGATGAGGTCCTCTACCATGGATTTTCTGTCAGGGGCTTGAATTAGGTTGCCGATCTTGCGTAGCCATCGCCGAACATTGAAAATGATGCTCTTTATTGACATTTTACGGCCCTCATAACGAGCTACATTGTGACTTATCCACAGTTCCCAAATAATAATACAAGGAAGAAAGCCAATTAACATTTTAATTCTTAATCTTTCACTGGTTGCGGCAGACCATTGTTGGATCCGCTGAAGAATAGGGGAGTTGTGGATTAACGACATATCAAAAAGCATGCTGAAGTGAGCCCAAACTTGACTGGCTAATCCGCTGGTGCTCAACAAATGGTCGAGAGTTTTGACATCATTCAGATCTTACTGAATCTGAAAGCTACGTTGCTGACCCCTGTTCGGCTGGTAAGTTGAAGATCCCACTCCCTACTGAAATGACTTAAGGACAGACTGAACAGTCCCCCGAGGGATGGTGGACGACGAGCTGGCCGCCTGGATGAAGTTGCAGCACTCACATTTAGAGGCCAGTGGGATGCTGCATTTCTATAAAGTTGCGTCAACAGGGATAGCGGCATGGGCTGTTTTTCAGCAAAAAATTGCGATCTTTGTGGGGAGATATTTGTTCCATAGCCACTTGGTCCAAGGAGGCTTCAAACGGTGATGTCTAATATTGTTACAAGTGGATTTCAGAGAGAAAGATCCCTTCGAAGTTAAGTCCCAGATGAGCTGATCTTCTCTGTTGGATAGGCCGACGTTAGAGGAAGAGATAGTTTGCATAGCTATTGAAGTGATAATGTCCTGAATGTCCTCAAAGTTTCAATTTTCTGATAAAGGGTTGAAGTCACAAACCTTCGCCTTCCTCATTTGATGAGGAATCTGTCTCACCAAAGCCCCTATCAAAATTCCACCATCCGACCAATTGTCATACCAGAAACTGACTTTTCCCTCCCCAATAAGCCATCTTGAGTGTTTCAATGCAAATGGCAGTGCTTTGAGAAGCTCCCTCCAAGTTGAGGAGGTAAACGAACCAATCTTTCCCTAGTTTTAGATTAGCTTCCTGAAGAATTTGGCTGATATGAAACGGGCCCAAAGAGATATTCCTTTCAGCAGGTTCCACCCCATCTTAATTCTGAAAGATAACATAACTTCTTCGATGCTTCTGATACCTAAACCTCCCTCCTGAAGTGGCGCACAAATTTTAGACCAACTAACTTAATGTTTTCTGTTGCCTATATCTGAACTACCCCAGAAAAAGTTGGCGAAAGCTCTTTCCAGCGATTTGCACACCAGCTTGGGGATGTTGATGGCAGATAAGAGATGGATGGAAATTCCTGAAAGAACGTACTTAATGAGAATTTATTTTGCAGCTGGGTTGAGCTGTTTCGCTTTCCATCTTTCTATCTTATTTGTTATCTTGGTAATTGTTGGCTGCAAAAGCGGGCAACTGATTCTACCTTTGGTGAGAGGGACTCCCAGATATACCATGGGGAGGAAAGCCTGACGATAACCTGTGAGGTTGCTCAGCTTCTGGGCCTTACATTTGGATGATTTAGTTGGTAGAATGAATGAGGTTTTGCCCGCATTGACCCTCTGACCTGAAGCATTTTCGTATGCACGAATTAAATTGAGAAGAGTACGAACATTAGAAAGTCTGCCATTTAAAAAAAGAATCGCATCATCAGCAAAAAATAGATATGAAATAGAAAGACAGTTTTGAGGGAGCTTGAAGGCTTGGCATTTTCTAGAGGAGAATAGATGGGAGACGGCCCTGCTGAAAACGTCGGCTGCTAAGATGAAGATGGAAGGGGAGAGTGGGTCTCCCTGCCGTAGCCCTCTCTCAGCTTGAAAAAAGCTAAAGCTTCGGCCATTTATAAGAATAAAGAACCAAACGTTGCGCCAACAACGTTCAAGTTGAGCTACCCATTGGGAGTTGAATCCGAATTTTTGCAGAACTTGTGTGATGAATTACCAATCCAGATGATCGTAAGCCTTTTCCATATCAAGCTTTATAATCATATTACCACCGTATACTTTTCAGTCAATCTCGTGAGTTATCTCCCTTGCAATGGATATATTCTCTGTAATCGATCTATCCTTAACAAAGGCTCATTGCTCCTCAAAAATCAGCTAAGGTAGAATGCCAGCCATTCTTGACTCCAAAATCTTAGAGAAAACCTTCATAATGCAGTTGCATAGACTAATAGGCCTATAGTCTGTGATGCACTCCAGGTTTCTTCTTTTGGGGATGAGGCAAATCAGGGTACATTGGAAAGCTATGGGAATCTGGCCTCCAAGAAGGAAATCTTTAGCTGCCTCAAAAAGATCAGTGCCAATAACATCCCGGCATGACGAGTAGAAGGCTCCTCCAAAGCCATCAGGCCTAGAAGCGTTATCCAAAGGAATGGAGGTGGCCACTACCTAGACTTCCTCTAACGTGAGAGGTCTCATGAGGCCTATGTTTATCTGATCAATCATGAATTTTGGGATCGATGCAATTGAGAATCTCGCTGTTGGAGGTGATGCCTTCCGCTGTGAATAGATTTTAGGAGTATCGGATCGCCTCGTCTCCAATATCTTCTTCCTTCTTAAGAAGCTCCCAGAGGACCTCTTCAGACTTTTAATAGTCAGATTTTTGCACCTATTAAGTACAGATTTGTGAAAAAATTTAGTGTTTCTGTCTCCTTCAGATAGCCAGGCTATACAGGATTTCTGTTTCCAGAAAATCTCCTCTTGGAGATAGGCGCGCTTCAAATTTTCCTACGCATGTTGCAGCACAATGGAATCCGCCGCTGACATCGAATGAATGAGAGAAAGCTCAGCCCTGTTTACCTCCACCTCAACTAGTTGAAGATTCCTGAAAACATTACCAAACACCTCCTCTTAAGTTTGTTCTTCAAAATTTTCAGCTTGATGTAGAACTTGTACATAGGAGTTGCTGTGATTTCGGTTTGGCAATTTCTCTCAACTAAGTTCCTGAAATCTTCATGGACCGTCCACATTCGTTAGAATCGAAAGGGACGAGAAAAATCGAAAGCCTTTTCATGGAAGGAGAGCAAGAGAGGAGAATGGTCAGAAAAGGATCACTGTAAATGATGAACATGGAAGCTAGGGAGAGCCGCCAACCAATCTGCGTTGACGAGCATACGGTCTAACTTGGCCCATCTTCGGCTCCTGCCAGCTCTATTGTTGTACCAAGAAAAAGGAGGACCATGGTATCCAGCATCGATCGGCCCTGTGTCATTGATAGCGTCTTGGAAGTCTCTTATTGCTCTCGTCATCTGAGGAGTGCCACCAATACGATCATTAGGACTGATTGTGGTGTTGAAGTCACCGCTAACCAACCTAGGCCTCGTAGTCATTCTAAAAATTTCTCTTAGCTCATCCCAGAGCTGTTTTATATGTTCCCTGCTACAGCTAGCATAGACTGTTGTGATGGTGATGGGAAGGGGAAAAATCGGCGAATTGGTTGTGATAGTGATGCTTTGGTTATTGGCCCTGATTATCTGCATTTGAACATTATCCTTACCCAAAATCCATATCTTACTTCCCCCGGTCTCATTAGTGATGTGGTTGGAAAAGCCTAAACTAGAAGCCACCCTTGAGCGACGGGTATCTCTAATCATTGGTTCCTGTAACAAAACAATCGCAATATTGTGTTTCTTGGTTAGTCGTTTCAGAAAACGGGTAGTTTGAGCATTACCTACCCCCTGCATATTCCAAGATAGGATGTTACTCATCAGTAACCCATCACCTGTTCAGCCCGTCGTTGTTTTCTTTTCAGTCTCTGACTTTTCCTGTTAATGATACTAAGCTTGGACAGGTTTTTCCTTTTCTTCTTCTTGGTACCTTTATCTGTAATCTCTTGATCTGATTCTATGCTTGAATTGGAGGAAGGAGCGCCATCAGAACCTGTCTTGCCCTGGATGTCCACCCATAGAGTTAATTCCGTGTTTGATTGAGCACCTGTATGGATCCCTAACACATTAGGGATCTGACCTTGACTCCCATCAACACCATTGTTAACTGATTCATTCATACCATCATCATTTATATCCGGGATTGCAACTTGGGCTGGCTCATTACTTCGAGTTTTGGATGTTGTTGAATTATGATGGACTGCATCACAGCCAACTGAATATGTGAGGGGAAGGGGAGGAGGGCCTATGATCGGCCTCCCCCGGGCTATCTCTAAATAGGTCTTTCACGCCAGAGAGCAACTTGTCCCAAGCATCCATGACAGTCTTATTGCCTCCTCATCAGCTGAGAAGCTCTGCACATGCTGTCTGGCCGGTTACTATCTGAGGGAATGGGATTGCTTACTTGGAGAGGTCTGAATTCCTGATAAGCAGCTAACTAAGAAGTGACTTGGGGCTGGAGAACATTGCTACTACTAGAATGATTTTTCCTTCTGAAATCATCCTGAAGAGGAGGCAAATCAAGAGTCTGATGATTGAGGTTTAATGAGGACGTACAGTTGTCTTGGTATGCGTGTTGGGATGTTGGTGGTCAGCATAGTGTCAGTGACTTAAACTGTCATGGAGGCATTCTGTCGAGCAAATGGGGCAGTCTCAGAAAGGCCTTTTTGGTGATCTGTATAGGACGTAGAGCAGGGGATGGATGGAGCAAATTGTTCTAGGAACATGATGGTCGATGGGGTTAATGTGTCTACTGTTGGTCGTAGATCCTATGAGACTAAGAGACAAATAGCTTGTGGTTGTCGTTGATGGCCGATATCCCCCTTGTTATCATTAAGCCCTTGATTCTCTCCTTCAGTCTGATTTTCTTGCTCGGGGAAGGACCTGACTACCCATTGCTTTATGGTTTCTTTAGCAGCTGGGACAGGTTCAATTGTATTGTATTTATCTGTTGTTGAACAGTTGCACATTTCAACTATGACTAAGATCTGATGAGGTTTACCTTCAACCAATAGTTTTGTTTTCATGAATGGTGGAGCTTCTGGATGAGGGATAATCCTAGCCCTGGCGAACCAGCGGTTTGGACCTTCCAACGAACATCTGTCGAGCTCTAAAACTGACCCCATCTTTCAGCAATTTGGTCTGTGGTATGTTCACTCCAGGCATGGATTGGAATACCTTCGATTCGGATCCAAGCTCTCCTTCCCGGCACCATCATCGCTGGTCCCCAATTCCTTGTGTTTTTCAGAGAAATTTTGCTGTGAAGGATCTTCTCCCTGGAGAAAGCAATGACACTTTCTTTGGACTCGAATTTAAAAAGGTAACCAGTTGCTGAGATTCAGAATATCTCCACTTGCATGTTGCTGAATGTAGATGATCGAATGCCGTCGTAAAGGTTCTTGGTGGCATCATTTGGGCCTGACACTTCTCCAACTAGAGTATAAGATAAATGTGCCCTCCCTTGGTCCGTCATCCATTTGGGAACAATAATGGAATCAATCGACGTTGGAGGTTTGGGGGGAAGAAGAGTTTTAACATACGACCGCGTGTTGGGAACTGGTGGCATAACACACATAGCTTCTCTATGTATCTGCTAGTGAGGTTGGGGTGTTATTCCTTTGGGGATATGGGGTACCTTTTCAGATCTGGGTTTCAGGGAGGGAGAGGAAGTGTTATGGGGTGCAGGTCTCTGAATGGCATCCCTAACAACCATCTTCCGTCTGGCTAGAAATCTGTCATGAAGCATGTCCTTAGCAGAAGTTGCTTCCTCCTTCCTCCCAAATCTAACCAAACCGTAGCCTTTTCTTCTTCTTGAGGCTGCAAATGTAGGGATGTAGACATCCCAGATCTCCCCAAACTGGCCAAATCGCTTCCGGATGTCATCTTCTATAATGGTGAATGCAAGGTTTCCCACAAATAGACTCCATCCTGTATTCTTAGAACGCTTATGCCGAACAGGTTGCCAGTCCTCGTCTTGGACTCCCCTGTTGGCATTGTTGCCGGGAGCGCCACTCATGGACTCCCCTGTTCTTGCTACCTCGTTACTTTTTCTACTTACAGCAGTAGATAAGTGACGTATTTCACATACGTAAGTTTGGTTTATAATTAGTTATAAGTAAATTTTTTACTTAAAAGTACTTAATCACTTCTTTTAATTTTCTTAGCTTTTCTATTTTTCATAAGTTGCTTGAGAGAGCTAGACAAAAGAGAGGATAAACTGATAAGCATGTTGTTTGCTAAACATAAAAACTTCTTAATAAGTAGAAACTAAGATAAGCTTCTTAATAATAGAAACCAAGGTAAGCTACTTGTGGAATAAGTAGCTTATCTTAAGCAACTTATGATCCAAACACGCGGCCCCTAAGTCTTAGGGCGATCACACTTGGAAGTTTTATTTATATAATTTCTAAGTAATGTCTTCTTAGTGCCTGTGAATCATGATCCATCACGATCTGCTAGAGTATCAAGGTGTCTCTGTGGCATGAACGTATCGAGACCAGTTTAAGAAATATTGTATTGTAACATATCCTATCGGGAATGCATGGACGTCCATTCACTGAACCACACAAAACAATCAAGCCCGTCCATTCATCAGGCAGCCACACATATGAGCTGTAGGTACTTGGGCTGCCTGTGAAAGAGAGTGTTGTGAGAGAGTGTGTGTCAGGGTTCCACTCATCACAAAGATATAATTTGGTGAGAGGCATGATTCTGCACACATGGACCATTGTTATACGGCCCAAACCGTTGATCTGCTGAGGTAGACAGCTGATGGAAGGTTGCCTTGAAAAACGTCAAGATTGGAAGATCTGACCTTTCCATTGGTGGTCCAAAAAAGACAATACAAGAAAATGGTCTACATTCAAGTACTCTAGGGTTGAAATATTCCAACGTGGGAGATTTCACGTTGAGGAGTTTATCAAAAGGCCCATCTTATAAACGGCTTTAATCAATATTCAAACATGTCGAGTGAATCATGGGCATGGGCAAACCGGGCATCTGATGTGCAGGACCCTACCATTCCCAACTCTAACAAGCTTAAATGTGGACAGTTGACCATAGAAAAAGACCTTTTAACACCTGGTTTCGCAGAGGGTAGAGTTTGGAAGAAGAGAGAGGAGAGAACTTAGGAGTAGGATTAGGGTTTTGGACAATACTATCATTTTTAAAATACGATTTTACTAACCTTACCATGGTTAGTTTTTCATCCAAAAAAATTAACAGCAGGGTGGTTTTTTCACCAAACTTGGAAAACCCTGGTTATTGTTTGGGAAAACAGATATAAAAAATCTCTGATATATAAGCTTAATTTTGGTAATTAGAGTTAATTGAGATAAGGGTTCCATTACACTCCTCTCTCTTATTTATATTAATAAATTAATAATATACTCACACACACACGGTAGTTCCTAAGACCAACCAAAGTACACAGGGTCCCACTTCAATAATAATTTTATGTAGTTACCCTAATGATAACCGATTTGTTCACAAAACCCATATCACACATGCAACATGTGTAACATACACAAATTAGAACCATTCGCGCGAATGTAATTATATGGAATATAGAATGTATTATCTCAAAACATCTACCAATTCCCCGTGTACAAGTACATAACACATAGGCAACTTCCCGTCATGTGAATGAGATTTTCTTGCAACTCCGTCAGCCCACCACCTATCTCTTAGGCACAAAGGAACCCAAAATACAGCTATGTACATACATATAATACCTCCAAACAGTAATTGGGATTACCCAACTTTGAAGCATTGAAATTTATTTTCTTATTGGTGTATTTACTGAGGATTAGAACTCTATCAGTTTACCTTTAGGTTTGTTATGCCCTTTTATAAATAGAAGAAATGTTAAACATGCTATGAAAAACTCCACTATCTGATGCACTGAAGTCTAGTTTTTTTAATTTTATTTTCCCATTTTGGATAGATTAGGAAAGTTTTTTGATGTCCCATAAGATAACTAAATGGAAAGATGGTGTGCTAGTGGTTTCCATATGAAAAAAAAAAAACCTAGAGACAGTCAAGAACCACGTGGACAGGGACTCATGGAAGAAATTCTAACTTATTGGCTCCATTATGCCTTATGATGGAAGAAATAAACCTTTTTCACCGTTATTGTCATCATTTAACCTTTATCCTAGCCAATTTGGGTATTGGAACTCATGGAAAAATTTGTTGCCATAGCTTGATGTTAGCTGCCAACCTAACACAAGTACCCTCCTGTATTTGGGTTTGAGACCACTAATGAAAATGCAAAACTTCCTTGATGAGTTATTGAATGCTTGTTATCTAATTTATACAAGTCCAAGCTAAGTCATGGCCATATGTAGAAATGATAAAGGGGATTAATTTAACAAGGATTAATATAAACATAATGTGGATTAATATAATCCCCTTTATTATTTTTCTAAATATAGCGGGGATTCAACATAACTCATCAACACCTAATTTAAGCATTTTGGTACATGATAGCCGACTTATACAATTACCCTCCTCTTTTATCCGGCTTGGGCCTAGCAATGAGAGTGCATGACTTTTTTAATGGGTTACATTAAATGCATGCTATCTAATTTATATGTATCCATGCCAAGTTGTGGTGTATATAGTCACATGTTTCTAAATGTAATTAAGTAGTGATTAATCTAACAAGGATTAATATAACAATAATGTGGATTAATATAATCCCCTTTATTACTTCTAAACATAACAGGGATACAACAACACTTTTACCCAAGCTTCGGACTAGCAATGAGAGGGCATAACTCTTTTAATGGGTTACATTAAATGTATGTTATCTAATATATATATATATATATATATATATATATATATATATATATATATATATATATATATATATATATATCCAAGCTAAGTTGTGGCCATATATGGCCACATGTTTCTAAATATAACTAAGGACCCAACATGACTAATTAAGACCTAATTTAAGCATTTTTGTACTTCATGGGGACCCAACCCACTGCAATCACTCTCCTCCTTTACCCGAGCTTGGGACTAGTGAAGAGAGCGCACATGTCCTTTAATGAGTTGAGTTCTGCTTGTGATCTAATCTATACAAATCCAAGCTAAGTGGCCATATGTAAAAACAGCAAAGGGGATTATTGTAATCCCCCTTTTAAATATAACAAGGATTAAACCTAACCCATTAAAACCTAATTTGAGCATTTTGTTATTTTGTTAATTTATACACCAAAATCAAGAATCATGAAGTATAGATTTTTTTAGTTGCCGTTTATAAATAGATAATCCTCCTTACGTATTAACTTTGGGTTTTGTTAATGCGTTTTATGCTACTAGCCACTATGGACTTTTAGAGATATAGGAGACGTTATAATCTATGCAGATTTTGTTTTAGATTCCTTAATGAGAGTCACTACGCTTTCTGAAGTACATTTCATTTTCGTATCAGTTTAAGCATGTACTCTCTCTCTCTCTCTCTCTCTCTCTCTCTCTCTCTCTCTCTCTCTCTCTCTCTCTCTCTCTCTCTCTCTCTCTCTCTCTCTCTCTCTCTCTCTCTCTCTCTCTCTCTCTCTCTCTCTCTCTATATATATATATATATATCTCTTCTTCTTCTTTTCTTTTTTTTTTCCTTTTTGATAAGTAGGCCATTATAATATTGAAAACTTAAACAATAACTATCCTGGAATTGAAATAAAAGTTCCTCTTTCACCAAGATGATCATTTTGCCAATTTATCTATATGAACTTTGCCAGGGTGCACAAGTAGCACACACCACCACATATGTCATGAACAGGGCACACAGGTGAAATATCCAAGCCATCCATGTCCTTTCATATGGACGTTCAAGATTATATATTCACACAAAAATATGTCCAATCAATCCATCTATTCGTTAAGGTCCATCATGGATGACTCATAATTCAAAAGAATCACTTTTGTCAGGCAATCACAGCCATCCCATCCATAGCTTGGAAAAGGATGTTTGTAGAAAATAAGGGCAAATCACGGATGGATTGGATCATAAGATCAGTGCTATTTTTGCATGGTGGCCCATGAAGTGTGTTATGGACTTAATGGACAGTCCGTAGTGATTGATTGGAGTGTCCAAGTTAACGGATGCAACCAGGAGCATTTATAGTGCTCTGAGTGCACTGGAACATCTATCTCTGCTGAAGTATAAGAGTGTATCTTTTTCCAAACAAAAGGTGACCAATAACTTCCCCTTCATATGCAAAGCGTCCCCATGGAATGTAGTGACACGAAAGAAACTAATAAAAAAAATAAAAATCAAAAGTCCAAATCAAAATGCTCGAAAGTTTAAAAGTGATACTTACGCGTACATGCTTTCTTTTGAAGTTCTTTCTTAGCAAGCATTAGTTAATTTGGTGTGACCTACTACAGCTAGTATATCTCATCAATCGATCTTGCATTCTTGTATCTCTTCAATATATAACGTGATCAACTCTAGGGATTTGGTACTTAGTTTCCTTTTTGCACTGTTACTATTGAGAGAGAGAGAGAGAGAGAGAGAGAGAGAGAGAGAGAGAGAGAGAGAGAGAGAGAGAGAGAGAGAGAGAGAGAGAGAGAGAGAGATAATTGAATGAGTTTAATTTCTCATCTTTTACTTACCATCTCCACATGTACATTTTACTTTCTCACAAGCCTTTGAGAAGGTTGAACAATATTATAAGAAATTTTGTTTATAAAAGTGCTAGAGCACTACAAGTTGTGGTTCTCTTAGTTGCATCTGTTCACTTGGACAGTCCAATCAATCGATCTGAACTGTCCATTAAGTCCAGAACATATTTTATGGGCTACCATATGAAGCTTGCACTAATCGGATGACCCAATCCATCCTCAATATGGCTTTATTTTTTCATTGGCATCCTTTTTCCATGCCATGGATTGGATGGTTATGATTGCCCAACAAAAGTATTGTTTAGAATCCTGAGCAATGCATGATGGTTCTGAACAAATAGATGGATCATATTGTTGATTAGGCCTATCTTTGTGTAAATGGTATCATCCGTCCACATTAAATGCCATTGATAAAATGGTTAATATTTGCTATATCAGTGTGAAGTTTGCATGGTAGTCCATGAAATATGTGTTGGAACGATTGAACAGTCTAGATCAATATTGGATTGCACTTTGTGTCCCAATGCAACTAAGAGCACTATAACTTGTAACTAGTAAATCTTACTTGATTCTTGAATACTGTGTAAAAGATAAGATGCATAATAATAAATTGTAGAGAGGATGGAAGTGAAACTTCTCATGTTATTTCTATAGTAAACAATGACTTTTCATCAACTCTACTACAGTATTTTTTTTCTTTTT